>OZ002740.1:191625742-192226294 GCA_963924295.1 Dioctria rufipes | reverse complement strand
ACTTGGCACCAATGTTACCAAATTGGCCGCTTTTCTGTAGTCGAGAGGGAGACTGGTAGTTAACATAAAAGGTAACACTGTTCAGCAACACATACGTGCCTGCACGTCGTGGCAACCAACAAATAAGCGGTGGTCAGCACAGTTGAGGGAAATGTAGCAGCCACTGATAATTGGGTGCCTATCTCCGAGTCGATTTGGGTTCGGGCTCGAGATGTCAGCGGAAACAGATGACAACTTATCCACACGTACTCCGAACAAATCTTGTGGGTCGAGTCAAATTGTGTAACGTGTGTGTTCTGACCTCTGCTTACTATTCGCGTACGCAGCTTGTGTTTCGCTACTCAATGAAAGAGTGGTGAATGAGCGCTGAATGCCAGTCTCAATGTAGTGGACCGGGTAGTATAGTACGGCCGTCAGTTTACGCGATAAGTGTGGAGTCAGGTGCTGTACAAGACCACTTCGTTCGCGAGAAATGTTAGTAAGTGCTTTCGCAGTGGTGTTTTCTTGACGGTCGTGAGTGCGATATGCACTTAATTACAATTCCGGGCAGTGGTTAGTGATGTAGTGAGCAAGTGAACCCTGGAAATAATTAACCACACTTTACAAGTGCAGGTCAGTGCGGGCCAGCACAGTGAAGTGTGTTTTTTTTTTTTTTTAGGTGCAGCTAAAGTTTTGTTTTGGCCAATGGTGCTATAAGGGACCGGGTTAGGGAAGTTTTTCTTCTATAATGAACTTCCTTCTCGGTGCTTAATATGGCAAGCTGGCGATGCAACGAGGGATCTATTCTATCAGCGAAGGCTTCCAAAATGGCGTCGGTGAGTATTTATCAAGTATTGTGTTGCGACTGTAGTGGTATCTGTCACCCAAGAAGGGGAAAGCACAAGTGCGCGAAAGCTTTGGGGTCTACCTAAGAAGGTAAACAAAACGTTTCTGGGTGCTCCTCTGAGTTATTTTTCTTCCTTGTTTCGAAAATCTAAATCTATTTGGGTGATACAAAAATTGCCCTGAGCGATTGAGTAGTAAAGTGCGACCACAATGGATTACTGAGTATGGTGGTATTAAAGTTTGAGATCTGGGCCACAACTAATTTATTGGGACTTAATCTGATTGAATTTAATGTTATTTCCCACGGTGCCTTTCTAGGTGAAAATTCTCACTGTAAGATCAGATACGATACGGTACTCACCCCACAACCTTCTGAAATATCCTCTACTTATAATCTCCCCGACGAAAACTTAATGCGTTCAGGATGGTGACGAAACAAAATAAAATAAATAAAAAAAATAAACTCGAGTCGATTTTACTTTCGGAAAATTTTATTCCTTTTTTTTCTCTATCCACACGTGTTGTTCGATCGATTTCACTTTCTAGAAGGAAGAAAAAATCCGTTCTCTAGCTCTACTATGACGGAGCGATCCTGGAATTCGGCTAATTTTCCATGGTGTCGCTCGTTGGTTTTTATCTTCCTTCTATCACAATTTGTACAATTCAAATTCAAATATGCAATCACAAAATTTACTAATTAAAATTAAATTTCGATTTCTTCCTACTTCATTATTAATTCATAAAATTTCCAATTAATTTATCTGTCATTTCTACTCTACATTTTTCTAAATTTAAGTATAAGACTGTATTACTTAACTAATTCATTTCTTAATAGTTTTAGGGGACTCTAATAGTTTCGAAGAGGCAATCGAAGCAACCGGGGCAAAAACTACACTTGCCCTGCATATAACGAAAGACATCACAGAAGCTACAAGCAGGCGCCAGGAAAATAAGCTGTCTCGGAGTTTAATTACTAGGTACGCATTTTCATTGTTTTTTTTTTTTTGTTTTCTTTTTCTGTTCCTCTCTCGTTGTTCCCTTTTCTTAAAATCGTTTTAGGTGATTCTGTAACAATATTATACTAAATACCTACGTATCAAAGTAATACGAAATTACATAATTGCCAATTTTTATTAATATGTGCAAATTTTTTTTTAACTATTAAATTAAAATCTTTATCATTAAGGGTGAATATTTCGTAGCTTTATAACGAATTGATATTTTTCTAAGTTAATATATAAGGATTTATTGAAATACGGGAACAATATTAATATTGATTAGCACGGCGCTTTTTTTTTTGTGTGTGTGGAGAATTGAAGTAAGCCTCAACTTCACGTGAAATTGGCTCCATATCTGTCACACTAGATAGAGACTTTCGCTGATCGGCATAGCTTTAAGATGCGCTTCGAATCGAGAAGGGTACTGAAAATTTAAACTGAAATCATACGCTCAGGTTAATAGTAGATTTAGATTTTATTGTGTTGGCTTGGCCTTCTTTTGGTAGAGATCAACTTTTTATTAGCACATGAATTACGAGATAGCTTTAGATGATTAAATACGGAATTTCTTTTCAATAAGGTACGAATAATTTTAGGTATTCTGTAGTTTACTCAGGAAAGTGACTTTTTGAAAATTAAGAAATCAGGATTTGAGTATTAGAATATAATTATTTTTTTGGTATAGCATATACGAGCTTTAATTTGAATTTTGGTCAAATTACTTCATCATAAGGTACCATTAAGTGTGTACGCGACGCATTTCGTAGTTTTTTAACGTTAGTTCAACTCCCGAAGTAAAATGGAGGTTAACCGCCTTAGTCAAGAAGAACTATCTTACCAGCTGCTAGTCCGAGGTTTAGAGGTTGGCGCAGTAGATGAAATGCGCAAACAGTTAAGAAGTGCCTTGAAAATGGAAAAAACAGGTGAGGTTTTGAGGGCCGAGCAATACCCTTTTTCCTTTGACGAAGATGTAGAAGCGTTAAAAAGTAAAGTTTCCGAGATTAATAGTATGATAGAAGCTTTTGCGAGTGATTCATCTTCTGCGAGTTACGCAAAGATTGTTACAAAGATCAACTGGTCATTAGATCGGGTAAAGCGCATGAAACCCGAAAAGACAGAGCATTCAGCTATTAAGAAAAAATTGAAAGTTGAGTTAGTTTCTGTTTTCGGATCACTTCAGTCGAAAGTTGAAGATGATTCAGGAAGTGTCTCCTCAGATGAGGGCGAAAACAATGAAGACGATCTAGATCAAACGATATCTTCTGCTCCACGAATGTCCCATAGAGTTCCAGTTTACAAATGGAACATTAAATTCTCAGGCGAGCCGAGTCAGTCACTCAGTTGCTTCCTAGAGCGAGTGACAGAGTTAAGCGAAGCTCGGGGAGTTTCGAAGGTACAATTATCTAATCCGCACTAGATTTGTTTAGTGGTCGTGCTCTTATATGGTACCGAGCGAACAAGGCAATATTTGGTTCCTGGGACCAGTTAGTAGAAGAACTTCGTAAAGAATTTCTCCCCATAGACTATGATGAACGCCTTACGGATGAGATCAAAAGGCGTACACAAGGGAAAGATGAGCCAATAGGTACTTATGTAGCAGTAATGACAACTTTGTTTTCGCGACTGACTAATCCGATGACTGAGGCCCAGAAGATGCGAATCTTGAGGAAAAATATAAGTCCTTTCTACCAGAGTCAGCTTGGTTTCTGTGAAGTTGAATCTATTAAAGATTTAGTAATTAAAGGTAGAAAACTTGAAGCTGTACGAGTTTCAGTAGAAGGCTTCGTACCACCTCCATCCAAACGTAGTACACATTTAATTGAACCTGATCTTGCATATGTCTCGTGTGGAAGTCCGAATCTTACCGCTATCGCAACCCAAGCTAGCACAAGACCCGTGTACCAATGTTACAATTGTAACAGAGAAGGGCATACATTCCGTTTTTGTCGAGAACCTCGTCGTTGTTTTAGCTGTGGTAAATTGGGTGTTACCAGGAGTCGATGCCATGATTGCAACCAACAGAACAGTACTAATAACCGCCATAGAAGTTCGGGAAACGAACTGGGAGCTCAGTAGTGAGCAGTGTCCTGAGCTCAGAGGTGTCCAATAGAGCCGCAGTAGTTAGCAAGTTTAATGTTTTTAATTGTGAGAGTGGGAAAATTGAGGAGTCTTTCAAAACAGCGATGCTAGATTTTATTTTCACACGAGTGAAAGATGATGAAAGGCCATATCTTAAAGTTTCCGTTTTTGATATACCAATGGTTGGGCTACTGGACTCAGGTGCTTCGAAGACTGTAGTTGGTAAAGTCGGTTGGCGTAAGTTAAGTTCGCTGAAACTCAAGATACAGAAATCAAACGTAGACGTAGCTACACTTGCAAATGGAGATAAGGTAGAAGTATACGGTACTCTAAATTTACCGATAGTTTTGGAAGGTAACGTAAAAGTTTTAGAAGTTCTCATCATTCCATCTCTGCCTCATGAAATTATACTTGGGACTGATTTTTGGAGGAAAATGTCTATCAATGCACACTTAAATAAAAATAGCTGGAACTTCACGGAAGTTATAAGTGAAATCCGACTCAGCGCATTGGAATCCAGATCGATGCTCATAGAAGATCAAAAAAGGCAGCTTGATGACCTTTTACGAGATGCTAGGGGAAAAATGGGTGAGGGATTGGGTCAAACCAACGTTGTAGAGCATGTCATAAATACGAACTCACCCCCGATCAAACAACGATATTACCCGGTCTCTCCAGTTCTCCAAAAAGCCATAAACAACGAGCTCGATAAGATGTTGAAAGACGATATTGTTGAACCTTCCACTAGTCCGTGGTCCTCGCCAATCGTTATGGTGAAGAAAAAAGATGGCGACTATCGGTTTTGCATTGATTACAGAAAACTCAACAAGGTTACGGAAAAGGATGCATATCCCATTCCTTTTGTATCTTCAATTTTAGACAAGCTGAGGGACGCTAAGTATATATCTTCATTAGATATAAAGTCAGCTTTTTGGCAAGTACCAATGGCAGAAGACTCCAAACAGTTTACGGCATTTACTGTACCTGGGAGAGGGTTATTTCAATTTCGTCGGATGCCATTCGGTCTAACAAACTGCCCTGCCACCTGGCAGAGACTTATTGATAGGGTCTTGTATGGAACATTAGATAACCATGTATTCGTATATCTTGATGACGTTGTTATTGTAACGCAAACCTTTGAAAAACATCTAGAAGTATTGAGTGAAGTGCTACTACGTCTACAGAATGCAGGGCTAGTTATAAGCTACGATAAATGTGAGTTTTGTCGTTCGGAGCTTAAGTATTTGGGTTACGTTGTTGGTGCTAATGGATTGCAGGTGGATCCAGATAAAGTAAAGAGCATTTTAGATATCCAGCGACCAAAGAGTATTAAAGATGTCCGCAGGTTCATAGGAATGGTCGCCTGGTATAGACGTTTTGTACCATTGTTTTCGTCATTAGCAGCACCAATAACAGGATTGCTTAAAAAGAATAAAAGGTTCCTTTGGACTGAAGAATGTGAAGAATCATTTCAGTTGATCAAAGAAAGATTAGTAAAAGCTCCAATACTTTCATGTCCCAACTTTGACTTTCCTTTCACCGTGCACACAGATTCCTCAGGCTTTGGGATTGGGGCTGTGCTCACTCAAGATCAAGGTGGTACAGAAAATGTCATTGCATATTTGAGCCGCTCTCTAAACCGCTGCGAGCGAAATTATTCGACGACAGAACGGGAATGCCTCGCAGTCTTGTGGGCCGTAGAAAAATTAAGACCTTATTTGGAAGGATCTCAGTTTGTAGTCGTTACTGATCACGCTTCCTTAGGTTGGCTCAACAATTTGAAGGACCCTACTGGACGTCTTGCTCGATGGGCTGTAAAAATGCAGCAATATGATTTCGATATCATACACAGAAAAGGAAAAGAGCACGTTCTTCCAGATTTTCTGTCGCGATCTGTACCCACCCCTATAGACTCCATTGAACCCATTCCAAATACTAATTCCACTGATAAATGGTTCAACAAGATGTGCACGAGAGTAGAATTAAAGCCCTCGGAATATCCGGATTGGCAAATTATGCAGGGTAAGTTGTTAAAGCACGTCCGAGTAAAATATCCTTCACTAGCTAGCCATTCTGATTATTGGAAAGACAAAAGAGCATCAGTCTTGTATGCTGCACATAACAAAGAAACCTCAGGTCATTGCGGTATTCAAAAAAGTTACGATCGCCTTCAAAGACAATTTTACTGGCCAGGGATGCGCAAAGACATAGCGAAGTATGTAAGAGGTTGTCGTACATGCCAATCGGTTAAACCGGAGTTACAGAAACCCGCTGGGTTAATAGCAAAACGGCAACAAGCGAGTTGTCCTTGGGAAACGCTATGCGTAGATTTAATAGGTCCACTTCCAAGATCGGAATATTGTTTGTGACAATGGTGTTCAATTCAAGGGTAAGGAATTTGGCAATCTCTGTAACACGTATGGTATCGATATAAATTTTACTGCCTTATACCATCCTCAGGCAAATCCCTCTGAAAGAGTTAATCAAGTGGTGAAAACTATGTTGCGTTCCTACGTTTCGGATAATCACCGTAACTGGGATATGCACCTGCAAAAAGTAGCTTGTACTATACGAACTTCACAGCACGAGACGACGAAGTTAAGCCCATATTTCGTGAATTTTGGCAGAGAGATGTCTATTTGCGGAAAGAATGTTAAGTCATATGGGGTAGACGAAAAGTTAGAAGCTCATGCACATGCTAAAGCCCTCCGCGAACTACGGGAAGACGTAAAGGTGCGATTATTAAAAGCTTCCGAAACGAGTCGTAGACAATATAACCTTCGTAGAAGAGATGTTAATTATTTATTAAAAGATTTAGTATGGAAGCGGAATTTCGTGTTATCCGATGCGACAAAGTATTTTACTGCAAAGCTAGCACCTAGATATGTAGGACCATTTACCATAGCACGGAAAGTTTCGCCGTGGACCTACGAACTTGAAGATAAACATGGGAAAAAGAGCGGTATTTGGCATGTTAAAGACCTAAGGCCGTATAGCTCATACTTACCAGATGATTGATTATGATTGATATGCTGATTTAAACTCTAATTTTACGGTGTAGTTTTGTCAGAACTGTTGAGAATAATCTATCACACATTCTGTAAAGTGATATAATACGGAGGAAATGGACTTTCTTGTTATCATGTTCTTTCGTTACATTATTACGGCTACTAATAAAAGTTCCTTTCCTTTGGCTGCTGGCGAGCATAATCCGGTTAGTAACATACTTCCATTACAAGGTTGTTAACTGGCCTGAAGATCTCTGCTTCACGAGTACTCACATACGTTGTTGGAGAAATTGATAGATATTTTTTTCGAGGTACTTTAAAACAGTTCTATTCTAATAAGCTAAGTTAATGTAACTAGATAACATAGCGTACAGATTTAAGCGCTGTGAAAACATAATTGCTTTTGTCGTTGAGTCAAAATTGCGGATATTTATAAGCATTAAATTTTTGGGGTGTGGAAATTTCAGAACTAGTGGGTATCAATATTGAAAGTGACAAAAATGCTTACCAGGTTTAAATTACAGCTACAATACGGAATCATTTCTTATTCACATGAAATATAGCAGATTTTGGAACAGTACCAAAATCTTTCGGAAGAAAGGGGGGAGTGTTATGTGTTCGACTTGTTCGTAAACCTTTCCAGTACCATTTGATTCTGCGCAGATTTTTTTTTTCTTTTAGGTCTTATTGGGAAAATTAACAATTCAGGAATAGTGAAGGTACCAAAAATCAGAAACAAGATAATACATCAGGCACACAAACACAAATACCTACACATATACACACCGAATGGATCAACACTTTACACAAAGGCCTAAAACAGAAAACAATTAGGAGCACATTCAACACACTCATACATATATTAAAAATATAACCTTGTTAGTTAATATTCAAATTTTCAACTATTCACAGAGAGACGGCCACAACATAAACATGTCAATACGTTGACTCTTGCATTTGAAAAAAAACAGAAACAAAAAGGTACGCCACATTATGAAGTTCACCTTTAAACCCTTCCAGTCAACTGTTTCGCAGATCGTTTTTGGTACGTACACAAGTAAAATAGATCATAATATACAATTATAAAAGAAAAAGATAGGAGTTAAAATTGGTTTTATCGTCAATGAAATAAGTAAATAAATGCAGAACGCAAGGTAGAACGTAAACCAGTGAGACAAGGTTTGTAGGTTATAGATGCTCTAAAATTTTATTAATTAGTTGTTAAGATAATTAGTTGGAAATTCAGCATTGATCAAGTTACAAATATTGCTTTGTATCCAGCTGAAAAGTTAATTTTTCCTACTGTAACGGACATGTAGGTAGGGTATATTAACCTGCTTAAATTTATTATTCGTTTTTTTTTTTGTAATGCTACCAAAAAGCACAAAGGTCCATCACTGCTTTTGACCCAGAGAGTTTTCGAACGTGATTGATAAGGATTACTTAGTGAGGAGATATAGATCTGTGTAGGAAAAATAGGGACTTTGGACAATTGTGCCCCCCAAAGTCAAATGGGAGGATGGGTCAGGCAAGGAAGGCAGAACATCTGCGCCTTCGTGTGTATACGGGTAAGTGACGTAAGGGTCCCTTCTGGACCGAGCGTGTGCCGGCTTGTTGTGTTAGGTAGGCACGAATTTTTTTTTATTATGGCTGACGGCAGCGGCAGGTATTTTGTGGAACCCCCCCCCCACACTCTCCGCGAACTAGCGTGCCGCCCTGTATTCAACGCTGCCCGTCCAGTGATCTGTCAGCTCATGCTGACAGTCTGAACTTAACGTCCGAACAACATCACTCTCAACTTAGTTCCATAACAATAGACACACGAATTCCATCTTTCAGGTCTTGAATAGACGCTGGGCTGTTGGGGTGGACCTTCTCTTTCACGTGGCCCCAAAGGAAGAAGTCTCAAGGTGTTAAGTCATAAGATCTCGGTGGCCAATTGTGATCACCTCTTCGAGAGATAACACGGTCCGGAAACTTTTCCCGTAAAAGATCAATGGTTTCGTTGCTTGTATGGCACGTAGTGCCGTCTTGTTGAAAGTAAACGTTGTCCAGATCAATACCATCCAATTCCGGCCATAAAAAATAATTAATCATCTGTCGATAGCGCAATCCATTCACCGTAACTGGTGCTCCAGCCTCATTTTCGAAAAAGTAAGGTCCAATGACCTCGCGGGACCATAAACCGCAACAAACAGTCACATGTTGAGGATAGAGAGGCTTTTCAACAATAACTCTTGGATTTTCCGAGCCCCAGATGCGACAATTTTGCTTGTTGACGAAGCCATCGAGGTGGAAATGGGCCTCATCACTCTAGATGAGTTTTGGATGGAATTCCGAATCATTTTCATGCATTTCAAGGACCCAATCAGCAAAGACTCGACGTTGCTGATGATCGGCCGGCTTGAGTTCTTATATTAACTGAACTTTATAAGCCTTAAAACCCAAATCTTTATGCAAAATAGGGTGTAATGACGTTTGTGGAATGCCGAATTCCAAAGAACGACGAGGAATGGACAAACTTGGATTTTCTTCAACACTTTCAGCTACAGCAGCAATATTCTCGGCTGTTCTTGAGCAACGTGCACGGGTTTTATTCTTCACATCACTAACTTGTCCCGACAGCTCGAATTTTTCTACCAATTTCTGTATTGCGGTCCGACAAGGTGCTTCACGACGACCCAAAAATGTTCGAGTTTTACAAACCGTCTCTGCCACATTTTCACCATTTTTATAGTGAATTTTAATAATTTCAATGCGTTGTTGAATCGTTTATCGTTCCATTTTTATTAATGGCGTAGTTTCTACTTGTCAAATGTCGAAAAATGACAGCTCCAAAGGTGACATCTACCGAAATAGCGGGCTAATTAAAATAACACCTCTTATTGGAAAACCCTTTATTAAGAGCAATTTCACAAAGTGTTTTTATAACTTCGGGGTCGGCATTTTTAAAAATGGCGTGCCTTAATTTTGGTCTCGCTATTCTAAGAACATATAGAATATGCTTGTTGTCCGTTAATCGATTCATTCGTGACACCACTTTTACCGATCAAAGAGTTATGCGGGCAAAAGCAAGTTGTAAAATCTTTATTAAAAATGTCAGTACGGAATCTTAATACCTCGTTGATATCTTGAGTTGAATCTATCAGTAAATATCAGTGTGGCGCCTGCGTAATCTCTTTATATATTTTTAGCAGCTCTGAACTATTTTCTGGATAAATCTGCCTCGCTAAATGGATAAGCTGGCTTTTATCACGAGGGTTTTTAAATACAACGAGGTACTTACAGTTAAGTGATATGTCTCGACAAAACTTACCCTGGTGAAATACATTTTATGTTACAAGGATTGCTGAAAGATTGCGATGGTGAAGGCCTTTTGTAAAGAGTTCACATACTTGTCTGCTAAAAGCATTTAACATCATATCATCCAATACAATTAATGTTGATTCCTGTGTATAATAAATTCGATGTTATTGAATCTGGTATCTGAAGGCAGAGCCGCATGTTCTGTATTACAGCATATAACTCTTGTTATTTCTGGCTGTGTTAAAAACATATTATCGAGAAGGCTTTTTATAAATGTTGTTTTCCCACAATGAAGGCCCAGCAACCATCATTGTAAATGGGTGTTTGAACGCGATCATTTTCACCGCAAAAATCAAAAGCTCTTAACAACAGGTCTTTTATATATAAACCCCCACATTTTGCAAAAAGGTACTTATATAATCTTTCAAGAATGAGCAGAAGACAAATTGTTAATGAACTGCATAGGCCAGCCCTAAAAAACTTTAAGCGTCATCGTGTAACGATTAAAGGCAAAGATGACCTGTGGCAGGCAGACTTAGTTGATATGCGTTTATATGCTCAAGAAAATCAAAACTTTAGCTTTTTACTAACTGTAATTGATACATTTTCTAAATACGCATGGGATTTACCAATTAAAGACAAAAGTGGGATATAACTCACTAAAGCAATGCAGCTAATTTTCAATCAGGGTCGCATTCCAAGAAACTTGCAAACAGATGATGGAAAAGAGTTCTACAATAAGTCGTTCAAGCGCTTGATGGGTATATATGCTGTTAATTATTATTCAACTTATAGTTCATTAAAGGCGTCAATAGTAGAAAGATTTAATAGAATGCTGAAAAATATTATGTGGAAAGAGTTTAGTCTGAATGGTAATTATCACTGGTTGAGTATGCTGGACAGGTTAACAAAAAAGTACATATAACAGAACAAAGCATCGAACTATTAAGATGAGGCCTATAGACGTAGGCCCTGTTGATGAGGTTCGTTTATTGCTAACTGTGTATAAAAAGCCTTTGTTCGTATAAGTAGAAACAAACATGTTTTTGAAAAAGGCTACACCCCAAACTGGTCTACTGAACTTTTCAAAATAAAAGAGGTAAAAAACACTTATCCAGTAACTTACATTCTTGAAGACTATCAAGGAGTTATAATACAGGGCTGCTTTTGTCAGGTCGAGCTATCTCCAGTCAAATAACCTGATACTTACCTTGTAGAAAAAGTTTTAAACAGACGAAACGGTAAAGTTTATGTGAAATGGCTTGGTTTTCCACAAAAGCACAACACATGGATTAATATAAAAGACGTTTTGTAAACAGCCTTTATTGCAGTGATAATGCTGATCTTAAAGCGTGAATCTGATCGGTTAAAGACTTTTAAGAATTTAACTTTCGATGACAGCAAATCACACAAGCTAGCAGGAAGCGGCTTCTTTTACACCAACCTGAAAGACATAGAAAAATGTCATTTTTGCTGTATGGAAATGAGTGCATTAAATTGTCCTGAAGATGTTGAGGCCGAACATTTTCGACGTTCACCTAATTGCATCTATGCCAACGGTAAGGACGTATGTGGACCGTATAATAGCCCGCAACCACCATCAGAATGCACGAAGTGGACTTTAAACACCTTGAAAAATTTAGTTGGAGCGTTAGTTTTGTTTGGCTTATGTTGTGAAATTTACTATTTTTACGAACAATTTACACGGGAGGTATAAAAACACATGTGCGTATGCGCGTGTATATGTGAGTGTGTGAGCATGCTGACGTTATGCACATCAAATATGAGAAAACAAGTAAGATTACAAACCCTACCTGAAATCAAATACTTACATGTATGGAGTTACGCCTATCAAAATGCACGCAAGGGACCGTGGATCACTTACGGATTGAATCGATGCAGATTTAAGGTGCGCATTATTCAATGTAGTTTAATTTTAAGTTCCGTTCTTCGTCACTCACACAGATGTAAAATCTTTATCGAGCGATTTAAAACTGTAAAACAAAAAGCAAAAAAATAAAAATATCTTTATCGAACTCGACTTTTTATTTCAATAGCCCCATCGTTTCTCACTGCCGCCTTATCGAAAGGCATATTATCCACCCGCACTAATCATATGCAACATTCCACAGTCTATCTTTACTGACCTTCAATAAAGGCATTTTATCTCAGCCGAATTCGTTTTTTACTCAAGCAACCCGTTTCTTTTAGTTCACCTTCACCCACATTCGTGTCGTTCACAACATCAAGTTCACTGTCTGCCGCCGATCTTTTTTTTCCAGCTCTTTATTATACGCCGCCAGTATTGAACGCCACAAGAATCAAGAACCCTTGCATAAGCAGCATCAGAACTTGCTCTTTGCGATCTTTCCGTAATCTTTTTTCCTTTACATCAAAAAATATTCCGGAAATAAAGTCACCCACATGTCTCGCAGTTTCAATTCAGGTAGATTTTAATTCTATGTATAAAGAAACAACAAAAAAATCGTGACCGCATCGCGGTCAAGTTCAAGTTTTAAAACTCGTATGGAAAAATTACGTTGAAGAAGTTTGACTAACTGATCAAAGCTTGTTTGGTGTGGAAGAAAAAAATGAACGGTATATAAAAAAGAGGAGCGATAACCGGTAAAGATATGAAGACAACGATGCAGGTTTAAACCATGCATGCTTGCTACATATGGTCGCAAGATTTTGTGCTTTAGTTATCTGCTTGCTTGGTAGTGCAATTTTACAAAACTTTATTATGATTCTACGTAAGCCCCCTATAGTACAAAAACAGTACCCATCTCCCGTCCTTGCCACAGACAGCACCAGCTCTTTCCTTCCAACCAACATTCTGCATCAAGACAACTCGGTATCAAGTCAGCTTTTTTATTTTTGCCTCCCAATGCTTGCGACAGGGACCCATCTACTGTCTTACCACAGACAGCACCAGCTCTCTCCCTCCAACCAAGATCCTGCAACAACACAGCTCGGTGGCAACTCAGCTTTTTGATTTTTACGCCACAATGCTTGCGACAGGGACGTGTCTATCCTACTCCATCCTCAAGAACTTCTTATCGGCGGTGGGAACCATCTTCCAGAAAGCCCGCGAGTGGTATCCTCGTATCAGTTGTCCCTATCGGACGCAATGTAAAAGTATAGGGAGGTGGTACCCTTACTACTGAAGCCTTCTTAGGGCTATCAGGAATAAACCTGACATTAGATAGATGACGCTTCTAGAATGGATATCACTGCCTGATGTCGTTGGCGTGATAGACTCCTAACAGTTTCCCCTGCAGATCCTCAAGCTCGTATTAGGAGTTTCCTTTCTTGGCTTTAACCCGACACTTGACAAATTTTCGTCCCAGTTTAGAACTAGTCTGCTGTTGGAATTTTCTTTTGGCAAAATTCTGTATGAATACTTCCTGACCCACTCTGAAATTAACATGCTTCGCCCTGAGATTATAGGCTCTATAACCTTGTTTGAATGCATGGTGTAAGTTTTCCTGCACTCGCGCACGGATCAATCTCATTTTGTCTTCAGCATCTACTCTCAGAGGCTCGTTAAGAGTCCCAAGGCTCCTCAAGATGGAATAGGAGCTGCCATGTTCAATCATTTGCTGACCGAAAAGTGTTCGGTAGGGAGAGAAACCAGTTGCTTGGTGGAAAGAGCTCCTGAGGCAACTAGCTATCTGGCTCAGCTTCTCATCCCACTTGGTATGTCCCTTCCGGATGTATGCTCTAATCTCTGACAATAGAGACCTGTTTGCTCTGCCGTTCGCAAGTGCTTCACCCCATATTTGTCCAGTAATCTGGTGAACTGAGCCGAGCAAAACTAGACTCCACTGTCAGAGACTATCGCTTCCGGGACTCCGAACACATGGAACACTTCCGTTTCGATGAACTGGCACACATTGAGTGTAGATGCTTTTCTCATAGGTTTGAGAATCGGCAACTTAGAAAAGTGGTCAAGAACTATTAAGATGGAGACATTTCCTTTCACTGACCGAGGATATGGACCAGAAAATCAATATACAGCTTTTGCCATGGTCGTTCTGTCACAGTCCGTACAAGTGTATTCTCAGACTTCCAGTGTTTTCCCTATACCCCCGTGTGAAGCTAGTGGCGGATCATGCGCTCTTTGAATAACGTGGGAGACAAGCCCTCGTGGAATCCAAAGCTTCCAAGCTTCTTCTTCCTGAATTGGATCGCCTGTTCTCAGAACAGTCCGAATGTAAACAATATGACAAATATGGCGAACTAAGATCAACTTCCGGGCCAGGATCTTCGTTTGTGGACAGGCCGTCGCAATGAATGCGTAACAGCGCATCAGGGACGATATTCAGGCTTCCTTTTCAGTGCTCAATAGTGAAGTCGAAACCCTGAAGCTTCAAACTCCACCAAGCAAGTCTACCGCTGAGGTCCTTTTGAGACATTAGCCATTTCAAGCTCGCATGATCAGTCACTACCTTAAACGGCATAAGTTCTATGAAGGGCCGGAACTTTTGTACACTTAAGATTGCAGCTAGGCATTCCTGCTCTGTGACTGTATAATTTCTTTGTGCTGAGTTCAACTTTTTCGAGACGTAGGCTATTGGCTTCTCGTGACCATCGTCATCTAGTTGAAGCAGCACTCCACCAATTCCTTGTTGGCTTGCATCGCACTGTATAATGAACGGCTTGGTGAAATCTGGACTCACTAACAACGGAGCAGAGGTAAGTTTTTGTTTTAGCATCTCCAGAGACGTCTGGGCTTCAGGTGTCCACTTGAAATGACTAGGGTTCTTCAAGGTGTCAGTTATGGAGGCAGTTAAATCAGCATAGTTCGGGATAAACCGTCTATACCATCCCGCCATACCTAGTAGGCGTCGGGCTTGCCGAACAGTTTTAGGTGACGGCTAGTCAACTATGGCTGAGATCTTATCTGGGTTAGTCCTAATTCCTCCTTTCCCGACTATAAAACCCAAGTATTTAGTCTCCTTAATGCAAAACTTACTCTTCCCAACGTTGATAGTGAGGCCAGCTTTCCTCAAACAATCCGCTACACGAGATAGCAATGTGAGATGAGAGTCCAAGTCTGATGACAGAATAAGTAAATCGTCCAAGTAGACGAGAACATTTTCACGAAAATCGAAAGGAATGACTTTATCCATGAGGCGGCACATCGTTTGTGGAGCGTTGCGTGGGCCGAATGGCATCACTGTGTACTGATAGAGAGGGTGACAAGGTACAGTAAAAGCGGTCTCCTCTCTGGAATCAGCGTCTAGTGGGATCTACCAGAGTGCGTCTTTCAGGTCCAGGCTTGTAATGTAGTTTGCCGGAGGAAGTCGACTCAGAAGCGGATCTATCTCCGGCAGCGGATAGGCGTCCTTCTTCGTAACGGAGTTGACCTTCCTCGCGTCAAAGAAAAGCCGAACCTTCCCAGGCTTCCGCACTAGTACAACTGTAGAGCTCCGAGGACTGTGGCTCTCCTCTATCACACCCAGTGTTAGCATTCGCTCTAATTCAGCATGCATCAAACTCTGTACTGCTGGTGAAATCGGATAAAACCTCTGTTTTATCGGAGTCGCGTCATTCGTTTCAATCTTGTGAATGACCAACGATGTCTTTCCCAGGCCTAAAGAAGCGAAAGAAGGGAAAAGCTGTTTAGTAGCTTCTAGACGCTGTTGATCTAGACTGGAAAGAACATGGCGGTCGGTGTCAGGAGTAGCTAGTAAACTTGGTGTCACTTCTGCAACTATACCTAGGACATCTGGAGCCAACCCAAATAGACGCCAGAAGTCTATTCCTACATCTAGTGCCTGTGTGAGCCCAGGAACTACGTAAAAACACATGTTTTGGGTCTTATCACGGAAAATGATGTCCAAGTTCACATGACCATGCACAGTCATCATGGCACAATTCACTACTTGTACCTGTGTCCGATTCCTCTTCCATTCGACCTCTGATTCTCCAAGCTTCTCTAGAGCTCCCTGGCCTAAAATACTGACAGTGGCACCACTATCAAGTAATCTGGTCTCAGTTCGCCCGAGCAGCTTTACTTCGGCATACGGTCGAATGTCGTCTGGCATCGACACGGAAATCTGTGCAAGTTTTTTCTTTCCAGTCTCATCGACAGTATTCCCGCCAACGAACGGTAGATCTTTTCTTTCTTGGTCTAATATCCAGGTCAGGATACATAATGTCAGCTAACTCCGCTACTGAGGAGAAGATTCGGTCTCTTATAGCATTATATTTCTGCAGACGCGTATGATACGGCGTCAGCGGGTGTAAAACAGGCTCACGCCCACTCGTCAAAACAGAGCCTGGTGGCCGTCTCAGTACAGAAATGCCAGGAGGCCAAATCTCCTTCTCAGTAACCTTGTCAGCTAAAGGTGCTGTCGGTGTTATCGCGACATCGAAAATTAAAGGCTCTTCCAAAGAAGTGCCTAATAGTGTCATGGGCTCCCCAGAAGTGGAAATGGGAGCTTGAAGATCTGCGGAGAAATCTATTAAAGTCTCCGTCTCTATCAGTGAAATATTTGTACCATTGGGGGGTTTACTAATATCATCAGAATCACTGAATGATATTAGTGGACAATTCAGAGATTCGTCGTTAAGTTCTGCTAATGGAGCGGACCTTCCTCCTTGTTCATGGCTTGAACTGGAGTGTTCATTGCAGTTGTCGTGCATGACGTTGACACTGGTCGAGAAAAGGTGGTCGTATTTCCGACCCGTCTCAGATTTTTCTGTCGACAATGTGCTTGAATATATTTTTGCGTCCGCATCCATAGCAGAACACGACTTGTCTTTCCTGCCGGCGTCTTGGTAAAAGTGACCGAGCTGGTCACAGCTCCAGCAGCTAACGTGCTGAGGTGTTGTTAGGGCAGATAGTAGGACGGCTTCCTCACTGCGTTCAGGGGACCAGTGCTGTTCGGCATCTGTTGTATGGTACTCATCCACCTCGCTGACTCTCGGGCTACGATAGGCATTCCAGCTGCACGCTGTCGCGATTCGCTGCTGTGTAGCCTGTATTTGAGTCAGGAGACTCCGTAGTTGTTGGATGGTGTTAGTGGGATGTAAACAAATTTTCTGCTGAATGTCTGGAAGCAGATTAGCCTTCACGATCTCTAGAAACTCTCCGTCCGCCAAAGGACTTTGCAGTTGATCGCGCAGATGTACCAGGTGTTGATGGCACGTAGCAAATGACTCCCCTGCTTTCCGTTTCCTAAGCATGCAGCTGAGATTTGCTATCGGACACTATTTGCCAATTCAGTCCGTAAGGTATTTAGGCTCTGCTCGAGGCCTTCTCGAACCAAATCCTGCATCTGCAGGCGCAGACCTGCTAGCAAGGCTTCAGTCGCTGCTGAGCTCTGACCCTGAGCGTTAGGTAGCGGGCTGTTCACCCGAGAACTCGGATGTGAAAAGGTCATAGAGTGCACATTCTGTAAACCTGAGCGTTAGGTAGCGGGCTGTTCACTCGAGAACTCGGATGTGAAAAGGTCATAGAGTGCACATTCTGTAAACCTGGGGACAGAGATCTGCGGTTTGCTGGTTGTCTCGTAGGTGGTGGCAAGTTGAAGACTGGTGCTGCCGGTCGAGAATCCTGATTGCCAGGCCTCGTAAAAGCTTTTTTTGGAAACGCCCCTGTATATTCAGTAAAATCATACTGAGTGAGATGGAATCTGCATTTCGGGCAGTTTGACTGCTGTCCAATCCACGTTTTAAGACATGCTTTGTGAAACACATGTCCACAGGCCGTCTTCACTGGCTTCCTCTTGCCTGTCCAGTCTCCCTCCTGGCAGATGGAGCACTTTTCTGGCACCTGTATCGGTACATCAGTTACTGGCGGTGGTGTTCGCGCTGTAGCCATTGTAAAATCTCAATTGATCAGTCGTAAAATCACTATTTTTATATATCCCAGGTCTGTAGACTGGATAGTCTTCACCGTCCTAAAAAGGTTATGCAGTCCAAGCAAGGAAAAGACAGGTGTTGTTCAAACCGTACTCGAGACAACTGAAGTATCAAGTCAAAATTATTCCATAAATTTGGAAGAGATACTAAAATCTCCAGGAAAGATCACCAAAATATCGGAGGAAATAACAAACCTTCCAACTAAAATCGAGATACCAGACATTTGAAATTTCAAAAAAATGTCCAAGAGTTCGATTAAAAAAAAAATCAAAAATCACCAAAAGTCTGGAGGAATTCTAGTCGTAGTTACCAAAGTTTCAAATATTTTTAAAGAGATACGAAATTTCAAGACTGGGAGTACTCTAACCCCAGAATTCACTACTGGTACTACCACAGTCGCGCAGTCAAAAAGATATAAGTACTAACTGTATCTTAGCTCAGACGTTAAAAAAAAAAACAATCCACAAGAAAGAAATTCATAACATTTCTCCCTCACTCACCAGGAGCTAACTCTCCAAACATAAAAGTCTCTAATCAGGTCAGAAGTAATGATTTAAGCAAGCGACGTGAATGTGTGCATGAAAAATGTTTGAGTTTTCACAGAAATCTGAGAAGAGTCAGGTTGGAGAAGCTAGAGACTGAAAATGATACTAGAGATTCTTCAGTCAGGCAGTTAGCAGTATGCCAATTCCTGATTATTGAAGGTTTCCAGCATCACTTCCATCCTCCAACAACTATTTCCTTCCTCCTCACCTGATTGTCATGTCCAGCTAACCTTCCAACTGGGCAAAGTCATGAATCTGTTCAACTAGTTAGCTGAAAGCTAAAAAGTCGTCTCACAGATTCACGACTCTGTCCAACCAGTTGGCCAACAGAGACCTGTCTCCGTGAGAGCTCACACAAAAATTTAGTGTGAGGCCACCTACCATTTCCATGGCAGAAGGCCAGCGGGAAAGATCATTAAAAAAAATTCAGAAAATTTAAAAAATAGACACCTGTTCAGACTCTAGGTTTGACTTCAAAAACTTTAAAACGTTACGTTACTTTACTTTACTCAATCAACTTTCAAAAATCAAAATATCAAAACTTTCAAAAATCTTTACTTTCCTTTCATCAAATCTCAAAATAGCAAAACTTTAAAAATTCTAACGTTACTCTACCAAAAATTTCAAATGCTTAAACAATTAGACTCAGGTCCGCATGTAACTTCCACTGGATATGAGACTTGAGGTCAGTCAATTAGCAAAGTGCCAAATGACCATCTCACTCTAAGTCCCAGACCCAAGTAAAATTTACATTTAGACCACCGAGGTCTAACTGAGATGGCCCCACGTTGGGCGCCATTTTTGTTATGGAACTATGTAGAGTAATTGGCTTGGACGTGAAGTCCAGACTGCCAGCATGAGCTGACAGATCACTCGATGGACAGCGTTGACTGCAGGGCGGCACGCTAGCTCGCCTCGGCTACTGGCGGAGTGTGTGGGGAGGTTCCACGAAAAACCTGCCGGTGCCGTCTGCCATAATCAAAAAAAAATTCGTGCCTAAAACCAAAACGCCGGCACACATTCAGTCCTGAAAGGGACCTTTACGTCACTTACCTGCATTCACATCGAAGGCGCAGATGTTATGCCTTCCTTGCATTCCCCAGCCACCCATCTCACTCTGAGGGCAAGATTTTCAGAGTCCCTTGTAGACCTGTAAAGGGAGAGACTAGCGGACCCAGACGACCTTCATGGGAGAGGGCTCCAGGAAAGTGAAAGGAGAAAGAAGAGCATTCAGCAGTTCATTTTTACGTTATAATTAAGTCCTAAACTACAAGTCTTGCTCAAGACAACAAATAAATGTGAAATTAAAGTTAATTCTAATGAAATTATTAATTATGTGAAGTCTTAATAACTTAATGATAACTTATATAAATGTATAGAAATCGTAGTAGATACAAATTTTTTGTTTAAGCTAACTATTTACATAGAAATACTTTGCTATCATAAAACGGAAAGAATGAATAATGAATTAAGCAAGTTATTAATTATTTGAACGATTTCAGTATATCCCCTTCGAGGGATCATAATATCAATAAGCATTCAGAGAATCTAATCTATTTGTGCATGGAAATATATTTTAGAATTTAAGTTTTTTTTTCTTTTTTGCAAATAAATATGTACATATTTATGTATTCGAATTTTTTTTTTTCTTGGTAAAAGTTCGATTACCCCGTGAGAAAAATGCAACAGATTTTCCATTACGAAGGAACACTGTGGGCTTACGGTTAATTGGTATTCAAGCTTATACCTGTTCTGTTTTTACACGCAGTCCTATTTTTCCTACACAGATCTTATGCCACCTCACTAGACAGACCTTATCAACCAAATTCGAAAACTTTTTGGTTTAATGTTTCCTTTGTACCATGTTGGTACTAATGTAAAAACCGAAAAATTAATTTGTGGAAATTAATACACCCTACCTACATACTTGTCACAATTCCAATAGTAAACATTAACTTATTTCACTTGAATATAAAGCATTAGTATTTGTAAATTAATCAAGGCTGACTGTCAAATAACTATCTTAAAATTTAATTAATATAGTTTGATTTTTGATAGAACTTAAAGCAACTATAACCTACAACCCTTTCTCACTTGTTTAAGTTATTCATTGCTTTCATTCACTTGTTTAATTATTTCCATTGATTGTAACTAATTTCAGCCTAGTAGTTGTTCTATGCCGATACGAGACCACTTTTTAAGCCTCCAGGATTTTGCCACAGATGGCGCCACCGTCGCTAGGTGGTTTGAGCCCATACTAATGTATGTTTATGTCTCGGCTGTATTGGTTTGTATCATGGATACACCTATGTAACTTGGATGCAACATTGAGTCTCGACTGCACCCTAGCGGGATTAATCGGTACTACCAGCATGCTCTGGGATGTGTCATTTGGTCTTGACTGCACCCTAGCGACATTAGCCGGTACTACCAGCATGCTCCGGTACTACGGTTTTCTTGGATAGATATGTGGTGCGCCTAAATGTAGGCTTTTGGTTTTGAACTAATATTAGTAATAATTAAAGTTAACGCGAAATTTTTGTTCATGCCAATGGATTCCAGATGGTTGGGGTTGCGGTATTAGAGGGGACGAAATTTTCATCAGAAATCCTCTACGGGCTCTGGTTTTCGAGATATTAGCGATTTTACCTTTTCAGATATAGTTAATATTATTAATAATTCAAGCTACCTAGGACAGTTTTGTTCATGCCAATAGATTCTAGAAGGTTTTCAAGATATTAGCGACATCTATTTGGGCGCAAACGCCATTTCTTGAGTAAGGTACTCTAGCGGCCTTAGCCGGAACTACCAGCATGCCTTTATTTTGCTGTTTTCTTTTATTAGCGGGAGAGTTCTAGATATCAGCATGACGTCATCATGGTTTTGCTGCACCTAAATAAGTTTTCTTAGCAGGGAAGTTATAGATATCAGCATCATTCGAATTTCACAACATGACATCACCATGAACAGATTCTAGACCACGAGAGTGAGGGTTCTGGGGTATGTGCATTGAAAAGTCTTATGTTTTAAAAACATTTGTTTTTATTTCCAATAAAATTTCTTATTATAAAAATATTTCTTATAGCACATTGTCCAATATGAACTTTCCAAGATGGCGCATTTGTGTTAATCTCTTTTAGTTTTCTACAGTTGTATTCATGTTCGACGTTGATAACGATTTCACCCTCTCCAACTATCTTCTGCATCCAATGAACTTTTTCAGCTCCCTTTACATATATGGTTTTGTTTCAAAGCAGTGGTTCAACTATAGTGTACAGCTTGTGATACGGTATGTAGCCATCATTCCAGCGGAATCCATGAAAATTGTGTTGAAGCAATTTTACTTGTCTCTTTTTTGCTGAAATCAAATCTTTGTATCTGAACGGTGGTTGAAATATAAAGTGCTGCATCTGGTTTTCATTGTTTAAAATTGCCAGTTCTTTAGTGATGAATTCATTGAGATTTGTTTTGAATCCTTGGACGTCTACGATGACAGCCATCTTCTTAATTTAACTTTCTAACTTCACTTGTCAGCGGACTGTATTCCACTATTCGATCGTGTAGAAGCAGGCAACATGCTGTTGTATTAGCTGGTATATTTTCAGATGTCTTGAATTCTAGCCTTATGTCAACAGGTTCAGTTTTTATTGTTTCATTTTGATGTAGACAATCAATGACAGCAATCGGAGCATCGGTTTTGAACTTCTCCCATGTGAGGAACGGCTGATACTGATGACCATAGTATGATTGTGTAAACTTTATATACATCTCATACAGCAATGCGTATCTATTCAAATCAAATTTCAAATTCAAATCATTGTAGGGATATGATTCTGAGTTCAAATGAACTGTAACATCGGTGAGTTGGCAGTGATCAAATTTGCTAGCATCCTTGGTTTTATCATTCCTTCGATTCGTTTGTAATGCTAAGATAATAAATCGAGGTTTCTCCAGTTGAGTGGAAGTCTTAACTGACCAGGTTTGATGCGTGGATTCCGGTAGTACTGGATACTCTTATATGTCCCAGCTGCGGAATGGTATTTGTATCGGGCGAACCCTCCCGATAATTTTAAATAGTTGCAGCTTTTCATCATCGGATACTGTAACATGCGGAATGCTCCATTAAGGTTTGGTAATTTCAATTTTCACCACATCTTTGGGTGATATAATGGCATTATCATCTGTCCTGCTCCGAATCAATATGAGTTCATGTTTGGAATTTATCAGAATTTTCTTGTAATCTTCAGCGAATCCCAATAAATATTTCAGAGGTACACAATAGTTAAACAGTCCATTGGCTGGTATAACGGATGAATCTGGTGACCAGCTGCCGTTGAGTAGTATCCTGCTTACATTTGCATTTAGCGATACGTAGTTTTTTAATGTTGTCGCAATCCCAAGATTTCTTGTACGGTCGATTTCCACTGCATTCAATTCATAGCGTATTTCCTCAAAAAGAAATGGTAGAGCGTTGTTAGCTAATTTTGCGGTTGCTGAAACGGTTCCATCCAACTTTGTTAGCGACCCCTCAATGTAAGAAAAACTCCTGCTGGGTAGAAGATTCAAGTCCTGATGTTGTACGGATATACGGATTTAATCGCTGTTTTTAAATGATGTTAGAAATGGTGAATAGGAGTGATGTTCAAATTTAGTAACACTGTTATCAAAGCGAGCGTCTGGTGCAATATCTAGTATTCCTTTATTCATTGTTTCATCGTTAAGCCTATCGATTGTAAATATGCTGTATTTGCTGGTGTTAATGTAGGTCTTGACCGCTTCAAGGTTGTTCGCTGACTAATGATATTGTTTGCTCCGAACTCGTATTTATCATTATTGTATATCAACATGCTGTGGCTTCAAGTGTAACCTGATGGTTATAGTCTCTCCTCTGAAGTTGATTAAGTCACCGTCTTGGTCAAGGAGCTTCAATGTTAGAGAACTTATACGTTTGGTGTTCACAGGCAAATAGATTACATTTTTGGTTACCTCCACTATTTTATACTCAGGCCCAACGTTCGGGGAAAATTCGTGGAGAGTGTATACTTGTGTGTTGTTGAAGAATGGTCCTGATATAATATTACATTCGATGCGTATAGTATTTACTTTAATGATGTTGACTGGCAACTCTGATGTATGCACTATATTAGCAGTCAAGTTTCTTTTACTGAATGCTAGCAGAGGAGCTATGGATCTCTGTTTTTCAAAATGTATTTCTTCAGTTGCCTTAACTTCACTCTTCAGTGTATTATTGTTAGCCTTTATCGCAACCTTTATCCTTCTCCCTTCTTTATCCAAGTATGCTTGTACATATTTTGCTATATCATCAATCTCATAGGATCCAACAGGTATCTCAACAACCTCATTTCCTACATGAACCAGATTATTGCTCACATCAATATTTGGTATAGAGTTGTATGTTTGAAAATCAATTAATCCACAAACATAATCCGTTGCTAGCTCCAGCGGAGGAAAGTACTCAGCAGTGAGTAGAGATGAATTTCCCGTGAGAGTAAGTGTTAATGACATGGCGGTTGATAATGAACTGTTCCCAATTTCAATATAGATACATTTATTTATAGATAATAATTAATGGCTATAACAATTATATAAAAACTCTAAACATAAGTGACCGCAAATTACTGCATCGTAGTTCTGATAAGAACTGTATTTGTACGTAATATTACTACCCAAGTAGTTTATGAGCTCCCTTGGTGGCTGGAGATTGCCAAAGCTATCAAAGTATTCGATGTTATCACCTTTCTTGTAGTACGCTACCCAGTGTGTACCTGCTCCAGTTGAGATGTCCAAGTTAACAATACCGCTTTCTCGCTTCCATGGCTTTTTAGGTAGATTATCACGCATAAATACACCTCTGAAGTGTGGCAAGTGTGTGGTATACTTGTGAAGATCCAACTCGTTTAGCGGTCTTTTGGGTAGCGTCTTTAATAGTTTTTTGGTTGAGGTTGTAGATAGAGTCCAAGTCCTTTTCTGTACGGCTTCAAGAACAGCCCGGTTCCATCTTTACCAACCGCTATAGTTTCCATTGGTTATGAAGTTTGCTTTCTTCCAATTTTGCCTTTGCCGCACTGGTATCATTTACTGCTTTAGCTATGCCTGCTGCACCTCCCGATAGTGCTCCCAATGCTGAAAGCCCAGCAAACAACGGGATGAGAAACGGAAGTGCCCCGCCAACCTTTGGTACAGATATCACTCGTGGAGTTTTAATTGATTTCTTCTTTCTTTTCACAATATTTTTAGCTGCACTAAGAGCTATTTTTGTAGCTTCCATTAAGTCTTTTGGTTTTTCTGACATTTAAAATTTTACGTGCATTTCGTAGTGCTTCTCGAAATGTGGGTTGGCGTTTATTTTTAGACTTAAGACCGTAGATTTTGCACGCTGCCAGGCTTTTTCAGCTAATATTTTATCAGCTACATATATGTCGATCACTTGTATCTTTATGTCGCGAGTATGCTATATCATGTTCCTTGCAGGCTGCATCCAGTGCATTAATGCCCGGATCTCCTCTCGCCAATCGTTGTTGTAACTTTGTTCCTAGCCCACAGTACTGGTATCCTGGTAGATGTAATTCTACAGGTAATTTGTTGATGATTGAATTTAATAGTCCTCTGCCCCCTTTCAAAGAATTTCTGGAGCGTTTCGATTTGTGATTTGGCATCTTATAAGATTCCGATGATACTGTTGAAATGTAATATAAGCAGGTGTATTTATAGCAATCCCGTTAGTCTTCAATATGCGGTTCATGAAACAACAACAAGCTTTTCCTGTTCGAAATGCTGATGTAGCTGTTATGAAAGTGAAAAAGAAGCATGGCCCCCTATTGCCTAATATATATATATGTATAAGGAGCATCATTGTTGGACCATCCAATTGTGGAAAAACTAATGTTATGATAAGTTTGCTGGAACATCCCAATGGCCTGAGAGATATGAAAATATTTATATATATTCAAAATCTTTACATCAACCAAAGTATGAGTACTTGAAGCGAGTGATGACCCCCCTATCAGGATTGGGGTATTATACATTCTCAAACAACTGTGACGTTCTACCTCCAGAGGAAGCCAAATCACATTCAGTGTTTATTTTCGATGATGTAGCATGTGAAAAGCAAAATAATGTGCGATCCTATTTTTGCATGAGTCGTCATGAAGATATAGACAGCTTCTATCTCTGTCAAACATATACGCATATACCAAAGCACTTAATACGTGACAATGCTAATTTAATCATCTTATTCAAGCAAGATGACTTGAATTTGAAACATATCTATAATGATCATGTGAATACAGACATGAAGTTTGATAAATTTCGAAGAGCCTGTGCTGAGTGTTGGAAGGATGAATATTGTTTCTTGATGATTGATAAGGATACCTCATTAAACAAGGGGCGCTACCGTAAAGGATTTGATACCTTCATTGTACTATAAAAGGGTGAAACATGTGAAATCTTCATAAGTCGAAGTTGTAACTCAGTCGAAAGCACACCGAATCCTGTGGACCTGCTGAGTAGATTAAAGCTGTTCACCTATTATCAGACCTGTTTGAAAGCTGTTAAGCTGTTATCAGGGCTGTTTGGAAAGCTGTTAAGGTGTTATCAGAGCTGTTTTAATAGCTGTTAAGCTGTTATCAGAGCTGTTTAAAAGCTGTTAAGCTGTTTGAAAAGCTGTTTGAAAAGCTGTTAAGCTGTTATCAGAGCTGTTTTAAAAGCTGTTAAGCTGTTACCAGAGCCGTTAAGCTGTTATCAGAGCTATTTAAAAGCTGTTAAGCTGTTATCAGAGCTGTTTTAAAAGCTGTTAAGCTGTTATCAAAGCTGTTTGGAAAGCTGTTAAGCTGTTATCAGAGCTGTTTAAAAGCTGTTAAGCTGTTATCAGAGCTGTTTGGAAAGCTGTTAAGCTGTTATCAGAGCTGTTTGAAAAGCTGTTAAGCTGTTTGAAAAGCTTTTAAGCTGCTTGAAAAGCTGTTAAGCTGTTATCAGAGCTGTTTAAAAGCTGTTAAGCTGTTTGAAAAGCTTTTAAGCTGCTTGAAAAGCTGTTAAGCTGTTATCAGAGCTGTTTAAAAGCTGTTAAGCTGTTATCAGAGCTGTTTGGAAAGCTGTTATTGAGTTAATAACGAAGATGAATGAAAATCTATTAAAAGAAAAATTGAAGCAGAAGCTCAACTTGAAGAAACCTTTAAGCCAATCACTAAACCCTTAAAAGAGTTTGTTAGAACAGTAAAATACGTGCCGCCGGATATAGTCAAATTTGAGACAAAAGATGTAAAAGAAGAAGAAGAAGAAGAATCCAATGAGGTTGTGGAACCTTTTACCCCTCCAAAACGAAAATATGTTAAAATGGAGGCTAGTAGCACACCTATAAACTATGGAGATTATTACTTAACATCTGAAGAAGAATTCGCAACACCTAAATATTCAAGAACATTGACAGGAAGGTCTCCTGTCACCTCCTCCGATACGTCTGGATACATAGTTTCAAACTATTTAAAGCTATTCACTGATAATAGCCCTAAAATTGATCCAACCTATGGAGTTTACTATGATGACAACGCGTGGAGAATCGGTAATTCAACGTTTGATGTTGGTGATGTAGGAAATGTTGTTATCAAGGGGAAGAGCTATAAAACAACTTTGGGGTTATGTGAGCTGCTATTTATGAAAGATCCTGTAAAAAGTCTATATACTAAAGAGGATTTAACTAATTATGGATCTATTTTGAAAGATACCAATGTATATAAACGTCACTATGCTGAAGATGAACAAATAAAGGGTACTAGAGCGGTTAAGTATAAAGCTATAATCAGTAAACTTATACAGCATAAAGGCATGGGACTAATGCGTCTGCCTAAAGAAAACATTGATCACATTTACTGGGATGATCCAAATGAATTAGTGGATAGACTGCGCCTTCTAATGGCATCAAAGCAGGCTGGAAACACCAGTCACAACAATGAAATTGTATCTATAATGGAGGAGTTGCGAGAAGCAGATATTATAGTTTAAATACTACTCCATTGCCATACTTCTACACAATCTACAGATGAGCGTTGACAAGTTTGGACGTTTCTCTAAGCGAGGATATCTTGGGAAACCAGGTGAACGTGGACCAACAGGAGCCCAGGGACCAGCCGGTAAACAAGGAATTCAAGGACCAGCTGGTAAACAAGGAGCTCAGGGTCCAGCTGGTGAACAAGGAGAGCGGGGTATTGGATTTAATTTAACGATAAACGGAGACAACGATCTGGACTCAAAGTGTATAAAACGACTTGGTGAACCCCTTGAAAATGATGATGCTACTACCAAAGACTATGTTGACAAGAAAATTAAAATAAGTGTGGAAGAAATAAGAAAAACTCTTTATATAGAGGTGGCAAATTTAACGCTATATATCAATGATGAAATCACGAAGATTGAAAACTATTTGTTTACTTCAGTAATAAATAAGAAAAACTTGACACCGAAAGATGGTGTATATGAGTAAAACCTCTTGAGAAATCGATTTCATTTATAATTATGATGAGTAAGAGACAAGTGGTAAATGAGCTACATAAACCAGCGAGAAAAAATTTCAACCGGCGTCGTGTGATCATCAAAGGACCAGATGACTTGTGGCAGGCAGACTTGGTTGAAATGGATCCCTACAAGTATGTGAACAGGGGTTACCGCTATCTACTGACAGTAATTGATACCTTCTCCAAATATGCATGGGCAATTCCAATTAAAAGAAAAACTGGTGTAGAAGTAAGAGATGCCATGCAATCTATATTAAGCGAGGGACGAATAACTGGTGTAGAAGTAAGAGGTGCCATGCAATCTATATTAAGCGAGGGACGAATACCTAAAAACCTGCAGACTGATGATGGAAAGAAATTCTACAACAGCCTCTTTAAAAATGTAATGATGAAGCATGCAATTAATCATTACTCTACGTATAGTTTCCTCAAAGCATCAATAGTGGAACGATTTAACTGAACTCTGAAGGATATGATGTGGAAGGAATTCAGTTTTAATGGAACTTATCAGTGGATTGGTATGGTAAAGAAACTGCTCACTGAATACAACTCAAGAATACATCGAACTACAAAAATGAGACCACGTGATATCAACACCTCCAATGAGAAACAACTGCTTTCAACTGTATACAATCATATAAAAATTATTGTTCCTGTAAAGTATAAAGCTGGGGATATTGTACGCATCAGCAAATACAAGCATATATTTGAGAAAGGCTATACACCAAACTGGACAGCTGAGATTTTTAAAATTAATAAAGTTCAAAACACAAACTCTATCACATATCGGCTGGAAGATTATCAAGGAAATCCAATCACAGGAGGCTTTTATGAATTGGAGCTGCTGAAAGTTAAACACCCAAACCTATATCTCGTAGAGAAAATCTTAAAGAAGAGTGGAGATAAAGCTCACGTTAAATGGCTCGGATTTTCATCAAAACACAATTCTTGGATTAATAACAAAGATGTTTTATAATTTCTTGAAAAAACATTTAACAATTTAAAATAAATTTATAATTATAATACTTTAATTACTTTAATAAATGAAACTAAAACTATAATACATAATTTATTTACACTAGACTTAGATTCTTTCAGTGATTGCCACTTGTTGATCTGATGAAATGGAGTAATGCCACCATGGTAGAGTATCCGTCGTTCCGCTCATAACATGATAAGCCACACACATTCTACACAAGCCTTGGTACAGGTAACGTAGCCCAATCCAACACACCCATACAATCCTAGACATAGTATCAGATATTGCCACTATGGCTCTCAGCCAACCTCCAGTACCCAGACACAGGAGCGTCAAATCGTAGCATCCAAAACCAGATCAAACTTAACCAGCAATCTCCGCCAATAAAGCTTCCCACCCCTTGAAAAATGTTTAGAGCTACGATCTCCGAGATGAAAAATAAGCGAACTCCACAAACAAAATGGAAATCATATACTATTTCCCTATGCTGGAGAGTGCTGAAAGTGATCTCGTATCCCCAAAACTCGAGATGAAAAATAAGCGAACTCTGGAAACGAAATCGACAGCAAAGCCATGATGACGTCATACGTGATATTTACAACTTCCCCGCTAATAGAAGAAAAAAACAGCCTAGGCGCAACATTTAATGTTTGACACCCAGAACCCTCACCGACTAGAATCTGTTCATGGTGATGTCATGTTCTGAAATTCGAATGATGTTTATATCTACAACTTCCCTGCTAAGAAAACTTATTTAGATGCAGCAAAACCATGACGACGTCATGCTGATATCTAGAACTCTCCCGCTAATAAAAGAAAACAGCAAAATAAAGGTATGCTGGTAGTTCCGGCTAAGGCCGCTAGGGTACCTTACTCAAGAAATGGCGTTTGCGCCCAAACAGATGTCGCTAATATCTTGAAAACCAAAGCCCGTAGAGGATTTCTGATGAAAATTTCGTTCCCCCTCCAACCCCCGCCCCTATAACAGCTTCTAGAATCTATTGGCATGAACAAAACTGTCCTAGGTAGCTTGAATTATTAATAATATTAACTATATCTGAAAAGGTAAAATCGCTAATATCTCGAAAACCAGAGCCCGTAGAGGATTTCTGATGAAAATTTCGTCCCCCCCCCCTAACACCCACCACCCCAACCATCTAGAATCCATTGGCATGAACAAAAATTTCCTAGCGTTAACTTTAATTATTACTAATATTAGTTCAAAACCAAAAGCCTACATTTAGGCGCTCAAGAACAATCATAATAAAAACGCCTACATTTCGACGCAGCACCCCCATGAGCAAAAACCACTTGAATTATTACTAATATTAACTATATCTAAAAAAGTAAAATCGCTAATATCTCAAAAACCAAAGCCCTTAGAGGATTTCTGATGAAAATTTCGTTCCCCCTCTAACCCCCGCCCCTCTAACACCTTCTAGAATCTATTGGCATGAACAAAACTGTCCTAGGTAGCTTGATTTATTAATAATATTAACTATATCTGAAAAGGTAAAATCGCTAATATCTCGAAAACCAGAGCCCGTAGAGGATTTCTGATGAAAATTTCGTCCCCCTTAATACCACCACCCCCAACCATCTAGAATCCATTGGCATGAACAAAAATTTCCTAGCGTTAACTTTAATTATTACTAATATTAATTCAAAACCAAAAGCCTACATTTAGACGCACCACATATCTATCCAAGAAAACCGTAGTACCGGAGCATGCTGGTAGTACCGATTAATCCCGCTAGGGCGCAGTCGAGACTTAATGGTGCATCCAAGATGCAATGGTGTTTCCATGATACAAACCAATATAGCCAAGACACAAACCAATACATCCGAGATACAACCCTACATTAGTATGTGCTCAAACCACCTAGCGATGGTGGCGCCATCTGTGGCAAAACCCTGGAGGCTTAAAAAGTGGTCTCGTATCGGCATAGAACAACTACTGAGCCTTTATCCTATTGCTATTTTATGAATATATATTTGTATTATAATCTACAGAAATTTTCTACATTGCTGTACATACCAAACACAGTCTGCAATACAATTGCCTGGAAGAGTTTAATTTGTGTACGGCACCATAATCAGTATTTTCCTTAGATTTTGCTATGCTCAAGAGTCAACTTATTGACATCCGCTGTAATATCATACTTTGCGGGTCGCAATTAAGCCCGAAATGTCTGAATACTTTTTAGCTGGACGAAAAGAAGGTGGTGGCTTAATTGAAGTAAATTACTGCATTTTCAGCCCAAGGTAGACTCTTCACTGTTGCTGAAATTTGCTTTAGAGACTTCCACATGCGTTTCTTGTTGACTTGCGACAAATTTAAGGAGCCTTTTTTTTCCGGATTTCTTTTGTGCTAATTGGGAGAATACTTTTAATAACTGAAAATAATTACAAACAAAAATCAAACCGAAAAATAATTAAAATAAACAAAGTTTGTACGACCCCAAGCAGAATTTTGCAAAGCAAGCAAATTCCACTATGCAAGCATAATTCTTGATTGGTAAAATATTCATACCCGAGGTCATCGCTTTACACGAAAATTCAAATGGCTTGTGATCAGGTAAGCTGATACAACAAAATATGTTTAATTCAATTATTGCAATTCTGCAATAATCCCCACCTTTGTATAAGCACTGTATAGGGAAGTCACCTGTATAAATAACCTGTGACAATTGATTAAAATGCAGAAGTAAATCATTCATCAAGGTGTTTCTTTATTTCTCACCCTAAGATCGGCATACTCTGCCAGTAAATTTCTAGAGCGGCATACTCTGCCCAAAGGAATACCTAACAGCGGCATACTCCGCCATAATATATAGATATAGGCATACCCTGCCAGTAATAGTAAAACAGCGGCACACTCTGCCATACTATTAAAAGATCGGCAAGTACCTACCATCATATAAAAATAAGGTCACAGCGGCTCTTAGCCATATAAACCGTAAGTTTGGCAGTTCTCTGCCTGGTATAAATTAATTAAATAAAAATCTAAATAAAAAAACTTCATCATGATTAGGATCCAGGCCAATTGTGAAGTAAACATATTACATGGCGACCCTGCAAATCGGACCATCGAATCTTGTAACCGGACGAACAGCAACTAGATCACCGATAGAGATCGATAACCCGACCATACGTAAAAGAACGACACCCAGGCTACCGATGTGTCCGAAAAGAAAAATTCCAGAGACTAATGACGACACATCCACAACAATAGCAAACGAAATAAAAACCAAAACAATAGAAGAAAAATTGCAGAAATACATACCCACAACAACTACAGGAGGAAAGGTAAACGAAGGAATTCTAGCATACACTCCAACTTCGACGACCTTGCGAAACACACAAATTCCGGAGTACATTCCAGCAACAATAACAGCACCCATTAATCAGCTACAAACGAAGACGAATTCACCTGCTGTATACATACCCACTAAACAACAAAAAATCTCACTGCAAGAAGCACTGCAGAAAAACCGCGCTGCCGGTCCAAAGCCAATTACGATAGCGCAGTACAGAAATAAACAGCAACCACCAAGTATACCCAGAGAACAAATCACAACACAACTACCAACAAAAAAAAGAGGGGCGGCATAGCAGTCAAACTACGGCAAAAAATAGCAGAACTTTACAGGGTAATTCCTATTACCACAGACAAGAGCTTAAAGAAAGAGCTAATACAAAAGCTGAACCACCTGAAATGGGAAAGCCGCAATCGAAGGAAGTGATTGTAGCTCAAAACGCTGCAGCAGTAGCAACCAGCCCGGTGGTACAAACCATCTCAATACACGATGTCTTACATGTACCGACCGCAGTGACATTACTAATAATAGCAGCATTGATAGCAATTACGATCTACATGGGGAGAAGATACTTGCGCAAATACATTAAAAATAATAATAATTATAGCTTGCGGGTAAAAACTTATCATATAGGGAGCTTTTAAATCATTTTTTTATATATAGATGTTCAGATAGATCTTAGAAATAGAATTAAATTGAAAATATTTTTCTGCGGGTTTCTAGCTTTATGAATAAGATAATTTTAAATTTGTGTCTATAGATAACTTTTAGGGATAGAGTTATGGAGACTTTTTTTTTCTTTCTAGTAAAGTTTCATTTTATTCTTAGATAATAGATATTTTAATATGGTTTATAAATCACTTTTTTCATGGGTAGCAATAAATAAATGAATTATCAAAGATTTTCTTTTTATAATAACTGTCTTTGGGTTCTTCGAATAATATTTGATACTGATGGGAACATACCAAAATCTTTTTGATGAATTAAAAAGGTTATTAGAAACGTTTACGAAAAATCTACAGAGAACATTCTCTAGTAGGAATTTATTGGAAAAGTACGATGCAACCAAGAAAATAAAGAAAGAGTTCGATCTAATAGAATTAACCCAAAAAGGAAAACAGGCAGATGAGCTTAAAAACAAGTTTAACGCGACATTCATAGAGCTAAAAAAATACTAGAGGAGAAAACAAACGGAACTCTTAATAATACAGAAGATTCAGAATCAGAGGAATTAAATCTAGACTCAAATACTGAACCAAAGGAAGCCACAATGGGCACGAATAACTTTGATCTTGCTGTAGCAATAAAAATATTGCCAAAATTCGGAGGCAATACAAAAGATCTATGCAATTTTCTAAGTCTCGTAGATATGTACGGAAGAACGCTAAAAACTGAAGCGCAGCCGCAACTCATTGAATTTGTATGGCTAGCGCGTCTAAGCGAAAAAGTCAGAAACAAGATGTCCGCAGTTGCCAAACCGACATATTTAACAAATCTAAAAACAGTTTTGACAGAAGCTTTCAAAACAAGAGACACCGCACAAAACTTGCAACAAAAATTATTAAATTGCAAACAACAGAACATGAAAGTCCAGGCCTTCTCAGACAAAATTCTAGAGATAGTCGCGGACCTGAATAAAGTCCAAATAAACGAAATAGGTGAAGAACACAGAGAGGTAATCTGTAAGCTGAACGACAAAATCGGATTAAATACCTTTCAAAATGGACTGAAAGATTTACTAAAACCAACGATCCTAGCAGCACAACCAAAAACGCTAAACGACGCGATAAGTCTCGCAAATCAGATTGAACAACCTCTAACAGATGAAACAACAATTTTTAGTTTCAATAGAAATCTCCGTAACCCGCAAAATGAAAGTAATATCCGAATGAGAGACTACCGAAACTACAGCAATAGAAATATCAATGCAAATAGCTACAGAAACAATAATAGCATGTACCAAAACAGAAGCAATCACTGGCATAACAGAGGGAATATGAATAACAACTACAGTAGTAGCCAAAGAAATAACCAGAATAGAAATAATGGCTGGCAGAATAGCTACCAAAACTATAGAGGAAGAAATTTTTCCAGAAATTCCCAGAGACGGATAAATTTTCTAAGCGAGACAAGCAATGTGCAAAGTCCAGGACGAGATCAGCAATAAGACGAAGTCTAAAAATATACAACATCAGAAGTTGTACAACAAATTACATAACGCTGACGGACAAACGCACAAAGACTAAATTAAACTTCCTCATCGATTCTGGAGCAGACATTTCAATTTGTAAAATAAATTCACTAAACCAAGAAATAAACAGGAGTGACCAATGCACAATAACTGGGATAACAAATAATGAAACGCACTCCTTGGGCACAGCTAAATTGCAGTTAGCATATGAGGAACACGTCATAGAACACAGGTTTCACACAGTGGATTCACAAACCCCAATCAGCACACATGGAATATTAGGAAGAGATTTCCTGATGAAATATCTATGCAAAATAGATTATGAAACCTTTACAATAACTGCGAACTTGAATAATGACGATGTTACGATACCCATGATAAACAAATTCAGAGATGAAATTACTATACCAGCAAGAACAGAGATTATCCAAGCAATAACACTCGACATAACAGAAGATAGCATAGTCTGCGGTGAAGAATTGATAAAAGGAGTATTTTTGAGTAATACAATTATACCAAGAAAAGGAGTCCAACATATAAAACTGCTGAACACCAATAACTACATGGTGCAATTAAAACCATTTGAAGCGAAGATACATCTGTTGAAAGACTATAAGATAATAAGATCACCAAAGGGAGAGATAAACCAAGGAAAAGATAAAACTGATGAACGATTTAACAAATTGTTGAAACAACTTAAGTTGGAAGGATTGGACGAAAATGCAAAAAATTCGATCAAGGGAATTTGCAAAAAATATCAAGAAGTATTTCACTTAGAAGACGAGAAGTTAACGACGAATAATTTCTATACACAAAATATAAGCACAATAGACAATAACCCTGTCTACATAAAAAATTATAGACTACCGCACTCACAAATCGACGAAATAAACAAAGAAGTCAATAATCTAATACGAAATGATATAGTTGAATCTTCAGTGAGCCCATACAACTCACCACTCCTGATAGTACCAAAAAAATCAAGTGAAGAAAAGAAATGGAGGCTAGTTGTAGACTTCAGGCAACTGAACAAGAAAATGATCAACGACAAATACCCACTGACAAGATTAGAAGACATCCTAGACAGACTAGGACGAGCAAAATACTTCTCAACGCTTGATATGACGAATTCGTTTCACCAAATAAAACTAGAAGAAAACTCAAGGGAATTAACAGCATTTTCAACCAATCAAGGACATTACCAATTTAAAAGATTACCTTTTGGACTGAAAATATCCACGAATAGTTTTCAGCGAATGCTCTCAATTGCATTAAGTGGACTGGATAACGGCGCATTCATATATGTCGATGACATAATAATACATGGATGCAGCCTCAACAATCATAATCAAAACCTAGAGAGAGTGTTACAAAGACTTCAGCAGTATAACCTGAAGCTCAATCCAAACAAGTGCAACTTCCTAAAACCAGAAGTATTATATTTGGGTCATCTAATAACAAAGAATGGAGTGAAAACGGACTCCAGCAAGCATGAAGTAATAAAGACGTACCCTATACCAAAAAATTTAGATGACGTACGACGAATCGTAGCCTTCTGCAACTACTACAGACGGTTCATACAAAATTTGGCGGAAATAGCACGACCACTCAATGCACTTCTAAAGAAGAATACACAGTTCCTTTGGACAGAAGATTGTAAAAAATCTTTCGAAATACTCAAAGCAAAGCTAATAACTTCACCAGTACTGAAATATCCAGATTTTAGCAAACCGTTTGTCCTGACAACGGATGCTTCAACTTTTGCACTTGGAGCAGTACTCTCACAAGGTGAGATAGAACAAGACTTGCCGATATCCTATGCAAGTAAGACGTTGAAAAAACATGAGTTAAACAAATCGATAATCGAAAAAGAATTGCTTGGTATACACTGGGGAATCAATTTCTTTAGACCCTATCTCTATGGGAACAAATTCACAGTTGTAACAGATCATCGCCCGCTCGTCAGCCTCTTCACACATAAGAATACTTCTTCGAAACTAACAAGAATTCGTTTAGACCTAATGGACTATGATTTTGAAATTGTGTATAAACAGGGAAAGATGAATACAAACGCAGATGCCCTGTCAAGAATAAAAATGGACTCTGAAAAATTAAAATCAATGATACCGAAACAAATAAACATTATCACACGTAATATGGCAAAAAAGCAGCAAAACGGAATGGAGAGAAGTGATAGCGTAAAATCAGACCAACTCTATATATGGGAATGCACATCCATCTCCGACATAAGAAATATAAAAAAAAATACCATTTGATACAGCGGACGCAGAAGAGAATGCGATAAATGAAAGTTTGCCAGAAATATATATAACTAAGAAAGGGGTAACCGTTCAGTACAGCGATAATCCTATATTTAACTCTGGTTACATAATGGAGAAGCTGATACAAAAAATGAACGAGAATAATATTAAAGAATTAGCACTCGCAAAAGACGATGCTATATTTAATCATATTAAAATAGATGAATTGAAAGAGAAATTCAATAAGCTGCAGCAAAATAATAAACGTGGTAAGGCAACACTATTGAAGATATTACTTTATGAACCCCCAATAAGGATAAGGAAATAAAGATCCAAAGAAAAAACTAGAATTAATAAAAGAATACCATGACAGCATGCATGGTGGACACGCTGGAATTAAACGCTGCATAAACAAAGTAAAACAAAGGTATACATGGAAAAACCTTAACAAAATGGTAAAGGAGTACATAAATAAGTGTGATAAAATTGCGAAGAACAAATTCAAAAAATACACTAAAGAACCTCTAGTAATAACAGACACACCAAACAGTAGTTTTGAAACGATCTCAGTTGACACAGTAGGACCTCTAAGAATGTCAAACGATTTCAGATACATCCTGACGCTGCAATGCGAGTTGACCAAATTCGTTGAGGCATATCCAATGGAGACAAAAAAAGACTCCTTGGTAGCAAAGACAATAGTTGAAAGATTCATTCTAAAGTATGGATGCTTCAAAACATTAAAAACAGACAGAGGTACAGAATTTGTAAATGAACTACTTAAAAATATTTGCAAATTTCTGAACATAAAACATGTTACGTCCACACCGTTCCATCACGAAACTCTAGGAGCAATTGAAAGAAACCATAGAGTATTAAACGAATACTTGAGAACATTCTCAGAAGAAGACAATTGGATGAACTAATTCCATACTATGTATTCTGTTACAATACAACACCACACACAGATACAAGTTATACACCATTCGAATTCGTATTTGGAAAAATAGCAACACTACCAGCAGAGATCCTGAAAAGTAGGGAACAAATAAATAGCATACATAGTTATGCAGAAGAACTTGCAATAAGGCTAAAAAGAGCTCATGAAAAAAGCAAGGAACTATTAGAAGAAGCTAAAAAAGAGCGAAAGAGAATGAAAGATAAAAACTCTAACCCCTCGAAGTTCAACGTCAACGATTACGTATACTTGAGAATGAATTCCAGGAAGAAATAGAAAGTCCTTACGACGGACCATTTAAAATCATTAAACGAAAAGGAGTAAACTCCACAATCTTAATAAAAGAAAAACCCAAAGACATACACAATAACAGGTTGATAAAATGTAAATTTAAGTGAGGTATTATATCTAGATAATCAATAAATATAAGGCATTAAGTTCATAAAAATAATTAATAGCATACAAAAATAATATAAATAGTTTACAACATGTTTAATTAAATAATATTCATAAATTTATGTAACAAAAAAATTTTTTTTATATACAAAAAAAATGTTTTTTTCTTTTAAGGGTAAGGATGTAAAGCCATGACCACGGTCAATAATTACAAACAAAAATCAAACCGAAAAATAATTAAAATAAACAAAGTTTGTACGACCCCAAGAAGAATTTTGCAAAGCAAGCAAATTCCACTATGCAAGCATAATTCTTGATTGGTAAAATATTCATACCCGAGGTCATCGCTTTACACGAAAATTCAAATGGCTTGTGATCAGGTAAGCTGACACAACAAAATATGTTTAATTCAATTATTGCAATTCTGCAATAATCCCCACCTTTGTATAAGCACTGTATAGGGAAGTCACCTGTATAAATAACCTGTGACAATTGATTAAAATGCAGAAGTAAATCATTCATCAAGATGTTTCTTTATTTCTCACCCTAAGATCGGCATACTCTGCCAGTAAATATATAGAGCGGCATACTCTGCCCAAAGGATTACCTAACAGCGGCATACTCTGCCATAATATATACATATAGGCGTACCCTGCCAGTAATAATAAAACAGCGGCACACTCTGCCATACTATTAAAATATCGGCAAGTACCTGCCATCATATAAAAATAAGGTCACAGCGGCTCTTAGCCATATAAACCGTAAGTTTGGCAGTTCTCTGTCTGGTATAAATTAATTAAATAAAAATCTAAATAAAAAAACTTCATCATGATTAGCATCCAGGCCAATTGTGAAGTAAACATATTACAATGCTATTAGTAGAAATAAATACTCTTTTTAACTTACGTGAGGGGTTGATTTGATCGTCGATGTCGATGGAAATTTCTTGCGTTTATTCGAGCTCTAACCTTCACTTCTGTTCGTGGCACGGTTTGACAAGACAGATGTCGATTGTCTTCTTCTTCCCAATCGCCAAGTAAGAGATCGTCGATTGTGGGGTGCGTTCGGGCTGTCGGTTTTGACCGCAGGCCGGCATACATGCTTTAGTAATTCTCAGTGTAGCATACTGCTATATGCAATACGCTACGACCATAACAAAATCATTGTAATTGCAAATACTTTATTCATGGAGCTCAAAATTTCGAACTCATCTGAATGCTTTCATTCCCCAATGTATACGTTTTCGTAACCCAAAATCCACCTGGAAAATTATCGTGTATGAAAGTTATGCAGGAATTCATCGATTGAGGAAATTAGTAGGAATAAAAAATATGTGTTCATGTCTGCAGAAATGAGGCGCAACCCGACTTTGAAGTTCAAATCCTGTATGTACAATTTTTTTTTCTCTTTTGTAGTTCATATTTCTTTGATGCGTAAATGTCGATGCAGGTTAAAATTTCAGGTAAATTAACATGAATGACCTTTTTACCCCGACTTCATATACCTACTAGGAATCATCTGCGTAAATATCGTTGCAGTGCAACGTTTCAGGTAAATTAATACCTTTCCAACTTTTCTGCGTAAATGTTGCTGCAGTTTAAATTTATCAAGTTCATTTCATGTTATTCCGTTGTTTTGATTGAAGTGATTTCCCGATTTTTAAAGACAAAATAAAATAAAAATAATCAAAAGTGACTGAATTTATATACTTTTGAAGAAACAATAAAATAAAAATAATATAAACTGATTTTAGTCAGTAAAGAAAGGTGTAATTTATAGCATATTTTGAAAGAAAAAGGTAAGCATTCTGGGGTGAAGGGCCTAATTACTGTTGCCAATAATAATTAGGAAATTCAGTTGAATTTATAGTAAAATTCGGTAAAAAATTCGCTATACTTACTTTTAAATAGTTTCTTAAAATAGAATGCATTATACATAAGTACAGTAAAATATATACATATTTTATAAATTAAGTTAGCTAACACTCTAAATTAAACAAAAATCATAGTCACTTTCGGGCTGTGATGTGGCCGTTATATTTATAGGAGCTGAAGAGGTCGAAGCTTGACTCTAACTTTTTTTCATTTTATTTTTTAGTTTTGTATTTAACACCATTCACAATACTGAAAACCCTTTCCACCTCAGCTTTGGAATATGACCAAAATTCCACAGTATCTCTTATTGTCGTCCATTTTGTGAAATTATTTGCATTCCATTGAGTGTCTATTAAAGATGTGTCACTATTTGAATATTGTAAATGCAACATCTTTTTACATGAGAGTAAATTTGTTTTTTGCAACACTTCAATATTGTTAGGTAGTCTGGTAATGGTAATGGTTTTTAATAGGTAGAGGTGCATTAACGCAGCCAATAACTTACCTAGAACGTAATTGTTGTATTAATTTTATAATAAAATGCATGTTGATGCAGTGCATGTTCATCTTGTTCATTTATGTTTTTTTTCCCATTTCGCGTATTTTCGACTCGAATCCGAAACCATGGTATATCTTAAGGGACACCCTGTATATACGCATATAATAATAATATATATTATATACAGGGTGTTTCCCCTTAGGAGGTCAATAGAGCAGGAGGAGATGATAGTACTCCCCTATGCCAACAAAAAATTGTATAGCAGGGGGGGGGGGGGCAATATCAGCCGTTTGGTAGTTACAGGGTGTTTAAGAAAAAAAGCAACTTTTTCACATATCACCCTGTATCTTAAAAAGTACAGGGCGTACGGTCACAGAGCTTCATGACTTTTTCCAACGACTACTCAACTAGCCCCGTACCTATCTCCTTTCATGAGTTATGCTTGTCTAAACTAAAAATTTTGCATTTTCTTACCGTTTTATTTACTTTGACCTCTATTGTTTTTTGCAAAACGCTCGTTAACATAACTTTTTTTATATAGACTATCCTCTTTAATTTGACCTATTTTACCCCACTCACAACTCACAACTTATTCATATCATACCGAAATTAGCCGATATTTTTTTTTAAATGACGTGTTTTCAGTCAGTATGGGAGCAAGTTTACGTTTGAGAATAGCTTTTTTATTAGCCTGGGTGAGTACTATCACCTCCTGCTCTATTGACCTCCTAAGAGAAAACCAGCCTGTAGATGCATAATATATAATATGTTATATTAAATAATGGATTATAATAAGTTTATTTTGTAATGAAGCGCGTGCGATATATTTGGATAACATGAGTTCATTAAACAATCATTTTATTCACAGATATCGATGACACCAATATGCCACGGAAGATTGCAGTACCGACAGATGAAAGTATACCTGTTGTCAAACAGTTTATGCAATATTTTGGAAATGATCCCTTACCGGCGTGGTCAGCGAAAGTATGGCAAGACATGTCAAGCAAATTAAATGGCAAATGGGATGTAGCGGCTTGCACATGAACGTGAGATGCAACAGAAACTCTATTCTCAGTAAAGCCAGACAGGAAATGGGAATAATAGTTCGACGAAGAGTGGATGATAATAATAATTCGTGTCTGCCAACGGATTCAATAATTAATTATGAACATTCAGATGGCCAGGCATCCGAGGAGTATTATTCACAACTGAATAATCACCAGCCTGGATTGGACACGTTTGATTTAGTTCTTACTGAAGAACAATGGAACAAAATCAAGCCTGATATTCAACAGAATGCAGAAAGAAATTCCCGCCTTAAATTAAAACCAGGGGTCTGGACAAGCGAGATTGCCATCGCATTTTTTCAAATGTATCACCTTCCGTGTGCATTCGTTTTTAAGCGAGCAGAAGTGGTTCTTTGTGAAAACGACACCATTATCCTCAAAATAACAGGGCTTTGCAAATTAAAGAGTTGTGGTAACAGTTTCAAAGGATATGGCCGAAAAGAAATTTCAACTGAAGGGTTAATCATCCACGTCGTGACACGCGACACTCGTTTGCTAAACCACGAACCGGTCAAACGCCCTTTAAATGGGAAAAGACGAAAACGTATACAGAAAGAGCTCATAGCGGAAGGGTCATCTGAATGGCGTAAAAGACAAACAAGAGAGATTATGCGGCCCGGTGAAAACGAACCTCTGACCTTACCCCCTGGTAACGTGCTTCGACAGGCACATCAAGAACAAACCGACCTTGACCTTGGAGTAAAAAAAATGATGAGCAAAACCTCATGAATGCAATCGGAGAAATGACCCTTAAGCCAGAATACGCTGGGTTCATAAAAGATATCGGGTTGAAACCATTTTTCGTTATGTACAGTAGTCCAGCTCAGTTACATGCCTATAAGGAATATTGTCGATTGAACCAAAACTCGACTATAAGTCTCGATTCAACGGGAAGTGTTGTCCGAAAAATTGATCAATATGGTCAGAAGACGGATCATAATTTGTTGTACGCCATTGTGATTAATTTTGATAATACTACTACAATAGCCGTGAACCAAATGTTATCAGAGAGAAATACGATATATGATTGCTGCCGTGTGCCGCTGGAAATGTTGGAAGTCCGCTCGTCATATTTGCATAAAAGAATTTTATGTTCACGGTGTATCTTTGATGAGAGAATGTACAGCCTTTCCTGAACTCCAGACAATCTTTAATCTCATCTGCGTTGTAGCTCTCCAAGTGCATGAAGACATTGGAACGGAGTTTTCTGAGCTATTAACCGCAAAAGCAGCGAGGAAAAAACTGGATGCGGACATTGCTGTTCGGGGAATAACAGTCAACTTTGATGAATATGGTGCATTGAACGAGCTAGACCAAATAGAATATGACCCAATGATTGAATCCGGGGGATTAGGCCAAAACTTGAGAAAGCGAAAACAAACAAAAAAAGGTGGCGAAAATTTAAACCCATTATTTTTACCAGAATTTTTCGATATGCTAACATTACGAGTCAAAGAATTCCCGTTGTGGACAAACGTCGAAAAAAAGTTTGGAAAACCGTAATGGACAAAAACATTTCACGCGCATGTTCGAGTGATGTCGAGAGTTACTTCAATGATTTGAAGAATCGAGTGTTGAAAACTGGACTGATGCGCATCAATAAATTTCTTGTGAAACACATTTCTGATATCAACGGCGCCACTTTGCTGTTTTTGTCGAGCATGATCAACTTCAACGCCAAGCGAAACGAAAAAAAAATACTTGTACAGTACGAGAAATAAGTCCATTGAATGAACAAAAATAAAGAGAGACAAGTGAATTGCCTTGCCTGTACAATCAACAGAAACAGATTTCAACAACACGGAAAGAGCCTTCAATGAGTTAGGTTCATCTCGAATCAATGCCGTTGTTACGAGTTCACCAAAAAAATCTCTATTGAACATCTACGACCAAAATTGTGCCTTCCTCAGTTATTAAACAAAGATGAAAAAAAATCGATAGTATTGATCTTGAAAATATTTCATGTTTCGTCGACATAGTTCCGACTGATATGGAAATAAATTTGAGTGATTGCGACATATTTGCCAAAGAAGAATAGGGTCGAAAAGCTTCAGGTAACTTAAATGATCATTGGAATTTGTCTGAAGATCTCAACAACTGGCTCTGACGTTAACGAAAATGTATCGAACTTGAGGTTTGCCTGAAGAGCTCGAGAAAAATGGACAGCCAGTAGATTAACCTATTGAGAATGTACCGACTTTAATGGTTTTGTCTGAAGAATTCGAGAAAAATCGCCAGTCAGTGGATTCATTTCTATTAGACCACTCGTATTCGACGATGACTGCACCAACTGCAAGTTTGGTCCCCTCAATGAAGGGCGATGAAAATAACAATCAGAATATTATTTTGAATTCAAATGAAGTTATTAAATCCATCTAACGCTGAAAAAAATCGCAAAAATATCTAAATACTTTACTACTTATCCCGAAGTCCGACAACGGAATGCTGTGATTGGGCAACGTAAAAAATCGGTTCTGTTGCCAAATGGTACACTGCATCTACCTCTGAAAATCAAAGAAATTGATGGCACAATAAAATCCTATTCCGTAAGCAACACGTGTGAATTCGACTCCATAGTCCACATACTTATTGCAGCGGCAATTGACGACGTTAATTATTATAAAACGCTGGAAGCATTTAGCAATCCTACTCTACAATTAATACAGCATTTAATCGAAAAAGGAGTGACAAAAGACACATTACGTGAAAGGACCTTAATACTTAAAAAGTACTATACTTCCAAACATCAAATCCAGACTGACTGCCGGGTTGTGTCTCATGTAATTGATGCTTTCGATAATATTGCTACCGTCGTAAAAAAAAAACTCTCGCCTCAGAGCCCACCGTGAGAGAGTCAAGAAATTGCAACGTCTGCAAGGGTAGAACGTATTCAACAACAGTATTAGAACTAAATCATAAAATTATTGGAAAAGAACGATTTGGCTCTTTAGGAAAGTCTCTGAGCTTCCGATCACTAAGCATTTGCTGCATGGAAATGGGCCGGTGGTTGAGAGAATATGGCATTCAATTATTTGTTGAACTTGATATACGTCCGAACGCCAACTGCAAAGAGGGAATGAGCTGTGAGGTGGAGCAAATCACACAATCAATAACCCTTCAATGCGATCAAAATGCAGAACTCGAATATAGGTAAGTAAAACCATGTTAGTTACATTTACGGAAACATATCCATGATTATATAAATATATCTTTTATAATTACGTTTTTCAGGTTGGTTGGAGTGGTGTCCTTCAAATCGGCACATTATAAGTCTTATTGCCTCCGTTCCAGCGGATTTTGGGAAGTTTATGACAAATTACACAAACAAATCCACAAATGTCATAGAGCAGCATTAATAAATCCCCATATGGCAATATATGTAAAAAAAAAAACAAATTTTAAACCTTTCCTGCTAGTGAGCTTTGTCGACCTCGACAAAAAAAAAGGAAGCGCTGGGAGCTTGGAAGAAGCGAATTCGGGTTACTTGCAGAGGAAACACGTACCTATATTTATTTACAACCGTGTGAAATCTATACATAATTTATACAATAAAATTAAAACTGCAGTACTTGATTTTTTCACATTTCAACTACTACGTGAGCTTCTCCTTATTAAAGGGAATTTGGGGGCGCCCGTCTCTAGTAGTCAAAGGGGTTAGGGGAATCCAAGTATTTTAGCTTTTACCAATTCCTGTTAATTCCTGAATTTTATATATATAATTATATATATATATATATTATATTCTTTGTTATTAACTGGAGATGCATTCATTTTGTTTCTACTCATTTCCTGTAAAGCAATAACAAATTTTTATTACCCAATTGAAAAATTCAAATTCATATAAAACTCTCAAACAAGACCTCCACTTTTGTTTGTATTTTCAAGATAAAAGACTGAAAATTCTTAGCGGAAAATAATTCCTGACAATCCATAGCCTTTCCTATCTCCTTAAAAGTTTTACACAAAATCTGGTATGCTAAATCATGTGACCCAACGGTTGCCTGTCCAGTCTGCAATGCTAATTTTAAAATAATTAAGGTTTTTGTTTTAACTAATTATATCTACTAAAATAAATTACATTGGTCGTTACCTTCTTCAATAAGTTTTTTATTACACAGTGGTTGTGGACAGGCATGTTTAACACCATTGGTGGTTTTCATGAGACGAATACAAGCTTTTATCTCAACTTCACAAAATATTTGTCACTCTCTGTTACGAAAGCTTGCCATTCCACTGGTCCTAGGAGAGCAAGTAAATATGTTCAAGGACAACTGCAGGAATGAAAATCCCCTTACCTTGTTGATATGCAGTTTGATATATTGTCACCCCTTCCATTATTAAAACCATTCTCTTAGTTTATGTCCTTCCGGTACGTCGGTATTTATTTTTAGAGCAACTCCTAAACTTTTGCTTTTAGTTCCGCCAAATTCAGATACTCGACCTCCTTGTACCAAAACTATCTGTTAAGCATGTCCGTCGAAAATTGTAGCTTCATTTCCGCATGAAGTAACTTAAATATGCATTTCGGAATTTTTTTTACATCTAGTGAACACAAATAAAAAACAACAACAAAAAAACATCTACATATAATACGTACGCTTGCTTTACTGGAATTAACAAGAGTAAGTTCCTGTTTCTTAAAAATTCCCCACTGTTTGCTCTACCTGTGAATACTTGTAATTCTCCAAATTTACAACTCCGATCATATCTGTAAAATGCAAGGCTTAATTTAGATTTTATTATAACTAATTCACTCTTTTACCAACAAAAGTTTCAATGTTAGCAATTTGTGATATTGGAACAAGATCGTATTGTAATTGAGGAATTTGATTACATCATGTGTAGACGGTAGCATGACTATTTCACTTCTGAAAGTCATTTCGTAGACGTTCTTTAACGATAAAAACTGTTTCTTCTCCGGCTTAAGCCAAATCTTAGAAATGTAATATACTTTTTCCATTTCAATCACAATTCACAATATTTATTTAAAGGCCGAAACACAATGGTGGCATCGGACATTGAACATTGTGGTCAATTTTATCCACCACATGTTATTTTGCTAGGTTCTTCAGTATTATTAATGTGACACATTCACATTGTTAGCAGTGTATCTTTTCCTTCTTTTGACTAGATTGTGCAGCATTTTTATCAGGTGGATCTGTGTTGTAAAAGTGGATCCCTATAATGAGCATCAGCAGAAAACGACAAGCATGTATCTCCTCTGATAAGCTAACTGAACAGCGAACACTCATTTTTTAATGCCTGAAACAATTAAATCGGCTGTTATGATGTTAAACTGACTACTTCAATTGTAAGAATTAAATCACCTCGATCACATGTAGTTAGACTTCACATTATAATCCATTTGTGATGGAACTATTTTTAAAAATTTCATGGCTAAATCTAATCCATTTTAAAATAAAGGTTCGCCTCCTTAAATTCATACCCCGCCGCTTAGATTTAAAGTGTTTCCTGTAAGATCTGTAACTTTTTGAGCTTGTTCACTTTTCAGTGCTAAAATTCCCAGTTGAGAAATGGTATTTTTCTTCAATGAAAATTTTTAAATAAATTTAATAAAAATTCAGCAATATCCTTGACAGTAGTTGTCAATGCATGAAATATATCAAAGTATGGCTTTCGCTTCATTATCATGTTGGTGTTACTGGAGCTTCAGCTGCATATTATAATTTGGCTAATATCAGCTACAACTTCATGTGTAGCTTAGCTAAATTATTTTTACAATAAGCGAAGAATTGCGGGACCAACATAAACGATTTTATTAATAAAAGCGAGTCCGAAAAACTCAATTTATTCCATTTTAGAACAAGATTTTTGCTCCAATGATTAATAAAATCATGGGAAATTTTTGTGAAAAACACAACTGCAATCTATTTTCAACCGAAATTTCGGTTGCATCTGTCAAGTTATTTTCGGTTTCCACATGTGGAACGATTTCAGGACGTAAACATTTTTCGATCGTACCGAACCTCACTTTTGTGTTTATATTGAAAATCCATACATTACATTTATAATATGGATAGGGATTTCGAAACAAAAGTAAAATATGCTTTGTCGTATGAGCTCTCATTATACAACTTAAATATTAATTGTATTTAACCAAAAAAATTTTTCGATTTTTGGTATGAATGCAAAACGAGTTTTCATGTAAAAGTGCCTTTACTTATGGTAAAAGCTTCATAAAAAAAAAAAACATCTAAAATATTCGAAAGTTTCATTTTACACACAATTTTAAAATTTTATTGCCATATTTATTAAGATATCTAAAATTGTCTTATTTTTCTCTATATACAGTACATATTAGACATAGAGTGACACCACCACAATCTTCATTCTAGACAAAATGGTGGAACGTGATTCGTACCGAGAATATGGTGTATTCTAAAGGGTTTTCCAATAAGAGGATTGTTATTTTAATTAGCCCGCTATTTCGGTATATGTCACTTTTGGAGCTGTCATTTTTTGACATTTGACAAGTAGAAACTACGCCATTAATAAAAATGGAACGATACACGATTCAGCAACGTATTGAAATTATTGAAATTCACTATAAAAATGGTGAAAATGTGGCAGAGACGGTTCGTAAAACTCGAACATTTTTGGGTCGTCGTGAAGCACCTTGTCGGACTGCAATACAGAAATTGGTAGAAAAGTTCGAGCTGTCAGGACAATTTACTGATGTGAAGAATAAAACCCGTGCACGTCGCTCAAGAACAGCCGAGAATATTGCTGCTGTAGCCGAAAGTGTTGAAGAAAACCCAGGTTTGTCCATTTCTCGTCGTTCTTTGGAATTAGGCATTCCACAAACGTCATTGCACCGTATTTTGCATAAAGATTTGGGTCTTAAGGCTAATAAAGTTCAGTTAACACAAGAACTCAAGCCGGCCGATCATCAACAACGTCGAGTCTTTGCTGATTGGGTCCTTGAAATGCATGAAAATGATCCGGAATTCCATCGAAAACTCATCTTGAGTGATGAGGCTCATTTCCACCTCGATGGCTTCGTCAACAAGCAAAATTGTCGCATCTAGGGCTCGGGAAACCCAGGAGATATTGTTGAAAAGCCTCTCTATCCTCACCGTGTGACTGTTTGGTGCGGTTTATGGTCCCGCGGGGTCATTGGACCTTACTTTTTCGAAAATGAGGCTGGAGCAACAGTTACGGTGAATGGATTGCGCTATCGACAGATGATTAATGATTTTTTATGGCCGGAATTGGATGGTATTGATCTGGACAACGTTTACTTTCAACAAGACGGCGCTACGTGCCATACAAGCAACGAAACCATTGATCTTTTACGGGAAAAGTCTCCGGACCGTGTTATCTCTCGAAGAGGTGATCACAATTGGCCACCGAGATCTTGTGACTTAACACCTTGAGACTTCTTCCTTTGGGGCCACGTGAAAGAGAAGATCTACGCCAACAGCCCAGCCCCTCTCAATGTAGGGGTTGATTAGGTTCGCTACTTTTCTCTTTTCAGGTCAGCAGGGACCACTGACATATAGAATGGACTGAGACATCCTATCTAATTCCTGTAGGCAAAAATGGCACAAATTTTTACTAAAATTTATTTGTCTCTTTCTAGCTCAAAGTGTACACTGAACTGTAACCAATTTTGGAAGCAGTACGGCTGTATTAATTGGAATACACGGGAATTGACATAAAAATGCAGACAAGTATATTATTTATATACGTCTATCTCTTACAAGCTCAAGCATATTTGACATCAAATCTGCAGAGGGACACATTTTTCAGCAATATTAAAAATTAATTTTTGTGTTAATTAAAACGAGTTTAACTTCCTAAACAATTTTCATTTAATGCAATACGATTTTACAATATCTTTAGTGTTTCCAATCGACAAATAATAACTAATTATGAATCGGTGTGCAATTGTACGAAATAAAGGGTTTTCATAGCCCGTTCAATATTTGTGCCATTTGTAAAGCAAGAACGCTCAGTCCATTCTTATTATATGTCAGTGTTAACAGGTCATTTAATTATCATAAGCAACGCCAAGGAATATTATTTAAAGATAAGGGGGCGCCAATAAATTTACTCTTTTACATAGTAATTTGAATTATAAAAAATGCCCCCCTTCAAAATTTTACGGTTTCACTACTGCCATGACGAAACGAATACACACACAGCACACTAATCCATTTCACCGAGTGGCTAGGTTTTCACCGTAACCCCCGGAATAAGCCATGAACAAAGTCGAAAAAAGAGCAGCGGACCGGTCAGCAGGCGACATCCACAGCCTTCTTGCCTTGTCTTACTGCAGGAGTTTTTCATATAAAAGTTGCTTGTATTTTGTTCAAATGCTATAACTTCTATTAATTTGTTGTACATGTAATGTTTTTTTTTAAACTATTAGAAAGAAAACATATTTGGTTGCAATTTGTTTTAACTTCATTTTGCTTGCTCTATATTCTAAGATTAATTCGATGGTCCATTCTTATTATAGGAGCTTTCGGCAAGCACTGTTTCAGTGAGACAACTGAGACAAAACTTTGAGCAACCGTCTCAGTTCAAGCTGGTTCAAGCCAATCACCTGATTTGCCAATTTTGACATTTAAATAATTTTGATCACAGAAAATAGATAGTAATAATTAGACGAAAGTGTTTTTAGTTTATTTAAATAGCTCACTAAACTTTAATTAGTAATTAAAATCACAAAATAACGAAACTGAGTCAACTGAGACAAGAAAATTCAGTTTCACTTGGCTCAGTTGCTCAGTGGTTGCGTTCGATTTGTAGCTCAATATGGGTCTTTGTGAGCCAACTGAGAATATCTCACTTGTCATCACTGAGAATGTGCTTGCTGAAAGCGCCTTATATGTCAGTGGTAAAAGCAAAGATGTTTCCAAATAGGAAATTTTTTTCATGTCAGTGAAACGCACATTCCATAATATATTATATCAATGGTTATCACCAGTCCACCAGATCCAGTTGAAAATCTCAGTGGAAATCGGCTGTTTTGAGCTCGTGGCTAAAGATTTTAGAAAATGGCTTCCTTCTTGTATCTATACTCTAGCATATATATAAAATGCTTCGGCACTACTACATACTATGTTCACGAGCTGCAGTGCTTTGACGAGTGTTGATTGCGTTGTGCTGCGATTATTAAGTACTGATGGGGAGGAATCTTGATATGAAAATGAAATGTGAAAATTGCCGATGTGAATTGTGAAACTATAGTTAATTTAGTAGGAGTGCTAGGTAGGTAGATTTTGTACGTATAAATTAAAAAGTTGCCTCGTAATTGGCATATTTGCTGTGAGAAACGTTAATGGTAGCTGGTTGATATCAGTTTGACAGTTGAAATCTCAAAATTTTTCAACAGTTCTTCGGCTGTTTTATTTAAAAGTGGTGTTGAAAGCTTGCTTAATGTTTGAAAATTATAACTTATCTTTTGTCTATTCAATATTAAAATGCATATTTCCACGCGCGAAAGTTTGACAGATCAAGAATTTAGTTCGATACGCTTTCACATCGGCAATCACCAAACAAATATACAAATACCAGCCACTCATACTTTTGCCAAATAGGAAAAAGTGATGTATAAAGAAATATAATCGAAAAATGTCAAAATGTTCGTGGTTATGCACATGATCAGTTGTATTGGGTGAAATACGCACGCACACATCGGTGCCTACTTCTTGTTTGCTTTTGAGTTTTGTTAATGGTTATTTGCTGGTCGCGGAGAGTTATTCTCGGTTATTGTTACGAACGGGATACAATAAGTGCAAAAATTTTTGTATTTTAATAATGTTTAATTTCAAGTTTAAACTAAACAACTTGTGACAAGACTTCATGCAATTGGAAGAAAGTGATATCGGGACAAATATTTCTAGCGTGAATTGTCAGTATAGAAAATTTGTGTGCAAAGATTCAATTCTACTCTACTGTGTCTTTTTATTTCGCTTAAAACATTTTGTTGGATCAGACCGCGCCATTGTGGAATATTTGTTAAATTATATAAAAATGTTTTATAATATAATGCTGGACCATATTTCTAAGTTTACAGACTGCAGTTGAAGGTATGATATCCCGGTCAGAATTGAAATCTTCCAGAGTCGCCAATTCAACAAAAACAAGTAAGGTTAAATTATATTAACGCAATGCTCTAATTCGAAACACGAATTTTTTCAGATAAATGCAAAGTAGTTAAAGGTACAAGGCCATTAGTCAATTTTAAGTTCTATTTAGATATTGCGAACCATCACATATCTCTGAAGTTAGAGACAAAAATTAAAGAACTTGGCGGCGTGAGTATCTTCTTTCCATGGCATTGCGGTTTTTTTAAAGCATAAAGAGTAATTCATTTGTATATTAATAACTTTAATACGTTTAAAATTGAAGGGGTAGAATATAGAATGCCTTCGTTGCGTGAAAAGCGAATGTTGTGAAATGCTTTGTTTTAATAAGGTTAAATTTTTCATTTTGAAATGTTGCTAGCTTACACATTGAGAATGAAAGAACTCTGCTTATAATTATAAACAGTTTATAACAATTTAACGAATTACCCTAGCTTTCTAATGGTTTAGTTACTAAAAATGGTTCAGGAATTTTTACTGTGTTGTGTGATATTTGCATGTTTTTCCTCTTGAAAGGAAATAAATTTTTTATAAATTGCCTCATCGGGGATTATAAATAAACTCTTGATCACACTAATATTATTTACCGTTTGTGGCAATTTCATTTTAAAGCTAAATTTACACAATGAAAAATAGTTAAATAGACAAATGTAATAGTAATATAAATAATAGTTTATTAGCACGTAAGTGCACTTTTACAAAAACAATACAAATCATTTATACATATACTATAGCTTTTTAACCTATTTCTATGACAGCTCTAACATCTTTTATAGAAAGTTTTTCAAATGCATTCGAGTTTCTTTTTTCCTTTATCATCATTGGGATCAATCATCATAAAATTGAAAACTAATATATTAACGAATTTTGAGTACTAGACCCATTGTATTTAAGCAATCTTATATTTAAATCTTCATGCTTACAATTACGACTACGCTTTCGCCACTAAATGTGAGCATCCACCTCATGTTTCTACTACATTCCCATCGGGAAAAAATCTCTATAAAAAACTTTAAAGCGGTACTTAAAAGCTCGATGCGCTTACTATTTGTATGTCGGTTTAGTTAATTTTAACATTGCATGTCAACAGAAGTAAGCGTTCCAATGACGTTTCATTGCAAGCGATTCTTAAGAGCTTTAAGAAGCAGCGGGAAGCGTTTCGTATATTTTTATAAAGCTATTATGCTATGCTTTTCATTGCGTATATTTTGGCTAGTGCATTGATCTTCTGGATTAGAAGGTTTGTTATATTGTTAATAGTACTTTGGTGAAATATTTTTTCTTTGATCCGTTTATGACGTAAATTTAAGAAAGTGGTAACTTTTTTGCTTGGTAGGTGTCGTGTAACTTAAAAATTTTATATCTGAGAATGTACGTATCGCAAACTCATAAACAAACTGTATTTATTTAAGGGCGCTTTGTAGCTCTTAGCAAAAGTTAATCGGGGTCCTTTTTCTGAATATAAATTTTCAAAAATAATTGATATGTCCGTAATCCTTGAATATCTCAAAATGAACAATCTATTCGTTTTAATCTATAATGGGCTTTGGGGGAGATATAGAAGGGAGAAAATAAAATTCCTTAAAGTTTGAGTTTTTTTTTTTTTTAATATAAATGTAGTTCAGAAAATTTTGAACAAAAATTGATAATGTGTCCTGAGTCAGATTTATATACAGTGTGTACGGTAACTAAGAAGGATGGAGTATGCAAATGGATTCTCTGGAGTGTCTTGATCATACTTTTGTTCAGCCCCCCCCCCCCTAAATTTATGTTTGAAATTTTTTCATTTTTCGAACGAAGAGTGGTCACTTAAATGCTAATAAGTCCTTTTCCGGATATCGCAGGATCAAACTTGGATATTGTTCCAAAGGTGACCTTTCATCTTTTATTACGATATTCAATGTGTTACGATATATGATCATGTGCCTCAGTTATCGAGCTTTGAAGTTAACTTAAAAACAAAAATGTACAAATTTGCAGTTATCCTTGATCGTGTAAAGTTTTTACACTAAAGATAATTCTCTTCTATAAGATGACTCGACAAAAAAAAGAACACCGCAAAAAATGCTTTCGTTCAAAAGTTATTAAAATTTCGGTGTTATACAAAAAGTGCGTTCTGGAAATGAAATTTTTTTCTTTTTTCGCATAACATAAAAATATTTATAACTTGGGAACGGAAGCAGTTATTGAGGTAATTCTTTTTATGTTTTAAAGATATCCTTTAGCAAGTCATTTGAGATGGGAAAAAATTATATCCCTGGTGGTAAAACTTTACAGGATTAAGGATAAAACTACATATTTGTATGACATTTTTATCAAGATTTCAAGGTTAATGTAAATGGGGAAGGAGTGATCCCGGATGAAATTTTAGGATATGTATTTTCATATAGGGTATAATATTGATCTTAGACCAGTGTTGGGTGTAATCTGATTGCAGTGTAATTTAATTAATAATTCCATTACAGTTTAGTCAAATTACAAAGTAATCTAATTAAATTGTATTCGATTACATATCAATCAGATTACTTATGAGAGAATATGTAATCTGTTACAATATAATTAGATTATTTTGTAATCTGTTACAATATAATTAGATTATTTTGTAATCTGTTACAATATAATTAGATTATTTTGTAATCTAATTACATTGTAACAGATTACTTTGTAGATTACTTAAAATATAATGAAATGAAATGAAAGAAAATAGTATTGTTCTCGTACGAAATTAGATTTAGGAAGTTTTATGAAGAATTAGGATACAAATATTCTTAAATATTAGAAAAATTAAAACACAAGTAGTTTTACTGTTTCTGCATGTAATTCAAATTAACTTTTAATACAACTCTTTTTTTGGAACATTTCGTCTGACAATCTATTTGCTTTTGGACAGTTAATAATAGTTGCGTAAGAAAACATACGTTCTACAGGTGCAGAAGAGGGAAGAGGAGTATTATACTTTAGAAACACTTTCTTAACCTCGGGATGACTACTTAACACGTTGACATCTCTGCGGTCCTCAGCGATAAAGTATGATACTATGAGTTCGGCCTTTGATCTTGGTTCACTGCTTTGGTTCTCGGAATCTGAACTAGATTCAATTTAAAAAAAATCGTCGTCTTTCGATTTGTGTGATTGCTTGTTTCTTGAAATATCTGCAGGTGTGATCTCTTTAGACACAGCTTTTATGAATAAACTTTTAATTCTCAAGTACTGTGCCTGTCCGAGTAATGATATCCATTTGAGTTTGTTGAATCTGGGGTGTGAAATTGCTGCTATAGCGGCATTTTCAGCTTGAGGAGAAGAGATATTTAAAAATTCTTCAAATCGGTTTTGTACGCTGGTTAGATAAACTTGAGGGAGATTATTACAATATTGAAATGGTTGACAGGTGAGATTTGTTAATTTTCTTCTCAACGACAATAAAGTTGGCAATAAAATCCCGTAATAGATTGCATTTTCTCCTTGAAGAATATCTAACGCATCTGCGATAGGCTTGGTACAAGACAAATATTCCTGTATGTATTTAAAATCCGAAGCACGAAGTGGATATTTGATATTTAAGGCTTTTTGAAGTTCTACTGACTTATCTTTTATTGTTGAAATTTTTAGTAAAGCGTCGTAAAGACTATTCCATCTTGTCTGTACTGGTCTGCTCTGAGTGTGGCCCAAAATTTTCTAAATAATTTCTGCTGACTTTGGTTTATTACCAGCCTTCCATAACAAATTGCACTTCTTTAGGGTTTGTTCATGCATTTTTGACAGATCTGTTTGCTGATCTTCTAATATTTTATTGGCATCAGTAGCACAAAGACTCAAAGTATGTGACGCACACCTAAGGTGTAACGGTAAACATTCTGCTAAAGTATTAACCAAAGGTATTTCTTCCTCAGTATCATCAGGATCATCATTATCTGTATTTTCTGATTGTGAATCGTCATCAGAATTCATCTGAGGTCGTTCATTTACAACATTACCACGATGAACACCGAACCTCTTGAAGGCCTTGACAAAGTTAGTTCCATTATCTGTAATGGAAGCAACAAGTTTAGAGGAATTTAGTCCGAATTTTAAGTTTATTTCTTGCCGCAATTCGTAAATCTTATCATAGCTATGCGTTCCTTTAAACCGTTGGCATGCTAAAGCTCTTGAGACTCGTGTAATGTTTTGCGGCTCTATCCAATGAGCCGTAATGCCTAGAAAACTTCGTCGACGTCCCGACCATATATCTATTGTCGTACAAACGTGCTTTACACTTTCTAGTTCATGTTTTATCGACATTGATTGTTCTTCAAAAAACTCCGTAATCCTCCTTCCGAGTGTACGTCTGCTCATGATATCAAGACCGTTCCTATCTACATTTAGCTTGTGCAATATTTCGCACAGATATTTATCTTCTACGCAGTTTAATGAAATCATTGAATTTATAAAATATTTGACTATGTCAAGATCAAAATCATTTTGAAAATATGATGAGATGTTAACTGATCTTCGTGGTGATTGTTCCATTGACGGATTACAAAAATTAGATTTTTCCGACTTTTTACCCTTTAAGTACGTCTGATAGTCTTGTACAGCGTCACTGCCATGTTTTCTTTTTAAATGTGTTTTGAAATTTGAAGTACAATGTCTCGTTCCTTTTATTTCCACCTGATTCGGTAAACACTTTTTGCAAATAGCCACGACACTGTTACCTTTACACTTATGTGGTATAATGTCAAAGAACTGGCCATCTAATATAGCTGAGTGTGAGGAAAATGTTAAGGAATTATCACTTGACGTAGACGGAAACGCTACCGAATTATCTCCCAAACTATCCTGGTCATGTGATATTTCATCCATAATTAATATTTAATTAGCTTTAAGCCCTGAAAAGAATTATAAAAAGAAATATGATATTCCCCTCTCACACTGACACACTAAGCTCACTTTGACCAACACCTGATTACTTATTAGTAACTAGATTTAACTTACCTTTTTTGTTATGAAAAACCCAGAAAAAACGACAAGAAAATTCTCACGTGGGAATAACTGGAAAATTAATCAATTCAAAAATAAGGAACGTCAAACGGGGTGAAGTGGATCACGTGCAGGGTTTGAAAGCAATAGCAGACTGCAAGCAGGCGAGATTTCCGACTGTTTTACATTTAAAATGTACACGGCAAGAAAAGGAAGAAAGAAAGAAAAAAAGAAAAAAAAATCAAACTCTCTTTAAAACTTTTATGAATAAAAACAAAAAATCAGATTACATGCAACGAAAGAGAATGGTAAATGATTTATTTCTCAAATAAATGAGAAGGGGCGGAGTTTTCAGGTTATAATCTCATCAAATTTTCTCGGGCTTTTGTGGAAACCGGTTTTCATGAAATATTGACAGAGTTTTGTCGCATGTTGCTGCTGTGTCCACTAATGTTGTTGCTGTAATCCTATGATATTTGAACAGCACGTGCTTTTGTTTACATTCGTTTTATTCTGAAGAGATTAAGTGGGAGAAGATTATTTGGTAGTTTTGTTTCGCTATAAATAACAGATAACGTATGTTACTTTAAGTAACTATAAAGTATTCAAAGGTAGCTAAATAACTAATTAAAGACGTTTTTAGTAGCTAGTTAGTTCTTTTCTTAGTAGTAACTAGTTACTTATACTTAGTTATTTTTTTCCCATCACTAATGACACGGCCACGAAGTAATATGTACATAACCATAACGAACTTCCTTCAATATTTACACAATACTCCAGTATGCAAAGATTCCATTTGGGAATGAAATTCATAAAATTTAGAAGGCTTATCGGCAATGTAATCACATTAATTAGATTAACATGTAGTTGGATTAACTTGTAATCGATTAATGTGTAATCAGATTAACTTGTAATCGATTAATGTGTAATCAGATTAACTTGTAATCACATTACACGTTAATCGATTACATTATGTAATTATGGAAATGGATTACATTAGTAATCTGTTACAAAGTAGTCTGATTACAGATTACATGGTTAATTGTAATTGTTAATCATTAATCAGATTACATTTTGCCCAACACTGTCTTAGACCAATTATAACTTCTTCTCTTGTTACACACTATGTCGTTCAGGCGATCGAAGCGTTGCTATTTTCCCAGCACATCAATGCACACTAGAGCGTTTAGGTCATTTTTTACGTTACGGTCTGTTATCTTAAGGCACTTTCACATGAAACCAGGAAACCGAAAAATGTTATCCGAAAAACTCAATTTATTCCATTTTAAAACAAGATTTTTGCGCTAATGATTAATAAAATCATGGGAAATAGGGTAAAATAATAATTGATCTGGTTTTACTTAATTTAACTTATGTGCGTAATGGAACGCAAATTGACCCATCGCCTCTCTAGCATCCCCTTTATCAATTGTGTAAAACCAAGTCGAAAAATCCCGCCGACTGGCTTTGTGTTTCTTATTTATTTGGTGAAACTAAAGCGCGTTGTTTCTCTTACAATTGTTAAAAACGAGGCTTTGCATACCAGCAATTTCAGTTCCACGTGAAAGCTTATCCAAGTACTTACTAATAAAAGGAATCGACAATTTTATTGCTTATATTTTTAGTTAGAACCTATGTTGTTAGTCCTAATTCTATAATAAAAAAATCAGCTGAACTCACGACATCCTCTCTTCAAATTTAATTACGAAAAGAACGATGGAACGGGTCCGCGGAATCGGGTCCAAATTAGATATCCGGATCCGGTTTCGAAAATTTCTCGGAACGACACATCTACTAAATACTAGCATAGATAGCACAAGAACTAGATGTTGCATAGAATACCAGAGAAAAGCATACAGATTTTAAATGGCTGGTCCATTCCGGAATGTTGCTTTAACAGCAGTTATGTATACCTACATTTGTTCGAGACTGCCTCAACATGGCCAATGCAGGAAAATATGAAGCACTCGGTGTTTCTATCATCATTTCTCTCTTCATGTTGCTGCACTGATTAAACTAAAGGAATGATGCACAGCATATCATATTCGGTGCGGTTGGTGTGGCCTAATTTTATTATTACTGAGGGACTGCAATTAAATTTTTGTAGCTATTCATCAACCTTAATATACCTAATAAACAATTTCGAAAATTTCGAACTATCAGCTGCGAGATTGGCGAATTTGGCAAGTGACACTTGATGAAATTTAAATATTATTTAAAAAGTTAAAGCAAGTTATTTGATGTACTATTTATTCTTTGTTGACGTGAGTTTAGAAAAAAACAATTTTAAAATATAGATAGATAACACAACATGGCATAAAATCTAGGTTTGAACTGTTTTAATTCTTCTTCGGTTTCAGGCATACGAATATATTCTTCTGCTAATGAAATGGCTTTTGACACCCTTTGAATTATTCTGCTTATGGTAAGTTAAGAAGTGCCAAACAAATCTCCATAATTATTTGAAAACTTCCTGATGCATTATATCTAAGTTCAATAAGTACTTGGTCTTTCACAGAAATAGGATTATTTCTTTTCAAATGAAAATCTGATTTTCTTTTCAATTTTATGGCTTTTGGGTAGTCTGAATTTACACTTATTATTCATTCTCCTCTTCGGCGACAACTTTATGTACTGCGATTCTCTAAAAACACCATAAATTCTTCATTTGAAGATTCATTATTGTCTCTCACTGTGGATGTTCTTAAAATAATTTGTATTCGCTTTTTAATCCACTTGCAACTAAAAACGATGGTTCTATTTACTGATATCGGTTATGTCTAAACAGTTAAATTTTGGCTTCTTTAACAGCGCTATCAAAAATATGGCATTTGACTGCATGACACTAATCAGCCAATATCGAAATTAAATTTATTTAAGAGACTGTAAGGCTTCACTTAAAATTAAATTAAAATTAAATTTTCATTAAATCGACTCGGTAAGTGTGGTTGGTGAATAGTTTTAATTGAAAATTTATTTAATTTTGCTTGGTAAATACTGCCCTTAATATAATATACAGAGTTAAAATAACTATCAGTGCAATATATGAGTTTGGAAAATATGTCGAAACAAATTTGGATATTTTTAAGAATCAACAAATATTATATTGACTTAACATACACATGTAATAGAATAATAATAATAGTTACCAATACTGAAACTAACAATTTACAAGCAGAGAATATGTAGAAGTATTAAGCAAATATATAGTACAATATAAAAATTGGAACAAACAGAAGAAAATTATAAGATACAGCACAGCACAGTGCAATGAACAGATCGGGGTGATATAATATCGTGCTGCGTTTAAGCTTTCTGTATGATTTTTAATTTATAAAAATAGATAGATCTGCTTCTTGGAGTAGCAAGTATAATTTGCGAGTGTACTTACAAAATTTCTTATCTTTAATTTTTGTTTTTTCCATCGAATAAAAGAATTCAAAACTTCTCTGATTATAATTTTCATATATGAATCGCGAAAATGTCTACATCTACTACAGCGACCATCACTACATCATCTGTCGGTGTGGATACCTGTAGGGTAAGCAAAACAGAAACCAATCGCCTGCGCTTAAGAGCTCGATAGCAGTAGCTCTCAACTGAATTTCATACTTGTTGAGTTTGTTAAAAAAAATTAGCAAACTGGAGTACAGACTTCTAAATAAACTTGCTGAGATGAGGAGTAACCTATCGAAACGGCTTGTTCAGATCGAGGAAAAATTACAGAAACGAATTGAAAAACAATTCTACTACAACATCTAGAAAAATTAATGAATTGTCTACATCTTTTTTTTAATCTTGAAGAACGTATTGATAGGCTCGATGAAACTGATTTTATCTATTTATTTATTTAAACTAGTATATCCTACATATAATGTAAAGCTATACTTAACCTACGCACTCGGGTACTATGCCCATATGGCGCTATTGTTTACTATGGTGTTTCTAAATTTTTTGATAGTTCAATTTTTTTTGTTTATATGCTACTTATGTCAATTTTTACCAAGATAATCTTAACTATGTTTATTTTTGGAGGCTAACTTACTTATACCTAACATTTGTTCTTCTTTTTCCTATATTTTCTACTAATATCATGGACCAGTTCTTGTTCTTGCGGTCCTCTTGTCAATGCCCTGAGCGGAAACAGTGTCAGAGTAATAAGAGCGGCAGAGAAGGACGAGATAGGTCATATGTGATGGTTTATTTTTCTTGTTTTATATGTGCTTTGTTATTTGCAACTGTGTTAGGAGTTTGAGAAGGGGACCGGGATTCTCGTGAGAGAAAAGCTCGGGGAGGGTTGGGAAGGGGTCCTGTGTTTGTCTGTATTGTTTTTGTACACGTCGTCAGTGGTACTTGACATTCTTCACAGCCAGGTTGTGGCGTCCTGGTTATAAAGTAAGAGTGAATGAGTCGGGTATGACCTGTTCGCACTCTTATTATTTTGACACCTTGCCATCTGGGTTGATCAGATTTGTGTTTTGTTGGGACAATATGCCTCCAGTGTTTTGAAATGTTAGTCTTTCCCATTTTTCTATTTTTTCTTTTGCTATCTCTATTCTGGCACACCTTCGAATAAACGATTCACATGGTGGTATTATTAAACCGCCTTGTTGATGTTGGTCTGGCAGTTTTGATAATTTGTCGGCAGCCTCATTGCCTGGGATACCGGCATGTCCCGGTATCCAGGATATCATGGTTTGAGCCTTTGCTGTTTCTAGCAACCATTTTATGACTTTATTGAGTGGCTCATGAGGTGTGGGGTTGGTTATTGCCTTCAGAGCTGCCATGGCGTCTGTGAAGATTACTGCCGAATTTTCTTTTTCCGTGGCCAGATTTACTACCATGTGAATCGCATATATCTCTGCCTCGTATGCTTATGCGTTTGGATGGAGATTACGTTTGTGGTTCTCCAGAGGAGGGGATTCCCCTGCTTTGTAAATAATAACCGCACTGGTTGGTATCAATGCCCCAGTTTCGCGGCACCAAATTTCAGCTTTGACTGCTGCCTGTTTTAGCGTCTCTAGCATTCTTGTTTGTTGTCACGGTTATTAAGTTGTCAGCGTATATGTAGTGTTGTAGGCCGTGTATGTGGTTCAATTGTGCTGACAATGAGTGGATGTATATATTGAAAAGAGAGGTGGATAGTGGAGAATCTTGTGGGATGCCGTTTTCTAGCTTGTATTTTCCTGTGGTAAAACCGTTAAATCTAACTTGGAAAGTTCTGTGGGATAGGAAACTTAGGATTATGTGGATGAATTTTGTATCAATTCCCCATATTGCAAGCTGTTGGTCAATTTTATGCTTGCGCACCCGGTCGAAGGCCTTTTCCAGGTCCAGTGAGAGGATATGGGAGTCCAGTTTCTGAGCACGTGCTGTTTTCAGCTGATCCTCTAGCTCCAGAAGGAGTGACGTAGTACCCCTGCCAGGGCGAAGATCATGCTGTGCTGGTGTAAGTAGCTCTTCAACCGTTACTCCCAGTCTCCTCCCCAGGATCCTCTCAAAGACTCTCTATAGACAGGATATAAGCGATATTGGCCTATAATCCTTGAACAAACTGATTTAGCCAAAGATGTAATTTCCAATAGACTACCGAAAAGTGAAGGGGAAAGAAAATCTTGATGTTACTTTTAATAAAATGTGTTCTTCATAAAATCTTTCCCAACTACCTGCAGTTGAATGAATCTTTCCCGTGAAACCCAGGACAAGCGGAATATATGATACCTCTGTTGTGATTAAATTGGCAGCAAGCCACGATAAACTTTCCCATCTCAATGTCGTTAAGGTAAAACAACGGACTGCTGCTCATCTTACTTTGCGTGATGAGCACGTTTTATCTCTTTCAATTAATGAATTAGAGAAGCACGAAATAATAAAGGTTATCAACAGATATATTCTAAAATTGATGGCTGCCTTAGGTTTTTCTTACACAACCTTTCTTCTATTTTTTTTTTTTTTGAAGTCTTGAAGGCTCCTTTTAATATTTCCATTTCTTTATTGCCAAGGGCATATCGCCTTAGCGCGTCCAACGCTTTCAATACATTCATTCCAGAAACTACCTTGTTGTTCGTCGTCATCAGTTGAAATTTCAATTTTCTGCTCATACAATTCTTCCATTGAAATTTTATCTGTTTCTGTATAAACATTTTCATCTATGCCTACGTATTCTTTAGAAGACACATCCTCGATATTTGCCCTTAACAACAAAGGGAGTAGATGTTCCGTACTTACTTCTTCCATAGCGTCGGATACAATGACAGGTAACCCACATTTCTTGAAACAGTTAGGGACACACGTTCCTGGTATATTTTGAATTGCTGCTTTAGTCCAATAAATAACATCCAGATAACTGACCGTTTTAGCTACTTCGGAAACATTACCCGCATTTTCAAGAGATGCGACTAAACGCTGGAGTATCATTTTGCGGTAATGACTTTTAAAACATTTAATAATGCCCTGATCAAGAGGTTGGCACACGCTAGTAGTATTCGGTGGAAAAATACTAGTTTTACATTTGATAAACTTAAATTCGGATGGGATGACGCGTTGTCTAAAAACAAGCATATCTTCCGATTCTGGTTTTTCATTCGCCTATTGAGTTGAAGAAGCCATTCTTCCATTATAGCTGAGGTCATCCATGCCTTCCTATTAGCGCGCCATATTACTGGAAGTTGTATTAAATCTACATTCTTGCAACAGCGCGGTTTCAATGCTTTACCAATAAACAATGGTTTTTCAAAATTTCCGTCAGCAAAAGTGCAAAGGAGCAATGTCAGCCTTTCTTTTGATTGCTTTCCACCTTTGCACTTTTCATTTAAGGTTTTATTAGTTATCTTTTACTTAAAAATCTTTGAGAATATCTGCCAATTTTGTATTCCAGTCATCTACTGTAGATTGTGGAACGTCCTTAGATTCTCCACAAATTGTAGAGAATTTGATGTTATGACGTGTTCGAAAGCTCTCAAGCCAACCATTTGAAGCCTTAAAGCTGGCATTATTTAATGATTTGGAGATTTCCCTTGCCTTCTCCTGCAAAATTAGCCCCGATATTGGAATGTTTCTGGCACGGGCTGTAGTGAACCATTGGAAAACCATGTGGTTAATTCTTTCATTTCCAGATGCCTTAGGTTTCCTCTTAATCAAATCATTTTGCGTTGACAGCCATTGCTCTGTAATTTCTCTTCTGTTCTTCAATATATTGTAGATTTAAGTTTTTCAGCATTTAAATTTATTTTGCAAAATTTTGCACGACGCTCCGTTTTTCTCTCTTTCTCTTATCACTTCTATTTTTTCCTTCAATGATAGTGTTATCAGTTTTGGTGCCATTTCGTCTTATTTATGTAATTTTCCAAAATCATACAATTTCTTAGTCCCGCCATTATCTTTAAAAAATTTCAAATATGTTTAAACTTACAAAAACAAAGGATAAAGGTTCACTTTGATATTTCTGGCCTGAAGAGATCAAACTCAAAATAAAACTTACAGATAACCTGGCGTTGCCACACTGCGTATTTCGTGGGAGGATAATAACCACGATTTTATACCTACTGGGTAGGTAAGAAGAAAAGAGTCTGGAAATGACATTCGGTGGCGGGGGCTACACCGAGTCGCAGAAAAGAATTCACTATTAAATTAAGCGGAATGGGCCATCCCACAAGCGTATTCTTGATGCAGTATGCAAACCGGTTTAATAACAGTCGTTGTATAGAGACGAGTATTCTTGCTGCAGTTTTCTTATTCCTATACAAATAACAGGCTATGAATGTATGGGTGCTTTGTAGAGATTTATCTTCGCTTCTTTTACCTCTTCCCTAGATAACCGGTTTCTTGAACTACTTCAGGTCAATTTTATGCGCTTAGTAAAAGTTCTAGGAAATGTGGTATGTGGTATTAATTTTTTTATTTGTCATGTTTTCTTGAAAAGTTCCGTCTTAGCACAATAAAGCTGCGCCCACGGCGTCGAGGTCATTCGGGCTCTGTCATATTCATTAGATAATTTTAATTCTAGTTGAAATTCTAATACATATTTTCTATTTTGATTATGATCTATAATTCTAATTATGCTTCACTATTAACAAATCTAATGAGGAATTCATGTTACAGACACTGTAAATACAATTGATAGTTTAGTGGTAATTTTTGCACAGTTCTATCCAAGTATACAATTCATGATCCTATTGCTGCCGATTATCTCTAATTATATTTGTAAATTCAAACAAATCCAAGAAATCACAATTCAAATAAAAACTCAAAGCCAATTTTAATTCTAGTTCTAATTAAGATAGGGTATGTAGCTTTTGGATTCCTTGCCCTTGCATTCAGCTGTGTGGTATTTTTTTTTGTCTTTCCTTTATAGTCTAGTCGTTAGTCCGTTTATCCTGAAGTAGCGTTTGAGTGCGTGGAGAAGTACGTTCGTGTCCTCTCTCGTATATTTGAGAAGATCCGTTGGTTATGTCGTTATTCTCTTTCGCAGTTGTCGTCAGTAGTTCTCCGCACTCGTAGAAGATGTGCTGGCCTGTGAGCGGTGGGTAATCTTTGGTGGCGAAATGACGAAATGACCCAGGCTGATCCTAGCCATTTCAATCACGGTTCGCCTCAGTAGATCTAACATGTTCGGATAATTGATGCCCTTGTGGTGGCTCGGAAACTGGTAGAAAAGGTCCGGCACTGAGCTGAGTTGAGTCGACAGAGAGGGCAAGTATGCTGAGAAAAGGTGCACTGAGAGCCGAGAGCCTTGCGGCATACCGTTTTCTAAAGAGTATGTAGAGGAGAAGTGAACTGATCTGACCTTAATTCTTCTGTTTGTGAGAAAAGACTCAATCAGCTTGTTGATACGAGTGCTGATCTTCCATTCGATTAACTTCGGCGTTCAATCGAAATCCTTTTCCAAATCGATGAACAGCAAGACAGTGAGCTGGACACTAGATAAACGAATTTTAAATTGTGCTTCAGTACCTGCAGAAGGTTCTGAGTACCTCTGTCTGATCTGTAGCTCCATACCGTCGGAAGCAGCTTTTGTTGTAGGAGCCAGCTTAAGGAGGGATAATAAAACCTAATAATTCTAATTTCATAACTAAACTAGTAGTGTAAGCTCTAAAAAAATATATATATTTTCGATAACCATTTTCTGTTCACCTCTGTTCCCTCCGCTCTTTTAAAGTATGAAATATTTTCCAATATTTGATAACGGTTCCAGTCAAAAAATGACAATGAAATTTGGTACTGAACGCATTATTATTTACAACTAGCACCTTTGTTCTCTTTATAAGTGTGCGATAGCTATTATAACTTGAGTTCTTGAGCATACTTAGAATATTTGATTACATAGTCATTAGTGAGCTATTGTGATTTTCGCAACGACAATTAATGTTGCAAATAAATAACAAACTCTTGCGAGAAATGCATTTATTACAGCTGATGTGTCACAGCAGCTGTAGGAAAAAGAAGCAATAGCCAGCGTCACGTGAAGTGAACAACCCCGAAACCAAAGATCGAAAAAAAGAAAAGAGAAGACCTATAATCGAACTGAAGGCCAAGGATAAGCCCCAGCGCCTTAATAACACAAATCAATAACATGAGGAAAATCATCAATTAAATCCAAAGAAGGAAGATAGCGAAGAATTTGAAAGACGCAAATGCGCTTGACTTGACTTTCAAAGTAATAGTAGTCAGCTATAGTAGTTATGCGTTAGAATACGCTCCTAGCAACAAGCAAAACATTGTCGAAAAGACATTAGTTAGAAGTAATCTTACGGGATATGAGATTTCCAGACGATGGCTGTTAGCATTCTGCATATTTCATGAATGGGGGGTATTCAAGGGAACAAAAACTTCGTGCTAGGGTAGATCCGCTTGTGCCAAAAATCATGATCATATTTCTGAAAACAATTACATTTTCGCAAAACTAGAAAATGGAGATCATGTTTTGTAGTAAATCGACGATTTGAGCCTCGTTAATCATTTTCCTTCCAACGCCCTTCTTTCTTATCTATTTATTTGGATATATTTTCTTACGAGTAGACAAGGAAGCTGCTGTGAATTCTTTATATGTATATCTTCGGTCTTTGCTATCACCAATTTGTTTTATACTTTCTGGTATGGGATACCTAATTTAAAGCCTTGGGTAGAAAATCTTTGCTTTCTACCAGCATGGACAATTCGAAAACTTAAATTTCTAACATGCTGCCTTATGTAGTCCTTACAATGACAGATAGTAGATTGAGTATTGTATGTTTTATTTTGCTATGTAACATTCGAACATAAAGAAATTTCAATTCAAAATTGACTTCTTTTGTTGAAATTTATTTACCAAAATAAAATGCAGTTGTAATTTCATGAAAAAAAAGACGTGTGAGTTGGTGGTAGCTAATTCTGCAAATGCTTCCACCATTTATATTTCTCTGATAAAAAAGAATATTTCTAGTCGTTTTCGCTGGATATACTTGGTAAAATATACAGAACTCACAAAAGGCATTGCATTTTCTGTAGAGTGTGACAGGTCATGTTAAACTGAATATTTTGGGTATAAGTTCGGGATATGTCTGCTTTCCGACGGAAAAAAGTTGTATTTCCATGGTCCTGTCTTCTAAACTATCATTCTTGAAGATAAAAACGGGTTTTCATTAATGTTGGAATAAAATCATGTCTTTCCTATTTACAATACCAATTATATATTTTTAAAATTAGTAAAGTACATTTGTAGGACGAGAACAAAATTTTATTTTCTTTCGAGTAGAGCAAATACAAAAACTTTTAGATATTTGCGACACAAGAGTCCACCTTAGAGGCTCTGCTTTGTTTTATTTAGTAGAGCTTTGCTTTATATAAGCATATTTATCAAAGCTTTGGTTAAGGAAAACATGAAAAGGCCGCCTGTTGTTACAGTGACTATACGAAATAATCTTCGATTACAATCTTCCTGGGGCCTATAACACAAAACAACAAGCACAAGCAATGATTATTTCTGTAACACGAAAAATTTTCAACACTTACAAATTCAAATATACCATGACTTGTTAGCTTATTTCAACAAGTACAAGTTATGCGTAAAAAAAAGCTACAAATATGAAATCAATCGAAATTTATTACATATTTTTTTCAAAACAGTTTGTTGCTTAATTACATTATCACGGAAATGAATCTCCACCTATTTTAAGGAGATGTGAATTGATGGTACATTGGAAAAAACGTCTCGTATATTTATGAGTCTAATTAAACTGTGCTAGGTGTTCTGGTCTGGGTTGGAATCCGCAGGTGGCATAAGTCAAACCTGCAAAGGATAAGCCCTGTCTCCAAATATAACGGCGTCGGAAATGGCCTGTTCTCCATTTTTTATGAAGGCTACTAATGCTCTTGCATCATGTACACTGCCTGACCAGTTGACACTGACGTAATAAAGTTTTATATTGAGACTACATAATGATGCCATACAATTGAGAGAATGATTTCTATGTCTATCCACAAAGCATGCTTTATTGCTTGCTTAAGGGGTAACGCCACTGTAACGGCAAAAAAAAAAGTTTTTTCTCGCGAAATTAAAGGTGTTTGAAAAAAACCTTTTAAGGGTATTATCGGGCATACAAAAAATTAAATGGCGGTTCCACAGCCATCTTCCCGGACATGTTTTGCTTGCAGGGCTCCGCGACACGCAGCACCACTGGTGCACATTCGAATCTAGACAAAAAACAAAAAATAAAAAAAAATCAACAAATAAAGTTATTGCAAATCCCGTACGGCATTCTCTAGATAATATTAATGTTCACATCTGGTCAGAATTTCAAGTCAAAAATATGAAAATTGTTCGAGTTATGCTGCATTTTGAAAAACCGTGTTTCGAGAAAAACGCGTTTAAAGTTTTGAGAATAGTTTTTTATTGGAAAAAAGAAAAAAAATGAAGGTAAAAAATAAAAGTTTTCCGATAAACAAGTTAACGTTGCAAATGTCAAAAAGGTCAGTTGTGTTCAATTGGGCTTTTTCAGTTAGCTTTAGAAGAAAACTGGCGATAAAGCTGGCTGAAAAGCTCCAATTGTGTTTCTGGCTTCAGGTAGTCGTTTCGGAGCAAGTTTGACGCGCTTGGTGGCGAACTCCATTTTCAAAGGAAAAAAAAATTTTTTTTCTGGCACGGGACATTTTTTCTTATTCTAGAGGGTTTAAACTATTTTTTAAGCCAATAAAAACAAAATCGATTTTTCAAAAAATTTACAGTGGCGTTACCCCTTAATGGAACGATATATATGTATAATATATATTTATTAGTAATTCATTAGTACTATTTATAAAACTTATTTAATTATAAAATAATACAAACATCTTTGGCAATATTTTGATGTTAAAAATTGCATTTTTAGGGATACTTTGAAAAAATGAAATTTTCCTGCTTATATTAAAAAAAAAAAATTGCATTTTACATATCTAAAATATTTTTCATAAATGTTTGTATTCAGTTTATTTTGAATATTCAATGGTAGGTTACATCTGTAAACCTCGGTATGTCACCATGTTCTGGGCCTCTTTGGTTTTACAGTGGGTTGCCAAATTATTAGGGATACTTTGAAAAAATGAAATTTTCCTGCTTATATTAAAAAAAAAATTGATAAAAATTGTGTTACGTAATGAAATTATTTTTATTATTGGAGATTTAGTTTAGAGCAAGAAAACAGCATGCCAGTTATTAGTATCTACTTAGTTTTCCGTAATGGCTTTTAATTTACAACTTCCGGAAAGACTACTAATATATTGTTGTCCCTCCCTTTGTGGCATTACTTCTCCTAGGCGTCGGTACATGCTCTCAATGCACCTTTTCGCATATTCTTTTAATTTTGGATAGTATTGTCGTACATGTAAATGCTTTTCGATAAGTTGTCGCTTATTTGTAATAATTTCCTTCGCTACTTCTCTCTTTGCTAGCTCCCACAGGTTCTCTATGGGGTTCATGTCGGGCGAATTACCTGGTCATGGCAAATTTTCAGCCAGGAATGCCGTAATGCTTCTGGGTTTATGAAATGAGTCGTGAATAAATACGTACTCTTCATCAGCAGGGAACCGTTCAGCGACCTGAGGTAACAGGTGATTTTCGAGGACTCTCTTGTACTGGTCTTGCCTCATTGTCCGCTCCACGATGTATAGGTGCCCCATACGCTTCGCGGATATTACCGACCACACCATAACACTTGCTGGGTGGTTCGCTTTCTTTTCGATGCCATTTCTCTCTGCGGCGTCGTTGTACAAACGAACTTTTATCATCCAAGATTTGGAAAGTTGACTCGTCGGAGAAGCAGATCTGTGAAATATTAACAAAATCATGAAAAAGTCATTATTCAGAAATTATACACAATAATAAATCATCTTTATTCGACTCCAGTTCTCAACAGTCATATCCCTGTGTGCTCGAGCCCATTCCAGTCTGTTTTTTTTTTTTGTTTTTTTTTTTTTTGTTTTTTTATTACATCAGGCATGGCGTTTTTGCTTGGCGATGAGCAATCAGGTCCTCTTCAGCCCTCTGAACTGTTCTCTTAGAGACCTTAATTCCATCATCGCTGATCATGGCGGCTTCACGAGCCACACTCTTTCTCCGATGCTCAACATCAAAGTCCCTGATTTTACGATCATTACGAGGTGTGGTGATCCGTATTTTCCCACATTTTCCCTTACGGCTTCCAGGGCTAGATTATCCTGGGTTGTTTTCTTTATTGTATTAACCACCGACTTGAAACACCTGCAATTGATGCTTTCTGCCTTTACGAATGTCCAGTGTGCAGTAATAGCGCGCTTACTTCTACACATTTTGTCGTATAGCAAAGTAACCTCAATTTTTGACAGATAAGGCACACTACAAGTATTGTCAGTTTTCAAAACATATTTTTATCTCTACCGGCAATATGAAGAAAACAAGAAAACACACTGGAACAATTGTATTTGCTTCCCTAATAATTTGGCAACCCACTGTATATAGCCTGAAGTCTCCACCCTCTCTCAATTTAACATACTCGTATGTTGCCACTTGACATAAATATTTACGTAGCATATTTCTTTTTAATTTATATACGAAGAATAATACGTTAAAAAGCGTCCCTTGTTTCACACTCAACCAGCATAAAATTATATGTTTAATAGGTGTGTTTCTATTGCATCTTACACGCGGATTACACAATTCAGTAGAACTGATACTGACACAGACTCTTGTAAAAGCTTACTGACAGATTTTTGGCCAGTCAGTAAATTGCCAAACGTAAAATTAAAATGACAAAAACTGAAATAACTGAAAAGAGTTTAATAAACATATATTGTAATCTTTATTTTTTTATAGAAAAATGACGGAATAAGGAAGAAATCATTAGAAATGCAGAATATGACATTTTTAAATTGGACTGACTAGTCAGTTGATCGAACGCAGTGAGTTTGTAGTTAGTAAAATCGGCAGACCAATTGAGTATTGATCGTAAGTTCTACAGACTCGTCGGGTTATTATTGATCTCATTGCTTTGTTTTGAAGTTTCTGTAACGGATTTATCATTTCATAACTACACATAAACAACACTGTACAACAATATTAAAAATGAGGTTTAATCAATGTATTATAAACATTTACGCGACGATTACACGAGTCATTAGAGCTGACGGACAGTCCTGATTTTTGTATGTCAATTTTACTGACTAAAAACGATTTGCGTTCGCTTAATTGGTTAGTCAGTTCATAATAAAATGTCGTCAAGCGATGCAGACATTCCTCTTCTATATGCATATCTAACGGTTTCTTCCATAATCCGTAATTTTTCTAAAGATTAAAATGTACATTAAAGTCTTTTCAGTCATTTCCCACTGAAAAGAGAGATTAGATATAAACAAAAATTTTCTCTAGCCTCTACCTTTTATTTTCAATTTCCGCCATCTTAATTTTACATTTGCCAATTTATTCAGTACGACTGGTCAGAAATCTTGTCAGTACTGACTGGTTAGAAATCTTGTCAGTACTGACTGGTTAGAAATGTTGCCAGTACTGACTAGACAGTAAAAAAGACTTTTTCTTCTGTTGTTTTTTTTTTATATTATTATTAAGTCAAGCTCAGCATGGCAGAAAGGAGATAGGGCCAGGATTAGGGGATATGAGGAGAGTGACGGAGGTGCCGATGTATATCGCCCTTAAACTTCCGCAGATTGTATGCCGGAGGAAAAACATTCGCGCTGTTCGGGATAAAAAAGCATCACGGAATTTTACTGTACGGCCGAAAGTAATTTGAAGGGTAAAAGGATGTGCTCGATTTACTGCGCGAATATTGCGTGCAGGAATCATTCTACAAGGGATTAGACTAGATATTTCATCAGAACATTGACCATGCATGTAGCGATAAAGGAGCGAAAGTCATCCAAAATTGCAGCGGTGCTCGAGTGAGTCGATATGGCAAGTTATTGCCACATCGCCAATGAGCTTGAAGGCTTTCTTTTGGATAATATCCAATGAAGCTAAGACTGTGCGACCAGCCCCAGGTCTAATGTAGGACTTGTAGAGGAGCGCTAGATTTGACGGGCTGAAATATTTCTTACACCTTTTCAGAAATCCAAGACATTTCGATGCTTCTTGGCAACAGAGAAGATGTGATCTGTCCAGTTTAGCTTACTGGAAATATTAATGCCGAGAATGATGATTGATATCCATTGATCACGTTTTCTAGCAGAAGTGTTACAATTTTCTTGCAGTGTTACACCGAAATCGTTCCATTGACTTGCACTGCTAGAAAAATTGTACGTCAAATGACCATGGTGCTACACTCGAAAAACCCACACATCTACATCTACTCAACCAAATTTATCCGCAATCACGCCAAAATCTTTTAAATTATAATTTTCATATTTTTTACGTTATTCGTGATGTTATTTTTCCCAGAAAGTTTCAATCTCTATTACATTCTCATCGCGTTAAAAGTTGTTCCATTGAACGCACTTTTCATTGATTGACGTTCATTTATTTGAGACTAGTACACTCAGATTTTAAGACTATGCATGGAAAAATATCAGATTAGCCGACTTACAGATTTGTCTGGCTATATTACAGTACAGTTTGCTGTTAAGAACATTAACTAATCAATAGCGCCTTCACGCGTCTGTGTCTAAAACTACAAATGGAAGAGTATACTTGCTCCCGGGTACTAATAATTGTTGCCTCCTATGGCAATTAACCTACTTATAACTATATAACAAGAACAAGATCCCAATGGAGCCCAATGCATACATAGAAAGTGAATATATATAACAAGATCCCAATGGAGCCCAATGCATACATAGAAATTGAATGTATATGAATATATTAAGTGTTATATCACAGTTCGAATAATACAAGGCAATAATATTTATGTTATCCAAGTCTAACTCAGATTACAGTGCTAACTGTACTTTGGATGTTAATTATATACATGTATGTTTCTTTATTTCTGTTATTTCTATTATATTAAATTTAGATAAATTCAGTCTTGTTTATTCTATAAGGCAAGTAGGCCCCGCTGGGAGCTGATTTCTTTTTGTTATTAAAACCATCTTCGGTATATGTACACATACACATACATATATAAATGAATGGGGTAAACTACCCTCTGTAATTTGCATGCCTTTTCGTAAAAGGGAATTTTCAGGCTATTTCCCGGCCCACTTTGGAAGAAAGGTTGAGAGTTATTGTGGAGTATGTTAATTGGGGATAGGTAATAGTTATCCAGAATGGAATTGTTTCTGTTTTCTTCTATAATTTTCCTGATTAAGGGGTTGGGATGATCCATGAGTCCTTCTAGCATTTTTTGGGAGTGGGTTAATGAATATTTTAAAAGAGGAGGGATTTCAGCTGCCTTATTTAAGAAGGCGTTGGGGTACCACTTATTGCTATTAGGTCTCCTGAACTTACCGATGCAGTGTCGAAAAATTTTCCTTTCGAAGGACTCGAGTTCCTCGGCCACAGAAGGTGTGATGGTGATCGAGAACCAATTTGTGAATCCGTATGTAAGTATAGGTCGTATTAGAGTCTTGTATATAAGTTTAGTTGAGTGAGACAGATGTCTGGAATTGAGTAGAGGTCTAAGGATTGCTGCCGCTGCTTTAGCCTTTTTTTAATGCCTTTCTTGCATGTTCGTTGAAACGGAGTTTGTTACTGAGGTGAATACCAAGATGTTTTAATTTCCTCTTCGGAAGCAGATTAGCCCGCATTTCTGTTCATTAATTCTGAGCTTCCATTTGCTGTAGTATTCGATGAGATTAGGTATGATCAATTTGATGTTGTCTAGCGCTTGGTAAGGTCTTTCATGTTCACATGTGATAATGGTGTAGTCGGCGTATAATATAGCCGTCTGATCACTTCTTACTGATTCTGTTAGTGGGAAGTCAAACAGAAGGATATTGAAAAGCTTCGGGCCCAAAATTGATCCTTGAGCAACTCCGGATTTCACGGATTAATTCGGAGGATATGTCACCAATGGATATTGAGGTGTATCTGTTGCTTAAGAAGCTGGTCGATAACTTGATGAGGCTAGATGGGCAGTTGATGTCAATTAGCTTAAAAACTAAACCCTTATGCCATACCTTGCCGAAAGCCTTTTCGATATCGATGTTCAGGGCCACCATACATATTTTGTTACGTAAATTTTGGGTAATTTTACTGACCAGTGTAAGCACAGAGTGGTCTGTGGAGTGGGATCTCCTGAACCCAAACTGGTTGTTGGGAATGACATTCTGCTCTTCGCAGAAGTCGTTTAGTTTGTCGGAAATAGCTCGTTCAAAAAGTTTCCAATGGTCGACAATAACGAAAATGGTCTAAAGTCTTGGATGTATTTTGAATTTTTTGTTTTAGCAATGGGAATTAGCTTCGCTTTTTCCACTTAAGATGGAAGTAACCATTGTTTGTACAGTGGTTGAACAGGGTTGCTAATTTAAAGTCTATGGACGACTTTGGACACTTCCGTAGAATATATTTGGAAATGCCGTCAGGGCCAAATGATTTCTTATTATTCAGAGATGCCCTGAAGGAGGCAACTTGGGCTTCAGTGGTAAATACCAACAAATAGTTGGGCTTTGAAGCAGGGTTATCTGCAGAAATGTGTTTATCATTCGTTGATGATAACTCCTGATCTTCGAACAGCAGAGTGTTGTTCACAATGTCTGTTCCGAAGAGCTTTCTACCCGTTATACGATCTATTTCTTTGAACGCTTGCGGAGATGGACTAATGTTTCTTAGTCTATAATGAAAAGCATTGTTAGATCTAATCTGACCCTATCTTTGATTATTTTGTTTAGGCATTTGATACTAGCGTTCAATTCGGTATATTTGTTGTTGATTCTGTTGAGATGCCTGTGGAATATTCATTTCAATCTTCCTAGCTACGTTTTTCTTGTTTTAATAAGTTCTAATGTGTTCCCAGAGATGTTTTGGTATTTGTGCTCTCGTGTGACACCAGGGACTTTATATTGAGTACGACAATTTTTAAAGCTATTGAGGCGGCGAACTGGAGATAAGCAAAGGCTTTTTCATCCTGTGATTTCATGGTTTTATATTTAGGCCAGAAGTCTCTGATTTTTTTTATTAGTTCGTGGAAAGGAACTTTAAATAGGTTGTTAGATTCGTTTAGGAAATCATTTAACGTATTAAAGTGTATATTTGAATTACTTTTGCTTCCTTTTAGCACATCTGCAAAAGTTGATTGGGGCTTGATGTAGTTCGCTATTGCTTTGTTTACAAAGTTGCTTCTTTCAGCAGTTTTTTCTTTGATTTTATTTTTTAGGCTCTCTTTTTTTATTCTGAACTTTTGGAACTCAGGACCTTAGGGTGTATATTTGAATTACTTTTGCTTCCTCTTAGCACGTCTGCAAAAGTTGATTGGGGGTTGATGTAGTTCGCTATTGCTTTAAAGTTGCTTCTTTCAGCAGTTTTTTCTTTGATTTTATTTTTAGGCTCTCTTTTTTTATTCTGAACGTTTGGAACTCAGGACATCTGCCGTAACTGGCCGGATGTTCATTAGATTGACAGTTGGCACACCTTGGCGGGGGGGGGGGGGTCTCTTGTCTTTATCAGAGGAGATACAGTGTGAAAAGTCATGATTTTCTCCACATAGGACACATCTGGGATCGTATGCACAATAATCACCCGTATGACCAAATCTTTAACAGCGGAAACATCTGAGAATTTTCTGAGATCGTTTCTTTTCCCAATATACAGTAGTGAGGAGAATGACCCTAATCTGAACAATTTTCTTCAAGTCCTCCTCCGAATCCATTTGCACCGAAAATGTGTTCAAGGGGATATTAATTTTTCTCGAGTAAGGAGTTGAAAATCTGGAAATATTCATAATTTTCACGTCAGGCGCTTGAGTATGCAAGTCCTGTAAAATTTCTTCAATAGGGGTATTTCCGTCTAATCCCTTGATTAGGATGGTAGGTTTACGAGCCTCCTTGGAAGTAAAGGAAAAGGCATCTATTGCAGAGTCTCTAAATAAGGCGACCATCTCCCTGTGTAGGCCCATGCTGTTTATAAAAATTTTTGTTTTTAGGTAATCAAGGTTAACAAACCTCATTTTTAAATCAACTATATTCAATCTTATTGCTGTTCTATTAATAATTTCAGTTAATAATTTGGTGTTAAGAACAAACACAAAAATTGGAGGGCAAAATTTAATTGTTTTTTGTTGTAAAATATTAGAGTTAATTGTATTTTTTATATTTCTATTGTCATACTGTACTTGTTTATTACTTATCTCGGAAATATGTTGAATTTCGTCCTATACCTCCATGTCGTCTGGTTCCGCCAGTATTGCAAACTTATTCTGTTTTGAGGTTATGTTTTCCTTTGATGCTCGACTCTTAGACAAGTCTTCTTTCTACGTCTTTTCCTTATTACTTTAACCATGGTAAATCCATCTGCAGCTTGTTTGAGATTGTTTTTAGCAAAGCTATCAATATTAACTTCGTTGGAACTGTACGTACCTACCTTTAGATTTGAAGTCACCACCTTTCTAGTCAGCAATGTTTGCTTGCTTCGTTTTGGTTATTTTTCCGTCACCCGTATTTTCTTGTTGGAATATTGGCGTCTCCTTTAAGTGCTCGTTCCATAATTTATATTAATGTTAGTAGGCGGTTTGGTGCCAAGCGTATTCGCCTACTCCCGCTGAGATAGCTGTTCAATTGATGGCGCGTTAATGATAGTGGCATCATCCGCCATTTTGGAATTTTCAAAGTTTTTCATAAAGACGCTGTTTAATTTTTCAATTTCTTCCTGTGAGAAGTATTGGGATGGTAATTTTATTGCCATACCTAGTCCACTGCTGGATTCGCTCATTATGAGTCTATTAAACATGTTATGGAACTATAATGAGTGATGGGCTTGGACGTGAAGTCCCGACTGCAAGCATGAGCCGACAGATCACTCGACGGACAGCGTTGACTACAGGGCGGCACGCTAGCTCGCCTCGGCTCATTGGCGGAGAGTGTGGGGAGGTTCCACGAAAACATGCCGCTGCCGTCAGCCATAATCAAAAAAAATTCGTCGTGCCTATAAACAAACAAAAGCCGGCACACATTCGGTCCTGAAGGGACCCTTACGTCACTTACCTATATACGCAGTTGAAGGCGCAGATGTTCTGCCTTCCTTGCCTGCCCCATCCTCCCATCTGACTTTGAGGGGTATAATTATTCAGAGTCCTTAATTGACCTGTAAAGAGAGAGAAACTAGGCGAGCCTATACAACCCTCACTTCTCGTGAGAGGGCTACGGGATAATGAAAGAGAAAGCCAAAAACTTTATGGAGCCATTACGTTATAATTCTTTCGTAATTCTGTATACAGGTTAAACAACTTCCTACTAAGTAACACTAACAGTTCAGTTGTCGCGCAGAAGGCTTACGACCATCCCGTACTTACTAAATTCTTATGTGCGATAGTATAAATACATCCTTACTTCTAATGTCATGATAAAACAAACTCTTCGTATAAATTTTCTAACTCTAGCCTTATGAAACCTCTATTAACCATAAATCATATCATAGTTATGCATAAGTTCTCAATTTTAATTCACTTTTTCTTTTGCAAAACGTTGCATTCAATCACCTTAAAAAGTCATATGAACTGACATACATATACAATTGACACAAACAGAAATGTGCGAAATATTGAAACCTAAACGTGTCGCACGTCTAGAGGGAAAAGAAAATCTAAAGCAAAATCTGCGTCGTGTCATGAAATATTAAATTGTTACAGAAAGAAACTGAAAATATAAGGTGTAATAATGTAAATGTCACCCAGATCTTGAACATTTCCCTTACATTAAAGGTATACTATTAGTAATTATAATACGGAGTGGAAAGAAAAGCTTTAGAAGGTACTCCCCAATGAAGTTACGTTAATTGTTTTTATGTTTAATTATAAACAAATTGTTTACTTTTTAAATTAGTCGTCAGGTGATTTTGAACTTATTCCGTAAATTTCCTATTCCTTATTAACCTTTTTTTTTTTGTTACGTTATAATCAAAAGCGTTTATTCATTCCCAATACCTTCACAAAATTTACGTAATGAAATAATAGTAATATGCCCTACGAATTCTTCTGCGAAAACTGACTGACCAAATCTATGGGCCAGTACAATTAGATTTTCAGTTTAAATTTGAGTGAACACATAGATAAGTCTACGAATATACCGTTACACGTGAATCATTTGTATAAACGACACTCGTTAGTAGTAAATTTTAAAATTAATTAAAGACATAGTTCGAAAACGAATATATAGTAAGATATGTAATGTAATCAATGGGATTATTGAAATCTGAATGAAAAAAAATATATAACTTGATGGCAACAACTTACATGTTTTAATTGATGGGAATGCCACGCAGAGGCGCCTCCGTTGTTATTCCGCTATGCCACTGCTTCTGCTAAATGTAATTGTAGTTCAGACATTAAAATTTAAAAAAATGCGTAAAAGTCAATTGATGTTAGCATGGATGATCTTATCTCAATCATTTCCGTGCCACAACAAGTGTTGACGCGACCTTTTAATCATAGCAATACTAAAATGAGACGTTAAAATTTCACTATCTGATCTAGCTTCTTGCACACTATACAAAGCACAAATGTTATGGAAATCCTTCGTATATTCAAAACTCCAAAGTGACCTATATATCCGAGTAATTCATCATCAGCAGATTTCAATTCAAAATAGGATTCAAAAATGTCGATTAGTATATCTCCATTATGAGTAGCCCTTCGTAAACATTGTTCTTTAGCTCATACTCTGTGGTACTCGTTCGTGGATTTCATTTATAACCTTTATGGAGTTGTTAACAACTGGTACAAATAGGTCAGATACTGTTACATAGCCTCGAATTCTGCCGAGCTCTTCAATAGTTTCAATGCTGAACAACGCCCGATGTGTTATTTCAAATCTCTCTATTTCCCAGCGCTTGATGTAAAATATAAGGCTCCGCTGACGTTGGCCGGGCCGAGAGCTGTGCCTTGCTCGAATATAAAATCTAACAACGATGCCTCGACCTGATTTAAGGAAGGCCGTAATTTTTTCTTAGTAATTTACTGGAAATTTTTTCCTTAGAATTCATACGCACTTTTGGAGGGCGACAGCAATTTTTATGAGCGTAGACGCTAGACAAGCAATAAGCAATTGTTTTTTTTTTTTTTTTTAGAAATTTACACAGTGTTTCGGTAGAATTTTTATTCATTTTGGTGGCCGACTAGACTTATTTTCAGATACAGTATGTACATCGTTGTTAGATTTTATATTCGAGCGAGGTACTGCTCTCGGCCTGGCCAATGCATAAAAATTCGAAGGAAGAAATTTCCAGCAAATTCTAAGAAATACTTGTGGCCTTCTCTTCATCGGATCAAGGCAACTGTGATTTTGTATGGAGCGAGGCATTGGTGGCTTACCCTTTCTGCACGTCATCAAGTGCCAAGTCGAGGCATCGTTAATTTTTATATTATAGAAAAGCGTTGCATATTTTTGTTCTAAGTGTCCAGTCTTTGTATGTTATTAATTTGTCTATGGTGATACGCTATAGTCTTATATCTGAGTCCCTCAAGTTTTATATTTGGTACCGTGCGTCACAAAATTCGACAAGGACTTGAATCTTCATAGATTTCTTTCACATGAGCTTCATTTAAAGCGGTTAAAACGGGAAAACTTAGCCTCTGAATTAATTTTTGGACGTAATCCGAACAAAACTCTATGAACTTTTGAAACCAAGGGGATCAATAAAATCAAAATTTCACATCAATTTAAACAAATTAATTATACCAATATCATAGAAGTTGAAGTCTTTCTTCTGAAGATCTCGTTGCAGAAAATTCAGTTCACAATTCAAGGATAAAATTTTCTTCGAACTTTCCAACTTTACAATGCGGACCGATGTGAAATGTGCAATATCCAGACGTAATTACGGAATTATTTGCACAACTTTTGTTGAGACTTTTCAATTATATATTTTGAGCTACAGTCTCGGCTAAGACCGCGAGATGCAGTTCTGTCGGAGTCTCGACTTTTTTTTTTTTTTTTTTTTAGTAATGAGAATTTAAATTTTTTTCAATACTGGTAAAGGATAAAAACTTTTGACTTACGGGCTGCGTTGAATTTTCTCCGATGTTTTTCTGTAGATTGGGAATTCACTAGATTTGGTTTACGTTGCACAGATGCACCTCGCCTTCCCTTTTGGTAGGTTTCCACAAGACAGAATTGTCTTCTTCTTTTCTTTTCCACATCAACATGTCATCTTGAGCTTGAGGAAACGCACTTCTCTCGGTCGGGGTGCGTTCAATTTTTATGCTGACATTTCTTCAGCATTTCATGTAGCGTATTGCTATATGCAATACGCTACGACCATAACAAACACTTAAATTTCTGGTTAATTAATCGCTTACAGATTGGAGTGACGCCACTCCTCACAGCCGTTAGCCAGAGAATATATATCACTAATTTTCAATCAGCGCTATATTATAGTTCTACTGTCTCGTGTAATCCCCCGGTTATGGCCGTTAATAATGACAGCTTATGTTATGGAACTATGTTGACTTGGACGTAAAGTCCAGACTGTCAGCATGAGCTGACAGATCACTCGACGGACAGCGTTGACTGCAGGGCTTCACGCTAGCTCGCCTCGGGTATTGGCGGAGAGTGTGGGGAGGTTCCACGAAAAACCTGCCGCTGCCGTCAGCCATAATCAAAAAAAAATTTCGTGCCTATGCAACAAAAGCCGGCACACATTCGGACCTGAAGGGACCCTTACGTCACTTACCTGTATACCATCGAAGACGCAGATGTTCTGTCTTCTTTGCCTGCCCCATCCTCCCATCTGACTCTGAGGGGCATAAGTCTTCAGAGTCCCTAGTTGACCTGTAGAGAGAGAGCGAGAGACTAGGCGAACCTAGACGACCTTCATCCTATGTGAGAGGGCTCCGGGATGTGAAGGGAAAAATAAAAAACGTTTAGAACATCGTTACGGTATAATAGTTCATTAATGTATTCAAGATTTTCATTCCTATAAAGAAAATCCTCTTGTTCTTCCTTACAATTCTCTCTTACTTTGTTCTAAGGTACCCTGTACAATATTATGCTTCGTTTATCTATCGGGCACAGTATTACTTATTACATTAAAATATAAGAATCTAATCTAGACTTAGAAAAAAAAATAATATGCTCTGCTGCCATACAACTAATTATGGGAATAATATGTATATATATATCGGCATATCATGTGTGAGACGTTGAATCAAATCATAATAATTTCCATCCAATTCAATTTCAATTTAAAATCTCAATAACTAAATTTAACTTGTCGAACTTAATTTCCCTTGAACGCTAAGTTACTGTTTAAGTGATTATCTTACTCTGAATATGAGAAAGTACAATACAAAGATTTTATTCACGGCTATGATATTTCGGCTATAATTCAGTTAAAGAGAAAGATATTTTGAGCGTTTTCTCAAAGTAACTTAGAACAAAACAGTTAATACTTTAAGAAAATATTATAAAATTAGAAAATGTTATACAATTAGAAAGTATGAGTCATCTAGTTCCTTAATCAATCGTATTCTCTCCGGACAACCAATTGTGCCGAGATAGATAGGAAATTTTATATTGATGACATGAACTAAAAAGAATTTATGAAATCAAAGATCCTGTTTTATGTTTGTAGCAGAGCCTCAAATTTCTTCAAAAGTCTGGTAATCTGTGTTTAATCTTTCTGACTTAAGTTTTCAAATAATAGTACTTATCTAAACTGACTAAAATTTATAGACAAAAATAAATTTAGTGATTCTACATAAAAAGAACCTGGATGCTCAGCTAAGGTTCCTAATGTTTTTGTCAATTGCTAATCTGTTGTCAACTTTCGATTTAGTTTTCAAGGGTCACTTATAACTATGAATGTCGAGGAGATTAATTTTACTTAGTCTGGGAAGATCATCAGAATATTGCAACAATATTCCAGAGAAAGGTACACGTAAGAACGATAAAGTTAAAAGCAAACCAATCATGATTGCGTGCTTTAAAGACTAGTACGATTTATACTAAACATTTTGTTAATCGCCGCCATAAAATTCGGACTGATTCTCTTTATTATGAATTAGATTTGTAGCAACTGTATACTGGGCGAGAGTCTAATTGGAATGTCACAATGTGATCACTGACCTTTTGACAAAATTTTACGAGTGCTCCATAAATACATATAAGCAAGTCTCACCTTTCAGGTCTAAACAAAACAAAATAAAGTGTCCAGTGCGCACAAATAGAAGAACAAACGCTCAAGGCACAAAAATACACGCATTTAAGTGTCCTGGCTAATTGTCTGCCGCCTACTTACAATTCACTGAGTAGATTTTTACAAGTTTTGATTTACTTGTCAATTAATTTTTTGAATCAACTAGCATAGATCGTTATTCTAAATTATTTCGCGGTGTTTACTTAACAGATTGACAAATCACACTGTAATGTTTATGTGTTCAAAGAAAAATCGTACACTTTTGGTATTGCTCTTATACGACACCTGCGATACTTAAGAACGTCATTTGATACACTGAAGTATAGCAGATGTGAACTTGTCAGATCAGTGCATATAGATATTTATAATTATAAAAGAAATTATGTATAAATGCATTGAATAGAATAGAAAATGATTAATTCCTTATTTCATATGATTTGTTTCAAATATGTTTGAAACCAGTTCTTTTTATTCCTCATATTCCATATCTATCTAATTTATCTAGTAGAATTCTCTTATTCACAGTCTCACGCACTTCTTTAGATAAAAAAATACAGCTATTATAACTGTTTTTATTATCTTTCTCTTTTTTTCTTGATACCAACAGATTTGTGGCAGTTTCCGAAGAGTGTAAAGGACGGAATCCAGATTGCCAATCAGCAATTATCGAATTAAATTCAACATATTTTTAAATTGTCTCCATTATCCATTATCTTCTCATGAGTTGTTAATTGGTCTAAAGAATTCACATCTTTTTGTTCCTTTTTATTTTTCAACTGGAATGATAATGGATTGTTTCCAGTTTTCAGGAAAGATTCCTGTTGTTAGCAATTCATTTATGATGTTAACTATGTCGGTATTATATCTTCTATGCATTCAAGTATTACATTAGTATTTAACAAGTTGAAATCTCTTTTTCTATGCATTCAAGTATTACATTAGTATTTAGCAAGTTAAAATATCTTTTTCTGTTCATTAATTTAAGAGTATGTTTCAGATCATTTAATTGCATTGTCTCAAACCTGAACACTGACTCAACTGGTTCAATATAATTCTTATATACTCTATAATTTATAGATTTCCTTTCTTCATTTATACTGTTTATAATGAAAGTCGTCAATTTCGTGTCCCATGCATTGCATTTCATTTTTAAGTCTGAAGAGTAATTCTATATCAGATATTGCAGATGTCTCATACAAGCCGCGCTATCCCTAGTCTCATTATTTCATTTTTCCCATACTTCATTGTCCTCATACTTACGTCAGGTTTGTTCCTTGGAAAGTGACTTAACCCATTCAGACCTTATGTATGCAATTGCGTAACTTATCTTTGTCGTGCATTATTTGGGTTTTCTAGAGAATTTAAAATTTGAAAAACCAACTAAGATTGTTCTGCCTTATATTCTAGTGAATTTCACAACTTTACCCTGCACTATTTGTTATACATATTTCAGTTAAAAAATATTTTGTTTTGTGTGTACCTCAAAAGTGAATCGAAATCGAAGAGGTAAGATGCACAAAGGTATTGTAATATAAATTGCATAATTGTTCTAAGAAATTTAATATTAAGTGAGGCTACAGCTTTTGTTTATGATACAAATTAAAAGGTATTTGATTATAACGTATTTGGATCAAATAATCGACTCATTTAAATGTGTAAGTGTTTGCATACAGTCGGTCCTAACGAGTGTTTTTATTCTTTCAAATTGAAGCGTAATATTGTATTATTTTAAAATTTGTACAATGGCATCTACGAGTAAAGAAACCTTTTAGCCCACCATACTTAGCATGCTTGATGAATCGGATATTGAAACAGAGCCGATAATAGATGATAATGAAGATCACATATATATATAATTCTATACTTTCATTGCTTAGTAAAGCAGGCAGGGGATGATGCTATGGATATCCCGAAAAGAATTTTACAAGTGCAGCGATTCTGGAGGATCAAAGTGAAGAGAATCACATAAACAGAAAAACAAACATTGAATGGCGCAGACAGACAGTTGAAACTATTCTAATTAATTTTGAAGCTGAAACTGAGGCAACAACAAGTATGGAAAAAGTGTTAGACCCTTCAGAATATATTCATCGATATTTGAGGAAGGAAATATTTAGCGAAATGCTGCAAATTTCAAACCAACCAACTCTATAGAAAGCGTTAATTGGCTTGCATATAGCAATTGAATGCTTCCAATTTCCACACATAACGATGTTTTGGAATAAGAATTTTGGCGTTGATATGTTCAAGAAGCTTGTTTCAACTGAGAAATAATTTGCAAATGGTAAACCTGCCATAAGAATAACAATGACAAGATTTATAGCGTTAGATCACTGACAAATATGATATAGAAAGATGCTTGAATTTAGAATTTGAAGAAAACTTGGCAATTGATGAGCAATTGGTCCCCTTGAGAACTACTTATCAATTTTGCAATACGTAAAGGAGAAACCCAATCCATGGGGAGGTATTTGTACTATGTGGGAAAATAGAATTGCCTATGACTTTATTGTGTATCAAGGGAGCGAGACAAAACTATGAAAAAAAAAAATCTGAAAACAAAGACCACAAATTATATTGATAACTATTTTACAATCTTCCAATTATTACAAATTTTAAAAAATAAAAAAATTCATGGAGTTCGAACTATTCATATGAATCGGTTTTCTAGTCCTCCCTATTATCGGACAAAGAAATTAAAAAAAAAAGACCCCAGTGGATTTTCGGATGAAATTGATAATAGAAATGCTGATATTGTACTTGTCAAATGGCAGGACAATAAATCTGTGGTTTTGGCATCAAATTTTATTAGGATTGGGGTCCAGGATGAAAATAAAAGGTATCAGAAGGAAGATAAAACATATGTTTCAATTAAACGACCAGAGATAGATCAATCGAAAATCTACAAGACCATCATGATCAGCTATGATGATGTTGAGATTGAGACACGCAGAAAATGTAAAGAAGTTGTTCTGATAAAATAAATAAGATTAGACGATGTTTCTCGTGCGTCTGGTAATAGCAGTGAAAAGGAAGCTCGGTGCAAGCTCAGCGGTTATTCAGGGAGATCACGAATTCATTGCATGAAATGCAATATACATTTGTGTTTATCAAAATTCAGACACTGTTTCGTATATGTTCACGAAAAGTAAAATAAACTTTGGATTTTTTTCTTATTAATTATGTACATATATTTTATTAAAATAACATTTGAACTATATTGTTTTGTTTTGTTTGGAATTGTTTTATTTTGATTTTTTTTTACTTTATTTTTTTTTTAATACAGAACTAATGCATTTTTATTTCTCACCTACATTAAAATGGACTTTTACATATAATAAGATCTACTGTACGCAATTGCGTACATAATGAAAATCCGTGAAAATGCACACACAACTGAGTGGGTTAAGTCAGTTATGCTCGACCAAAATATTTAAAAAGCCATATTTTACTGCCGCAAGCTTTAGGTCAATATGTTAAACTTTATGGGAAATATGAGCTGTGGAAGAAAACGCTAGTGGACTTGTACATATAATGCGCATTTTTTTTATATAAACTATATCCCAGCTTTTTATACCCTAGATGAAATCTATAGGGTATACTAAGTTTGTCATTCCGTTTGTAACGCCAGAAATAATGATGGTAGAGCAAGATGGATTGAACAACCACGCATAATATTAAAAGTTATGTTGATTTTTGTATTTCCGTCCGTCTGTCCGTGCGCACGATAACTCGAAAACGCGTTCACTTAGAAAATCGAAATTTTGTACACGACTTAAAAAAAAGTAAAATTAAGTTCGAAAATCAGACAAATGCTTCTTCTTGGGTTGCTATACAAAAATGTCAGTTTCCACTATATATTTGTACACTGCCTGAGAACGCGTCGACATAGGTTTTATAGTAATAACAAATAAAATATCAAAAATTGAATAAATCTTGGTGTTGCCACATAAAAATTTCGTTTTTTTACGGATACTGTGAAAACGGTCAGTCATAGACATTTTTGTTGTACTAAAAACTTCCTCAAAATATGAAATCCTATAAATTTGGTGATAATCACTTTTTCTGTACGACGAACCGTTCTAGAAATATATGCGAAAAACCACTTCAAAAATCAATCTTGCGTAGATCGGGGACTATACGAAATTTTATACGGGCATTCATCTAAGGTATCATAAGAATTGGTCTTAGACCAATTCTAGGTTTTTTACTTGTTCTATTTAATTTAATACATAGCTTTATTATACCCTAGATGAAATCATAGGGTATACTAAGTTTGTCATTCATTCATTGTAACACCTATAAATGATGACTGTAGAGCAAAATGGATTGGACTGGACACCCACGCATAATATTAAAAGTTATTTTTATTTTTGCATGTTCGTCTGTCTGTCCATCTGTGTGTCCGTCCTTACGATAACTCGAGAGCACGTTCACTTAGACTGCTGAAATTATTCGCACGGGTTTTTTAAAAAAAAAAAAAAAAGGAAATTTTAGTTGAAAATGGGACCAATCTGGCAACTCATTTGTCATTTCCGCGCTAGCGTAGGGGGAGTTGAAATTTTATACATAGTAAATAAAGTTTCAAAAATCGACTAAAGTCGGTATCCTTCTTGGTATTGCCAGATAAAAATGTTGTTTTTGTTTTTTTCATATACTGTGAAAAGATTTGTGGGAATTCCGAGTTTTAGATTTTTGGTGCAGCTTTTCAAGCTAATATATAAAGAAAACTATAAATGAGAGCGCATATAAAAATGGCGAGCAGCGTGACAATTCGCATTTGATTGCTTTGGATGTTATTAATAAATGGTAGAGTGTTAATCTGGGCAATTTTTTTTTATGTTTACAATGTGCGCTTCAATGCTGCAATAAATTAAGATTTGCAGATGCAGTTAAGCTTATAGAGTCTATTTGTTGCGGATATATATACTGCTGGTGGCTCTCATTGTATCATAAAGGCCACAAAGCGGCGCCGCAAAAAACACGCGTGGCGCTCATTGTATCTAGGGCTTTAGTTTTAATATGAGTAGCTTGTTGGACCGCTACCAATTTTTATGAGCTTAGAAAAGAAGAAATTTACTTCAAATTTTTTCTTTGGAAAAATGACGCGCTTTGGTGACAACAGGCCAAAAATAGTGAAACATTCATTTTTTAGGAATTTATCATTTTGAAAATGCTCAATATTGATACTTATTGTAAAGTGATTAGGCATTGATTTTATATATGCTATAGAGACTAAAACTTGTATCAACTGGTTCTTTCGCGATATAATAAAAAGGAAAAAAATAATAAAAAAACACTCCTTTTTGAATTAAACGGTAATTTATTGTGTTATATATGTATTATTAGGAAACTCACAAGACTATTTAATGAATCGATTTAACACCGCGCCGGAGACCTCAAGACTCAAAAGCTTTTCTTACTGCTCTGGGAGATTATTTAAGCATCACATTACAAATATGATCATTTTGATAAACAAGCGGCAGGCATTTGAAAATGCTGATCTAATGTCTGCGCGTTTGTGTGAACGTGATTTTATGCAAGTTTTAAAATATTTTTAAAAAGAAATGAAATTATGTTCCCATGCTTTTTATAAAAGGTTTTATATTATATTTCCTGTAGCTGTAACTCCCCCTGCCTTGGTCTGAGGCTCCAACGAAGTTATTTCTATATTTATTTCGTTTGGTTTTTCTCTTTTTTGTTTTTTATACGCAATTATCAAAATACTTACAATCACAATGATACAAACTATTAGTATTATATTGAAACTTAAGTTTACAACTTGTCTATTATGGTTCCTGTACAAGATTTCATCTATTATTTTCCTATTCTTTATGTTATTTAAATGTAATTCTTGTAATTCGATTTTCGGTATTGTAAAATTCTCTTTAATTTCTGTAATGAAATTTGGAATAATGGGCTTGTCATTAACAGTCATTTGTGTGTTTTTGTATATATTTTATTTTATTTTTATTGTGCAATTTTCAAATCTGATTAAATTACTACCCTTAATTTCTAGTTCTAGAGTGTTACAATTTTGGGAAACTTTAGTATTCTTCAAGTTTTTAGTTATCACAATTCCTTCACTAATTTCTTTTATTTCTTCCTTTTCCAACATTTCCATATTACAGTGAGCTACTTTGAGTTTTGCTATATTTCTTACACAATTATCGTTTATTTCAATTAGATTCTTTTTCAAATTGTTTTCTACAGGTGAAATATAAGCTTTATTTTTTGTATCTATTAGCATAAAGTAATAAAGGCTAAAGAGATGACAAGATTAACTTAGCTTTGCGAACCAATATTTGAAAGCTCAATCTGAAAGTTTGGATGCAATCGTCAAAGCTTTTCTTTCAGAGCTCGCATCTTCTGTATTGAATTTGCAGCCCACTGTACCAAGTCAAGGTATGATGTTCTGAATGGAGTAAATGCAACACTACCAAAGTTTACCATGGTAGATATTAATATGCATATGAATGTGTTACTTTGGAAGCTCTTTTGATACAAAATATTATTGCTTCAGGCGGAAGAAATATTTTGCGATGATATAAAACTCATTTGGAGGTATTAGCTGCATTTTTATATACTGTACTGGTTCATTGGAAATTTAAATTAATTTCATTCTCTAAAACGTTTATAGGTAGCCATGATTTTTTTTATGGGAGCAAAGTAACAAATTGCATTTCAATAGCTGCATTTTTTTATCTCTCGAATCTGATCCAGTTCAATTTTATGTACGTAAAACAACAACAATGGATCACGCATTGTTTTACGAATATAAAATTAAACTGGATCAGATCAGAGACATACAAAAACCCAGCTAATATTCACCAAATGCCAAAATAGATCTAAAATATTTCAAAAGCTGCCAATTTGATGGTTTTTATTCATTTATAAATTCGTCCATCTCCTTTTATAGGGATCAGGAAAAAGGAACGCAGCATTGTAATCGTAATAGTACTGCATAATATATGCAAGCAAATTTCTTAAACGGCAATGTTTTTTCACTGTTTTATACAGTATTTTTATCTTACAGACGTAAATATAATGATATAGTTGCTGAATAATGCTAACAGCTTAAAATGTGAACATTTTGAAAATATAAACAATATTTTTACAAATTCGTCAATTATTTTTATGTACTTCATATTGTGATCGTGTGATATTCAAATTGTCGGTATTATGAGCGGAGTGAGAAATAATAAAATTGACAATTGTTTGTGGATTCCCTGTGACAATCCTTAATATTTTCAATATCGATTATCTTTACAAAGAGAAATATAGGGCAAACGTCCTGTTTTTATATGGTGAAAAACTTTATGATAAATATCGTCCAGAAATGATACATGAAATTTTAAATTTACGTTCCTCATACAATTCAGGCAACCACTTAGAAACATTTTTTCTAGTCGAAAATGAGTTAAAAGAATAAAGTGTACTGTTATTTTTGTGAATAAAATTTTACGCTTTTATTATTTTTAGTTTGTTAGTTGCAAACCAATCACTAAATTCGCTGATTTGCCTTGTTTTCTCAATGCATGTGTTCCTTATGACTTCTTTTATTGATTTCATATTTGGACTGATGGAAATAATTTGTAACAGTTTGAAATGGGAGGGAACATTGTGAAAATATATGTAATCAACATTTTTACAAATTCATCAATTATTTTTATGTATGCAAAATTGACTATACTTTGCGGATTCCTTGTGACAATCCTTAATATTTTCAATATCGATTATCTTTAGAAAGAGAAATATAGGGCAAACGTCCTGTTTTTATATGGTGAAAAACTTTATGATAAATATCGTCCAGAAATGATACATGAAATTTTAAATTTACGTTCCTCATACAATGCAGGCAACCACTTAGAAACATTTTTTCTAGTCGAAAATGAGTTAAAAGAATAAAGTGTACTGTTATTTTTGTGAATAAAATTTTACGCTTTTATTATTTTTAGTTTGTTAGTTGCAAACCAATCACTAAATTCGCTGATTTGCCTTGTTTTCTCAATGCATGTGTTCCTTATGACTTCTTTTATTGATTTCATATTTGGACTGATGGAAATAATTTGTAACAGTTTGAAATGGGAACATTGTGAAAATATATGTAATCAACATTTTTACAAATTCATCAATTATTTTTATGTATGCAAAATTGACTATACTTTGCGGATTCCTTGTGACAATCCTTAATATTTTCAATATCGATTATCTTTAGAAAGAGAAATATAGGGCAAACGTCCTGTTTTTATATGGTGAAAAACTTTATGATAAATATCGTGCGGAAATGATACATGAAATTTTAAATTTACGTTCCTCATACAATGCACGCAACCACTTTGATACATTTTTTCTACTCCAAAATGGGTTAAATGAATAAAGTATACTGTTATTTTTGTAAATAAAATTTTATGTTTTTATTATTTTCTAATTGGAAAATATTTATAAGCTATTTTGCCACTAAAAATGTTATTAGTGCATTGTGTTTGAAAGAAAAAATAAAAGAAAATATTTGCTATTGTACTGAGATTGGTGTTGACGTAAAAGGTATAATTTGCGGTCAAGACTGTAATAATCTAAGTTGCCTAAAAAGTTTTGGAGTTACCTCAGAAAAACCAATTTTTCTTACAATTCTGAAAAAATATATCCATACATGATGTTCCTCATCTTGTTAAATCAGTTCGGAATACTGTGATTAAATCAGAAATAAAATTTCAAGGTGGGGCGCTAGCTGGAAAGTTTTGGAAGAACTATACAATAAGGAGAAACAGCAGCCAGTAAAAATGTGCCCAAAGTTATCGACAAGCATGTGCATCCAAACACGTGGCAAAAAATGAAAGTTTCTCTTGCAGTGCAAGTTTTTAATCATAAGTGCAGTGCTGCTATTTGCACAGTACAGATTTTAGGGAAATTTAGCAATGAAACCAAATGTAAAGCAATATCAACTGCCGATTTTTTTGAAAAAGTCAACAATACTTTCGATTGTCTTAATAGTAAGAATTTATTTTGACATATAAATTCAACCAAGATGTTGCAGAAAATTTATTTTCTATGATAAGATATAAGGGTGGAAATAATCGAAATCCCTCCGTTTATGAATTTAATCATATAATAAGTAGGCTTTTGTCTAGAAAAATTTTGGCACTCAAATCAGAAAGCAGCAATTGTGAAGATAATAATGAGGAATTTGTATTTGATAATTCAACTTTTAAAATACTGAAAGTCAAGTAATATATTCCAATATAGACAGTAATAGCTTAGAAATTGATTTTTTCGAAAGTTATAATTTTGATATTATCAATAATGATGATAAGCCCGTTGAGGACTCTTCTTTGCAATATTTTCTGGGGTATATTATTTTTAAAATATTACCGAAGATTGGATGCAAATTTTGCGAAGATTGCATGAAAAAGACAGGAGAATATACATGTCTTTAAGATCAATCTGAGCACTTTTTTTTACAAAAATTTTTCAAAAAATTCGGATTTCGGTAAACTTAAGGACGCTACAGAAAAATTTTTCCAGCTAATGAAAATTATTTTAAATATTTTTGTACAAATTATTTCCATCAGTCCAAATATGAAATCGATAAAAGAAGTCATAAAGAACACATACATTGAGAAAACAAGACAAATCAGCGAATTTAGCGATTGGTTTGCAACTAACAAACTAAAAATAATAAAAACGTAAAATTTTATTCACAAAAATAACAGTACACTTTATTCTTTTAACCCATTTTCGACTAGAAAAAATGTTTCTAAGTGGTTGCCTGAATTGTATGAGGAACGTAAATTTAAAATTTCATGTATCATTTCTGGACGATATTTATCATAAAGTTTTTCACCATATAAAAACAGGACGTTTGCCCTATATTTCTCTTTGTAAAGATAATCGATATTGAAAATATTAAGGATTGTCACAGGGAATCCACAAACAATTGTCAATTTTATTATTTCTCACTCCGCTCATAATACCGACAATTTGAATATCACACGACCACAATATGAAGTACATAAAAATAATTGATGAATTTGTAAAAATATTGTTTTTATTTTCAAAATGTTCACATTTTAAGCTGTTAGCATTATTCAGCAACTATATCATTATATTTACGTCTGTAAGATAAAAACACTGTATAAAACAGTGAAAAAACATTGCCGTTTAAGAAATTTGCTTGCATATATTATGCAGTACTATTACGATTACAATGCTGCGTTCTTTTTTCCTGATCCCTATAAAAGGAGATGCACGAATTTATAAATGAAAAAAAAACATCAAATTGGCAGCTTTTGAAATATTTTAGATCTATTTTGGCATTTTGTGAATATTAGCTGGGTTTTTGTATGTCTCTGATCTGATCCAGTTTAATTTTATGTTCGTAAAACAATGCCAATTCCATTGTTGTTGTTTTACGTACATAAAATTGAACTGGATCAGATTCGAGAGATAAAAAAACGCAGCTATTGAAATGCAATTTGATAATTTGCTCCCATAAAAAAAATCATGGCTACCTATAAACGTTTTAGAAAATGAAATTAATTTAAATTTCCAATGAACCAGTACAGTATATAAAAATGCAGCTAATACCTCCAAATGAGTTTTATATCATCGCAAAATATTTCTTCCGCCTGAAGCAATAATATTTTGTATCAAAAGAGCTTCCAAAAGTAACACATTCATATGCATATTAATATCTACCATGGTAAACTTTGGTAGTGTTGCATTTACTCCATTCAGTACATCATACCTTGACTTGGTACAGTGGGCTGCAAATTCAATACAGAAGATGCGAGCTCTGAAAGAAAAGCTTTGACGATTGCATCCAAACTTTCAGATTGAGCTTTCAAATATTGGTTCGCAAAGCAAAGTTAATCTTGTCATCTCTTTAGCCTTTATTACTTTATGCTATTAGTATTTCATTTTGAGGTAGGTGCAACGATTTTCTTTGTTTATTGGGAACTGGCTCAATCAATACTTGATTAAGACTAGTTTCAGAGAATTGTGGTGATTACTATTTGATATTGCCAAAATGCTACTGTTATCTTGATATTTTGCAATGTTTCCATGGTACCTGCTAGAATTTTTAATCCTTTACCTAGAATATTTATTAAACCTCTTTTAACTTTTGTTTTAAATTGAAAATTTTTGCTCTCTAGTAGTTTAAGGCTATGGTCCATTGTGCTAAAAATTGGTCCTATCTCCTGTGATTTTGACCTTAAAATCTCTGTTATTTTTTATACGGTTTTTGGTTGTTTCATATTCAGTAATATTAATTATATGTATTATTTTATTGTAGTTTTTTATTAATTTTACCTCTCCTAATTTAATCGTTATATATCCGTTGTTATTCGTCAAGTCCTGTATTTCTATCCGCTGGGCTCCTACTAGTAGAAGGCTGATTAGGATCAGGAGACTCGGTCTGAACATTACCTGAAACAACATTTCGCATTTTAATTTTATGACATGTACTTTTTTCGTCTATATTAATTTGGAATCTGGTTTTATTACTATTCTGAAATTTCCTTCTTTTCCTAACGTGAGTTTTGTAGTATTTATGTCCTGTATCCTTATCTTTTACATGATCATCATCGACTAATTCTGTATCTATTTTCCTAAATTTAGAGTGGTTTTTACCTCCTCTTACTTCTTTAATGTAGTTAATACCTGGTTCTAGAGTTATATTATCCCTATTTTCATTTAGTTTACCAATGATCTTGTTTTTTTTTCTAATATTTGCTTATAGATTTCCTCGTATTCGTCGTCCTTAACTTTTCCTTGAATAAAATCTAGTGGTTTCCGTTTCGTAGTGGAATGAATTGTATTATTATAGTATCCATTGATTAGAATTATTTGTTCTTCTATCGGAAGGTTTCGTTTTGTTTAATATCCTTAAATGTTCGTTGATAGTATTGTGTAGTCTTTCGATATCTGCATTACTATTATGGTTCGAATTTGAAGTATAATGTATCTGGATATTTTTTTCTTTGAGGAAATTTCTCATTAGGTTTGCTTTCATACCTAGCTCGTTATCTGTTACTATTTTTTCTATGTTTTCGTAGGTACTAATGTATCTCATTATTGCTCTTCTAAATTCCGCTTCACTTCGATTATTAATTCTAGCGAACATTGCTACTTTGCTAAATTTATCTATCATGGTGGCGAAAAGACTCTTATTTATAGAATAGAATACGTCTAAATGTATGATTTGATTCGGTTTATTTGGTGTTTCTGATATTTTGAATTGTGACTTTGTAGGTTTCCTTTCATATTTTTCCAAGATACATGTTTCACAGTTATTGATGAATTCTGTGACTTTTAGTTTCATATCCGGACGATAATATTCACCTTTGAGTTCTTGATAAACTTCATTGATTCCTCTGTGGTTATTTTCCAAATGCTTTTTGTTTATGAGAGTTTCCAATTCTTTTTCATAGATTACATCTATTAATAGTGATTTACATCTGATTATTTTATAATTCTTAAAATTCGCTTCGCATACCTTTTGGAGTTTTTCAAATAACTCGTCGTTTAATAGTACAGCGTTTGTATACTTGGGACTAAATGATTTTTTATTATTTGAATTAAAGTTTGGTCATCTGCAATTTTTAATGCGATTGTTTTACGTTTTTTGTCGAATATATTTTCATTTTTTATTCCTAATGACCTTGAGTGACCTTGAGTGCTGTAAAGGTTAATAGGAGTAATCGTTTGTACTAATGTGCAAGCATTTTTCACATTTTCGTTGTGGTTTACTTCCACTCTACTTAAGAAATCGGCTACTTTATTTTCTTGCCCCTTCTTGTAGAAAGTTTCATAATCATAATCCTCAAGTTGTAATTTCCATCGGATAAGTTTACTGTTAGGTTCTTTGAGTTTACTGAGCCAAACTAGTGGCTGATGATCTGTAAAAAGTTTTATTTTTCTTCCAAAGATGTAGGGTCTGAATTGCTTTAGGCACCATACTATACTAAGGAGTTCTTTCTCTATAGTTGAATAATTAGTCTCATGATCATTCAGAGTTCTAGAGACATAAGAAATTGGCTTGTTCTCTTGGGATAGTACCCCTCCTATCGCGTATTGACTCGCGTCAGTTGTGACTTCGAAAGTTTTAGTGAAATAAGGGTAAGTTAATATTGGGGAAGTAATTAATTTGTTCTTAAGGGTCTCAAAGCTTTTAATATAATTTTTGTCATTGGCGTCAACTTTGGAATTTTTCTTTAGAAATAGAGTCATGGGTTTAGCTGTGTCAGCAAAATTTTTGATAAATTTCCTGTAATACCCTGCTATACCTAAAAATCTTTTAATTTCCTTTGCAGTTTTGGGTATTTGGTAATTCTTAATAACTTCAATTTTTTTTCGGGTTTGGATGAATACCTTCCTCATTAACTATATGTCCTAAGAATTCAACTTCCTTTCTCAGGAATTCACATTTATCCTGGACTCTAAGCCTGGCTTGTTTCAGCTTTCTAAAAGTAATTTTGAGGTTTTTTATATGTTCCTCTAAGCCGTTAGAGAACACAACGATATCATCCATGTATGGTAGACATTCTTTTCCAATGTTTTCCCGAAATATATTATCTATAAGTCTTTGAAACGTGCTGTGTGCATTTCTTAGACCGAAGGGCATGCGACAAAATTCATAATGTCCATTATCGACTGAAAATGCTGTCTTTTTGATATCTTCAGCCCACATTTCTATTTGGTGGAACCCAATTTTCAAATCAATTGTGGAAAAATAATTGCTTTTGCCTAACTTGTCCAATATCTCTTCGATATTGGGGATAGGGTATGAATCAGCAATGGTTTTTTCATTTAATTTCCGGTAATCAATAACTAAACGCCATTTAGTTTTACCGGAAGAATCCGACTTTTTCGGGACAATCCAAACAGGACTATTATAGGGACTTGAACTTGGCCTTATTATTCCGTCCTTAAGCATATCTTGGATTTGTTTTTGTATTTCTTGTTTATGAATGTAGGGGTATCTATATATTTTAATTTTGATAGGTATTTCATCTTTAGTGTTAATTTTATGTTTTATTTCACTTGTAAATGTAAGAGGTTCGTCATCGGAAAAGATTTCTTTATATTCTAGAATGACTTCTTTTAATTTTTTCAATTCTTCATGATTTAAATGACTTGTCCTAATTCTATCGAATGGGTTTTCTTTGGTTAACTTATTTTTTTTCGAAAGTTTTGTTTACCTCGGAGTTATTAAAATCTACTATTTTCTATATTTTGGTTGAAGGAAATGGCTTGTTAAAATTTAAGACGTGCGGTTTATTGTCTGTGTTCACGATTTTTGCTAATGCTTTAAAGTTTTCTATTTCGCAAAGTCCACGTAGAACAGTAACGTGTTTGTTCACTATAGTTTCATTCAGAAGAACGCATCCCTCTTTCTCAATGACTGGAATTCTATAAAAATGTTCACCGGGATCTATTTTGTACATGGTATTTTCATGTTCATGGCTAAAATATAATTTAATTTCCTTATTATTTAGCCTTATAATTTTGTCTTTGTAGTTGATATTGGTTTTGTACTTCATTAATATATCATTCCCGAGTAGTCCATCGTACGTATCATGGAAATCGTATATTAAAAAGTGTATTTTTTCTCTAGATTGATTATGACCGAATTCTTCGAGAGAATCTACAGATAATACTTCAGTAATGGGTGTATATTTTTTCAATGATTTGAGGACTATGAGTTTACTTAATTTAGTCCTAATGTTATTATTAAATATTCCTGGTCTGATCAATGAGTTTGAAGCTCCTGAATCTATTAAGAATTTATGGGTTCGAAGTTTTATGTAGGGTAATCTATTGAGGCCAATTCCCGAAAATTTCCTATCTCTACTGCGTTTTGGTTATTTATATCAACATCCATAGGCTCAATGCTATTGTTATTATTATTTCTTGTTCCTGACGCATGTGGTGTTTGTTGGGGTGTGCTATTAAGGTTAGAATTATTATAAAAACGATTATTATTATCTTGATAGCGATTGCGGGTTTGGAAATTGTCGTTATGATAGCTGTTGTTACAGTTATGAGTATAGTTCCCGAAATATGTATCTCTGTAAGGGTTTCTAGGATTGCGATTTATAGTGGCGTTATTACTAACAGGTGTAGGTATATAATTATTACGTGGGTTCGAAGAAGAAGTTGTAACCGGCTGCTGGCGTGAGTTTCTAGGTTGGAAATGTACTATATTGTTTGCATTTTTACCCTGATAATAATCACTTTGGTTTCTTCTCAATGAACTGCCGTTTCTATTATCATTTTTGAATTTTTCATTACCACTTCTACCTAAAAATGCATATCCTGCTTCATGTAGTATATTCATGGCATCTTCGAGACTAGAAGGATTTCTACAATAAAGTATTGACTTCATGGGTTCAGGCATTTTTGCTTTGAAAATGTTTAGAGCACTACTTATGTTGGCTTTCACTAGTCTCTCTAAGACTTGAGCATCGTCTTGGTTTTCTAAATTAGTTTTAACATTTAATCTATGTAATATGGACTTCATGTCATTATAAAAATCGCATGCGTTTGTTTTAAAAGTCATCCCTCTTAGTTCATCGAATAACTGAGTACTTGTAAGCCTATCACTGAAGTAATTATTTAAAACATCTTTAATATCTTTCCAGGATGTTACGTGACTATTTATCTCTATAACTTCCCTGGCTCGTCCTTTTAATTTTGATTTTATAATGTCTGAGAAGAATATTTGACTGGTTGTATCATACTTTAGTAACAAAGGATAAATTCTTTCTACTAAATCGACGAAATTCTGAAGTTCCCTAAAATCGTCATGAAATTCCGGTAATTTCCCTCAATAATTTAATGGGTCAATTGTAAGAGTAGCTGGTGTATTCATGTTGTCAATAGTCTTATTTTGTTCGTTATCTAAAGTTTTATCTTTGGGTTTGTCGACCACTTCACTAACTTTCAAATTGCTTATTTGGTCTGCAAGATCACTTATACTATCCCGAATATTTTCAGTTATATTACCTTCGTTATTCTGCATAAAAGGGATTTTTAGAAAGGAGAAAAAAAAAGTTATTTATTTGTCAATAATTTCTGTAGAAATCAAAAACTATAATTTTGCTAGAATTGCGGCAAGATAAATTTCTTCACTTTAGCACACTTTATCGTTAGGTTCACTTAATGATAAAAAAAAAAATATTCCAACACTTTACTTAAATTCAGTGTTCTTAATAAATTTTCACTCACTTCTTAAATTAGCATATACTATTTATATATACATACATAATAATAAAAAAAAATTTTTAAAAAAGAGAGGAGAAGAAAGAAATAAAAAATTTTAAATAATATTTACGGCTTATTTTCTTCAAGTTATTGATACTTCTGGGAGTGTTGCGAGTTGATTGTAGAGTTTTCTTACGGCTTCCTGGTAGTTCTTCCTCCTTTGTTGCCCTTATATTTTCGAAGTGCTATATCTAGATGATGAATCGTTCTTCCTTGCGAGTAATTAGTGAGTCCTGAAGATCCGACAATTAGCCCCTTCAAAATGATATGGTAGTCAGTGACTCAATTATAATATGTAACTATATTATTTCAACACTAGTTCATTTAAAATTTTTAGTTCATGTTCTCTGAACTAATTATATATAAAACTTTTTTCATCGCTGCTTTTGTTGACAATTTCTGGACCATTCGCGAAATCCACGAATTGAATTATATTTCATTTGCACTATTCGCAGCGTAAAGAAAAAAAATATTTTATCGCGATTGATGCGCTTCTATAGGAACAATTTTTATTATATATAGATATATATATATATATTTTTATATATATTTAAAAATTGTTCACTTTGGTCGATCACATTGATCTTTTGCGCATCCTACCGACTGCGCCACTTGTATCAACTGGTTCTTTCGCGATATAATAAAAAGGAAAAAAATAATAAAAACACTCCTTTTTGAATGAAACGGTTATTTATTGTGTTATATATGTATTATTAGGAAACTCACAAGACTATTTAATGAATCGATTTAACACCGCGCCGGAGACCTCAAGACTTAACTTTTTTATCTAGTCAAAAGCTTTTCTTACTGCTCTGGGAGATTATTTAAGCATCACATTACAATATGATCATTTTGATAAACAAGCGCGCAGGCATTTGAAAATGCTGATCTAATGTCTGCGCGTTTGTGTGAACGTGATTTTATGCAAGTTTTAAAATATTTTTAAGAAGAAATGAAATTATGTTCCCATGCTTTTTATATAAGGTTTTATATTATATTTCCTGTAGCTGTAACTACTAAACTGATAAATATTTATTATGTACATACGTGTAGGATAGATACTCATTTTTAGAGCCACATAAGAAAAATTTGTTTTACATTTTGTGCTGGAGCCAACGCCATCTCGGAAAGTTTTTGAAAATTAAAATTAATAAAAACCAATTTTATCATTCACTTTTTAACACGATAGAGGTTTACAAACTTTATAAAATAAGCTAATTTCGGGATTTAACCAGTTTTTGGGGCACTGAATAGAATCACCTCAATCTTCATTCTCGTGTTAAAATAAACGTGTGGCAATAAATTGTATTCAAGTTACAAGAGTTCCAATCTTAATGTTATGAAAGTAATTATAACATGAAAAATATTATCAAATTTGGAAAAATAGCTCCGGTAGCATTTACAAATATGTTTAGAAAACGAAAATTAATAAAAATTGGTGTGTACATGAAGGGGGGGGGGGGGGCGGTTTTTGAGGGTTTTGATTAAAAAAAAAAAACGCGACACATTTTGCAAAAATCTAAGCCCTGCAGCATTTGAACTGAAGAGTTTCTAAATATTTTGCCGCAGGTTTCAAATCAATATCATGAAAATTGTGGAAAATAAAAAGGGGGAATAAAAAATTTAAATTCGTCGCGAAGGAACCTCATAAATTGCTAAGTATATATATACTGCTATAATTTCTTTCCCAACATTCTGAAGGATTGCCAGTCCAAGTTATCGATTAGGGGATTATAAAGCATTACATATATTTAAAATACTATAACTAAATAAATTTCATATTTGCCTCATATGCATAGCATAAGGATTATACTTAAAAGAAGCATCTTCGCTTCCTATATGTTATTTGGCCTCCTCATATGTCTAAGATAAGGAAGATACTTAACAGAATCATGGGCGCTTCCTATATGTTATTTTGGCCATTTCTTATTCATGGCATTAATCAAATTTTATTTAACTTAAAACTAAAACTAATATTTCACGCATAGTATGAATGAAGCTTTATGTACATTTTCTTGGCATATTAAATGAGCACATAAGTATTTCATATAGGAATTGTTAATCCGTTAATGAATAATTGAAATTTAATAATTATTTATAGTTTTACTGTAACTTCTCTTACATTTTTATAAAAATACATGCGTACATATTTTGTTTCTTCCAGTCGATTGAGTTCTTTTTCACGGAAAGTGTAACACATTTTATTACGGATAAACTGCCCGATAAGGAATTGATTGGTACTACAAGCTCTCCTTGTACACCGCCTACTCCGCAAACTGTATCTCTTTCGAATTGTGAGAAACCGAGTAGTAATGGCTTGAAGGTAAATTGTAAATTATAATTAATTTGTTTATTTAAAATGCTAACCACATAATTTCTTTAGGGTGATCAGAAAATTAAAAGTCGTGCTAATGCAATGCTTCATAGAGCACGAAAGGGGATTGAATCTGTGGATAAACTTGCCTCGGTACAAAGAAGCCCAACGCAAGTGGCAAAATCTAGAGGAAAGCCAATTTGGGGTATTGACACTGCTTTAAAATTCTTAGAAAAAGCAAATATTGTTGTTAAGAAACACTATAAAAACGGTTCTACATCAAAAATAAAGCAGAAAATTGGGAATGCTAAGATATTGAAGGGAAATTTCATAAAGATTGAAGCCAGCCAACACCACTTCAGACCATATTATCAATTAATAACTAACGGCAAATGGCCAACACTATCTTTAAATTCTCATGGAGACTTAGGTGTATTTCAATACGCCAATAAAAGTTGCAATTTTGAACTAAAAAATCAGGAGGAAGATTTGCAAGAAATAAAAACAAATTCACTAGAAATGACAAGAAAGAGTCGATCCTCAAAACACATTCGTGTTAAATCTGATAAGAAAATTCCATCAGAAAAGCAATGCGGTTATTGTGAAATTTGTAGAGTTGAATATGATATTCTAACCAACCATTTAAAAACTGATCAGCATATTAATTTTGTGAAAAATGATAGTAATTTTTTAGAGCTTGATTCGTTAATAAAATCAAACACGAATATGGATACGTTCCTAGCTATCAGCAAGGACAAGATTTTTAAAGGTAATAATTGCGAAATGTACTCAAAAAGGTCATCAAAACGCATTATTGTAGGTAGCCAAGTGAAAAGCTCAGTTGTACCAAATGAACATAAAGACTCTCGAACTAATGATTCTTCACAACATGCCAGACAAACACGGCAATCTTCAGTTCGACAGTCTGTTAATTTTTCTTTATTTGATAATCAAATTAATAACACTGGCATTGTAAGATCTAGAAGAGAATCTGTAAAAAAAGTGAATTATACTGAACCCAATGAAGATGAAGAAAACTCGAGTGATATGATAATAGGTCCACAAAGGACAAAAAAAACACCGGAAATTAAGAATGGCAAAAGTAACATTGGACAACACATTGATTCATCACCTTTAAGACCAAAACCAAAACTTCCTTTACTTTATAAAGTGGTTGCAACACAAGATGAGTGTTCTGGCGACAAAAAAGAACCTTTATCGGAAAAAATCAACGAGCAGGCTCTTAAATTAAAAGTAAAGAAAGTTCGTCAAAATCAACTTTCTGTTCTGAATGGCGAGGCGGAGAATTTTATGTTTCCTAAAAAGTTATTAAGTGAAATCTCCACTGATACTGACAGACAAACAACTTCCGAATCAGGGGGTACTTCGAGCAGTATTATTTCTAGTGAAAAAGTAATGAAACGAAAAAGTTCAATAAGTAGCCATACCAACGTTAATTTAGACGATTCCGAAGCGCCAAAAAAGAGGAAAAATAGTTCACAGCAAAATATAAAAACTGTTTTAAATGTGTCATCTCAAAGTAAAATTCTGGAGCAGAGTTTTTGTAGATCCCCCATCCATCCGCGCAGAAAAAATATTCGAAGAAAACGACTTAGTAGTAATAACAATATTGTGTTCGAAAATTTGTCGGACAATGGGATGGGGGAGATAAAAGCATCAAATTTAAAGGTTTTTATAGATGGCGAGTTAAACCAGTACAAGTTTTCATTTGAGCGGATACCACATGCAGAAATTTGGTATCAAGTATTTCATCGACAAGACGAAAGCAAGGAAAAAATGTTTGAATATTACGGAAATACAGGTAAAATTTTCTTTACTATTTATAGTCTATATACTATCTTAGAATAATAACATTAAAAGAAGCCACAAGAATAACAAATAATCTGCAACCATTTTTCTGCATTGCCGGTGCCACATCACCTCCAGTTTACAAATATAAAATCGGGTTTTTATCTAAGTCGAGACCTGAAAAGCTTGAAACGAAGCTCTTTTATTCTGTCGTGGTGATGCATGTATTTTGGGAAGCTAGAGAGGAGTAGGACCCAAGGATTGGTAATGGCTATCCATTCATTTTTTGTTTACTTTTATCTAGCAACAGGCACTTGTTTTTTGAGACATTATTCTTAGAAGTTGGATCGCCTTTGAGTGTCTTACTGTACTGCTTGGCAAAGTGAGAAGAGATAGACGAGAATTTTTTTTTTAATTTTTGTTTTTAGTTTATTATGTTTGCAGTTTTTCACATTGGAAAAAATTTAAATAAATTGTCTCCAAAGTAAGAGTATGCCGTTCTGGATAAAAATCATCTTTTATTTTCTGGAATATTTATACCTTTATTTTTAATTAATTTTTAAAAGTTGCAGGGAATTTTTGAACATCTGCGTGCCGACCACCCTCAACTTCTCTCGCTTCCCCTGTCGCAGCCATCCTATCCATCCGTTCTTTCCTCCACTTCATCCTTCCACCCATCTTATCACCCCATTCATCCTAGTCATTTATTTCATTCATTGTCCTAGCAAACCAGCAAACCATCTGAAGATTGCATGGATCCATCCCATATATCTGCCCTAGCCATTCTTCCTTCCTCTTCATTAATTCTATCGATCCATCATGTCCGTCTATTCCATTCAATCCATCCCACATCCTATCCATCCCATCCAATCCACCTAATAATCTCATCTATTCAATCATACTAGATATTTATCTTATCCAGGCTTCGCAGGTATCTTATCTATCTAACCATCCCACTCACGTACCTAGTTTAGACTATTTATTCATGTCCTATCCTATCTGTCGCCTGTCGCTAGATTACATTTAACATGAAATGAATGCAGAGCCATTACCAAATCCTTCCAAAGATAATCTAATAAGAAGATAGGACACAGCCGAACAAAATTGAAAATTTTTCGTTTTTTTTTTTTTTTTAAGACCGAAATAAGTAATATCATATACTTTCGTCTTTTGCATGAATGGGAAAAAGAACTTGGCTATGTACTATTGTAGTGCGATTGAGGCAACGAGCTAAAAACAAAAATCGATAAAACGTAGGATTACCCAACGACAAAATCTTATTCAATCGCCCGTAATCCTATCAAACTATTCATAATAATGTACTTTGGGGCACATTAACCCACTTTTTTAAGAAAAAGATTGGCCAAGGTGCTGAAAGGAGATATAAAATTTCTCTCAAATAAATTTGTCATTTTTCCCGAAAATATCAGAGAATCCAGCATGAGTTTTTCCTACTTGATCTCTTCAGAGCAAAACGAATCTAAACAGAAGCACGTGCTGTTCAAATATCATAGGAATTACACTAACAAACATTGGTTATGCTATAAAAAAAACAATGGATATTTTTCACAATATTTCGAACCAGTTTTCAGAAAAGCGCGGGAGCATTTTATAAGAGTAAAACCTGAAAACTCCGCCCCTTCTCATTTATTTATTTGCCATTCTGTTTCGTCGCATACAATTTGCGCTTTCACATTTTTTATCTTTATTCACAAAAGTTTTCAAAAGAGTTTAATTTTTTTTTGATTTTTTTTTCTTTCTTGCCGTGTATTTGAAATGTAAAACAATCGGAAAACTCTTCTGTGTCATTAAGTTAACTTTGCCCTCAGGTCTTCTACTCCTCTTCATGGTATCGAACGCTTTCAGTTAATGTTTTCGTGGTAATCAGCATCAATCTGGATTTGCTGGAATTTATAATCATTCCACACACATGATTTGAAGCATAAACTGCTATTATTAGTCATGTACGAATATTTCACTTTTAATTATTATAGGCCTATCATTTGCTGATTCCTGTCTTATGCTAGTGTTAATCTATATACTTCACTATATGTATATGTAAATATATTTTCAAATTTAATGTTTGTTATTTAATATCTAAGTTTTAGTAGTTATTTTGGCTCATTATATAAAGCATCACTGGTCTTCAGTTCACGATAGTGATAAAAATTTTTAACAGTCAGGTTCTATCTACTATTTCAAATTATTATTTTCTCTATCCTCATGATTAGGATGTGTGAAACTATTTGGTCCAATTCCATATAGACATTAAATTTTCTTTTGATGTTATAGCTCAACTGACCTCAACCTAGTAATGTCAAGCTTTCTCATATTTCAATATCGATTAAAGAAAAAAAGACACACAAAATCTATAATATGCAATGCTTAAATTAGGTTCATTCATTATTTATGCTCAAACGAATATAAAAACAATTGAATAATACCGACTTGAATGATACTATAGTGGCTTCTTCTGTAGCAAAAGTGTTGAGCCATGAACCGAGCATTTTAGTGCCTACCCCCAGGGACTTCCTGAACATAATTCCAGTCAGTCTCACTTTCATAGCGAGCTGTGAACGATAGACGGGCCACTGGCTGTGAATTAGACTGTAAGTCGCAGCTGCAGCTTGGATGTAGTGTATTTTGATAAGACTAGACAATCGTATAGATGGGGCTCCAGTGGAGTTTTCTTCAGACAATCCAGGCGACTGTGAACTCTCGATTGAGGCACACCCTGGCATCCGAAGTATAATTCCAGTCAGTGACATTGTGAGGAACCTATTCTTCAACTTTATCGTGCTTTCACTGCCTCTGGCGATTAAACTTTCCTTCGACTAGATAGCCGGAGAACAGGTTATGTATATAACATTCGAGAAATTTCAATCGATCAACTTTTAACTTTAATTATAAGAAAACTTCTCCGGTATGCAGTAATGGCGTTTCTCCCGCCTCGGGTTCTTTTTCTTTCCTCCTTTTCTTCGATTTCAGTTTTAATCACTTGATATTTTTCGATTTTTTTCTTCACCTCTGTTTTGCTCAAAAATAACACTTGACAGACCTTTTTGATTCCTCTTCTTCTTTCCATCCAGAATCTTCTCTGTTTTACTCTATCCAGCCAGGGTTTTCTCACACAGTCTGACACAATTGGCAGCACAATCGCGGTGCAATGTGAGCATTGCTGATAACTGTCAGTGGTACAATCAAAGCATACTGCTTAATGCAGCATGCTGCGAATTTTTTTTATGATATGTATCAAAGTACACTTGGGCACTAAGTCGCTGAGATATTAAAAGAAATATGTTCTGGTCCAGCCATCCTGAAGGTCAACTAACCCGGTAACAGCTTCGCAGGATTGCTATACAAAACTCAGAATTTTCTATGTAAAATTTAGCAATATTTCTAAACGCTTTGACTGAAGCTAAAATTTAGCTAATTTTATAAATCTTGTAGAGATGAGTTCCAAAATCGGCCGACTGCTTATAAAGGGTTTTCCAATAAGAGGTGTTATTTTAATTAGCCCGCTATTTCGGTAGATGTCACTTTTGGAGCTGTCATTTTTTGACATTTGACAAGTAGAAACTACGCCATTAATAAAAATGGAACGATACACGATTCAACAATGCATTGAAATTATTAAAATTCACTATAAAAATGGTGAAAATGTGGCAGAGACGGTTCGTAAAACTCGAACATTTTTGGGTCGTCGTGAAGCACATTGTCGGACCGCAATACAGAAATTGGTAGAAAAATTCGCGCTGTCGGGACAAGTTAGTGATGTGAAGAATAAAACCCGTGCACGTCGCTCAAGAATAGCTGAGAATATTGCTGCTGTAGTCGAAAGTGTTGAAGAAAACCCAGGTTTGTCCATTCCTCGTCGTTCTTTGGAATTAGGCATTCCACAAACGTCATTACACCGTATTTTGCATAAAGATTTGGGTCTTAAGGCTTATAAAGTTCAGTTAACACAAGACCTCAAGCCGGCCGATCATCAAAAACGTCGAGTCTTTGCTGATTGGGTCCTTGAAATGCATGAAAATGATCCGGAATTCCATCGAAAACTCATCTAGAGTGATGAGGCCCATTTCCACCTCGATGGCTTCGTCAACAAGCAAAATTGTCGCATCTGGGGCTCTGAAAACCCAAGAGTTATTGTTGAAAAGCCTCTCTATCCTCAACGTGTGACTGTTTGTTGCGGTTTATGGTCCCGCGGGGTCATTGGACCTTACTTTTTCGAAAATGAGGCTGGAGCAACAGTTACGGTGAATGGATTGCGCTATCGACAGATGATTAATGATTTTTTATGGCCGAAATTGGATGGTATTGATTTGGACAACGTTTACTTTCAACAAGACGGCGCTACGTGCCATACAAGCAACGAAACCATTGATCTTTTATGGAAAAAGTTTCCGGACCGTGTTATCTCTCGAAGAGGTGATCACAATTGGCCACCGAGATCTTGTGACTTAACACCTTGCGACTTCTTCCTTTGGGGCCACGTGAAAGATAAGGTCTACACCAACAGCCCAGCGTCGATTCAAGACCTCAAAGATGGAATTCGTGAGGCTATCGAGGACATAGGGCAGCCACTTTGCAATTTGGTTATGGAAAAATTCATGAAAAGGATATGGTCCTGTAATCGTGGTTATTTGGCTGATGTTATTTGCCATTATTAACGGCATACCTTCCTCTTTATAATGAAATAAAGATCCGATCATTTATCTCAAAAAATGGCATTTTTCTTTGAATATCAAAATAACACCTCTTATTATTATTAGTTGACATACAAGAAATACGATATACGTATATATTTGGAAATCCATTGCGAGGCCGATGGTGATATTTTAGTTGAAGCCAATTTATAGATATATCACATTTCAATTCGGAAATAGGAAATTTGGCGATATACTGGGTATTTCCGTCACGGAGGGCCATAGGGCAGGAGGTGATAGTACTGACCTAGGCAAACAAACAAATTTTTTTCTTAATTTAAATTTTCTTTATTTTATTAAACCAAACTCAGGGGATACCCTATGAAGAGAGTGGCGAAGGTGCTGATATATGTCGCTCTTGAACTTTCGCAGATTATAAGTCCGAGGAAAGACATACGATGGTAGACTCTTACACATTCACACAGTTCGAGATAAAAAGCATCACGGGTTTTTACTGTTGGGCCGAAATATCTTGAAGTGTAAAAGGATGTACGCAGCTTGCATCGCGAGTTGCAGGAATGAATCTACAGGGGATTCGGAAGTGTACGACAGTAAACTACTTAGCAATGAGCCAATGAAATGCGATGAAAATATCAGTTTTAATGGACTAATTGACGACGAGAGAGTTAATGTGTTTTGCTATGTTTGATCTCACAAAAAATCACACACATTAAATTTTTCTTGAAGTTGGACGCTTTGAATTTATGATTGAAATCATGTGCTTTTCTTTAAGGTATTATATTTTAACAAAATATAGTTCAAGTACAAACAGCTTCCAAAATAGAATAGTTCTTCCGTATAGCTCAAAATGTATTTTAGTATTTAAAATCTTACTGCGCTGATATTCAAAACTATACATTCCCAACAGTAAATGAAAGCATACAGCCACACATACAGGGGCGTTCTTTGAAAGACATGTCCGGAGATGAAAGTTTTGGGAAGTAATATAGAATGGAATGGATGGCTAAAATCGCGTTTGCCTTCCTAGGAAGTTGCCAGCAAGGCTTCTCAAGGGAATTTCTGCAATTAATACAACCTGAGAAATTTTCTGGAAGTAATATCATTTCAAAACTAAACTCAACTTCAAATATAAATTGTTTGTAATATTTCCGTAAGTATATTACAATCAATTTTGTTGAATTGACAATACCTCAGGTACCGCCTATTAATTTCTCAGCGCTTCCCAACTTTTGTTACTTATCTATTTGTTGTGTTAAGGATTTGTGTTTTATTTCTGGAAACTGGGTTATAATCAGTTAAAATTTTGATATTAATTAATGGGATTTAATAGCTTGAGAGATACCGCGAGATTTATTTAAAAAAAAAGCTTTAATCAGATAACAATATTCTATTATAGATCCTTTCAAAAAGTCTTTTTTTTATTTCCAGCTTACCGAAAACTACCTTATGAGATGGGCCCATTACCACCTCTACAACCTACAATATGTCAGCTATGTTTGGGAAAAGACGTAGTAGTGAGAAGCTCGGAAGATTCCAAAAATAAAACTGTAGAGGACAAAAAGCTCAAAGAGAAGAAAGTTAAGAATCCAAATATTGTTCGTAAAAGATCTAAATCGAAAAATTTATTAAGTTTGGAAATGCCACGAAAATCTCCTAGAGAACATGCTTCTACTTTGGCGATACTAAGTTGTTTGATTCAACAAAGAAGTGCGAAAGCAAACCAAGAACAACCAGATATTACTAAAATGCAAACTGGTTCAGAAGAAAAATCTCAAAAAGAAATAAATGAAAGTAAAGACAAGTCAGACCAACTAGAAAAGCTAGAAATACCCGAAAAGATAGGTGATGATATTAGTTTAAATGTATCAACACAAATAAGTGAAAATGTCAAGCGTTTGCGTAGAACTAAAAAGCTAAAATCGTTCGCAGGCGAGATAGCTGGCGATAAAATGGAGACGGAAACGAAAACATACAGCACTAAAAGAAAATACCGAAAAAAACAATTAGAATTTAATATAGATGGGAAAAATCTGTACAGCTCTGCTGAACGTTATATTAACGTGAATAAACTTAAAAACGAAATCGATTGCCACCTGTTGAACTCATTCGTCGAATATGAGGAGTTAGAAGACATAAGTGTTCCACTTGAGGAGAGTGTAGATCAGTTTTCTTTTGATTTCAGTCTTCAAGATTTAATTCTAGATAATAGTACAAAAAATGATAAAAATATTTGTGGTCGAACCAAAGCAGCTGGCAATAAACTAAGATTATTCAATATTTTTTCAACGAATAAAAAGCGGAAAAATAAAACTGGTTGGCCCACAAAGAAGCGGGTGGCGACTCGACAACAGTTTCCAAATTTGGTAAATTTTCTTCCCAGTATAGAAAGATGTTCTCAGGAAGCTATAGATGATGTTATATGTAATAAATCGTCGATAACACCACCTGAAACCGACACTGAAGAAAAAATCCGAAAAAGTGTCAAAATAACTAAATGTAAGGAGGACGTAGAAGAGAGTTTAAGTTACTTTAGCCTTAGTGAAAAGGCAGATAATTCGGATATTTTAACCCTTTCGTCTGATAGCTTGGATACCGTACTCGATGTGGGCAGCCAAATGAAATCAAAGGATCAACAAGAAGTAATCGCAAGTAGTAAAAGTAATATAAACCTAAATAATATTAATCGCTCTGATAAAAGAGTGGTAAAAAATATATATAAGAGGAAATATAATAAGAATCGTCGGCCAATGATAAAACGAGCTATAGGAAATATTCAAAAACATGATTGTAAAATTAAAGTAAGTGACCAATTAAACGAAAACCTAAGAGAAATTTCCGATTCTATAGCAACAATATGTGAAGAGAAAAATGATTCACTCAAACGTCGAGGAGAACAGACCCCCTCCGTAAATTTATCCCCTAGAAGATTACGAAAACCCAGAGGAAAATGGTATCGTGAGAGATAGTTTTTTTGGCTGACACTATGGTTAAAAATTATAAACCTATTTTTGCATATTTTATATTTAATAATAAGCTTTTAAGACTACTATTTTTAAGTTTTTCTCTGTAAATTATGAAGCTTCATGTATTTAAGTTAATATTTTCGAAGTAAATACTAGTTTCATCATATAAATATTTATTATTAAATTACTTCACAAAAGGTCATAATGTAAGGATTAAGATTTTTGTATGAGTCTGTAAATAAAAAAAACCTAATTTCAGTTTTTTTCTCAATGTCTGTCTCTTTTATACTTAACGTCAACCCACGTCATTCCGTCTGTAACGCATAGAAATAATGGTGGTAGAACAAAATGGATTGGACACCCAAGCATAATATTATAATTTATTTCGATTTTTGCATGACCGTTTGTCGAGAACGCGTTCACATAGAGACCTGAAATTTTGCTCTTATCCTTTTTAAAAAAATTGTTCGAAGATGAGATAATCAGGTAATTCCTTCGTAGGGTTGTCATACAAAAATTTTGTTTTTCACTATATATTTGAACACTACCTGAGAACGTGTCGACGTAGAGAGCTGAAATTTTGCACATCAGTTTCAAAACGGCTAATACGGACAACCAACCTTATCTTGGTGTTGTGATACAAAAATGGAGGTTTTTTACTTATACTAGGAAAATTGTCAGTCCTAGACATTTTAATTGTATTGAAAAGTTGTTCAGAATATAAAATCCAACGACATCGCCTTTACAATCAAACTTGCACAAGGAGTGATTATGCGAAAATACATATATATGTATAATTGGTTATTAAAACATTTCCACAAATTGCCAACGCTATACGACAAGCTAGCCACTGAGTTTCAGCGGCAAAGCTAACAACTTAACTAGCTAATTCCAGATGAGCCTCTTGAATATAAAATATATAAATAAACACTCAGAACCGAAAGGCCTACTCTTCATTGCTGAGAGAGTGACGATCTCCGCCCGCACTTATAAGATAATAATAGTAGCATTTACCTGCAAGGCCTTACTTACCACTTCTGATTTTGTAAGCCGTAAATCGCTAAAACCTGGAAATGCAATTTCTGCAATATTTTTGTTTTTTTAGCAACTTCACAGAATGAATATCTACCCACATAGGTTCAAAATAATAAAATTTGGTAGATTTTTTTCATGAAATTCAATCCTGTTCTATATTGATACTTATGGGAAAGTACTAAACATTGACTTCATAGATGCTATAGAGCCCAAACTACTATCCATACAGGAAAATAGTCTGGTAGTAATTTAAAGCTTGGTTCCTTTCCTTCCCAAAAGCTACACTTACTATATACCTTACTTAAAAAAATAATAGTTTTGATTACAAAGTAACATTACCATAATAATTTCATGTGTGTATGTGCTGTAGCTATTCAAATAAATTTTTTGTCAGTTTTACATAAGAATACGCCAAATATTTTAGAATGTTAGGACTCCGTTGGGGCTTTCATGTGTTAGTGATGGGAGTCTGTTTCATGTCTTGTGAAGTATTCTCTAGGGTTGTGATTAGTGCATTGCCTTCTTTATTACAGGCCATGGCGTTATAAAATGCATATGTATGAGAAACTTGTCGTTTGAAAGCTTTTAGCATTGCGCATTATGGAAAAGCAAACATGTTTCATGCTTAAAAATTTATATAAAATAAACAACGCTTCTAGTGACGCTAATTCTAACACCTATTTATAGGTCAAGATGTTAACTTTTAGGGAAAAAGTAATTGTGAGTCAGTCTTTCAACAAAATTACGAAGAGTTTCTGAATTTTATTAAACTATACCCAATTCGCTGTAAAATGAGAGTACAGCTTTCGCTCAAGCCGAACGTTCTTTTTAAAGCTTGAAATCTCTTTCCCCTGCAAAACATGAATATTATTTTCTAATGAATGAAAAATTCAAATATATAATAATTAAATTTATGACTTTAATATGATAATTAAATTTCTTTAAATTTGTTAGGATTCTATGGAAAGTGTGAAGCACTGAGGACGTAGCGTCCCGTCTGCCAGCATGAGCTGACGGCTCACTTCGTGGCAGCTGAGTCAGGACAGCACGCTAGCACCTCTGTCTAATTGCGGAGAGTGCGGGGTGGATTCACAAAACAAAAAAAAACTGCCACATCAGCACAAACAAAAAGATATCGTGTCTGAAGGAAAAAACGAGGATCTACGAAAAAAAGCGCACTACACACTGGCCCTGAAGGGACAGCGTACACCACTCGCCTAAAGATTATCCTAGGGATCGGATGTTGAGATCCCTATGCCGTCCCCGGTCGCCCATGACACCGCTGGCATATGGTTTGCGATATCCATTAAGCAATGCACCTGTGGAAGAGAAGATAGAAAAACCCCGGATGGAGGAGAGAGAGAGGAAACCCGACTCTCACTGATTCATGTTCAAAATTTTATTCCTTTCTTATTATATCTTAAATAAATACATTTTTTGTGTGCACTTAATTTCACCCCCGAAGCCCTTACTTTCTAAATACTGACCTATGCGTTTTCGTGTTTTTTTCCTTTCTTTTTGAAAGAATTTGTATTATGCAAAAAGAAAAGTGTTAAAATTTAAAATGGCAACGTAAAAGAACTCCATAAGAGCTTATGAAGGGAATATTCTTCTAACCAAATTAATGTTACCTAGAACAGTTCTAGTGTTGTTTTCACCTCGCAAATAAAATAAGGCACAAAAGAAAAATAGCTATACTTTGATAAGAATATACATTTGAAAATTCTATAGCCTCGCAGTAGTTAGGAAATTGTTGAACTAACAAAAAAATTACGTGTCTTTCCTACTTTTGAGCTAGATCTATAGGTACTCCATTTCCATTAACATGTGAATTACACTGTGATGTTCATCATACGAATAAAATGTCCATCTGCGATATGGGGTATCGCACAGCAGACTCTGAATAACTATTTACGTATATACCTAGAGTCAACCCAATTAGACTCACGATATGTAAACTTAGTTCATTCTACTATATTGATTGCTTCCCAACTAATGACTAGGAAAGTCGTCTCTAGAAGGCCTTCTGATCTAAATAATGGGAAAAGACAATAATAGTATAACCATACCCCTGGGTTGCGCTTTGCACAATTCCATAGCCTGCCTAGCGCAAGCCAGCATGTAAATCTTCAAGTTCGATACTCAAACTTATGGGATCTATTGATATATTAATTTGTAACATATATAATAAACGGATAGTCTTTATTTTGCACTGCGCCTACGATTACGCCAATATATTGATTAGTAATATGTATGCATATATAAAAAGATTTAGGCACATGATGCCTCCAGCGGCCGACGAATGTCTATATATATTTGCACTGCGCCTTTGTTAGGCCGATATTTTAATTGTTAATCTTAAATCTTAATATATAAAAATCCAGTGTCACTGTGTTTGTACACGCTTAACTCCGAAACCGATTTCAATGAAATTTTGTGAATGTGTTTGGTTGGTTCCAGCTTGAGGGATAGGATAGTTTTGGACACGATAGATGGCGCTGTTGTCGCGACGTAAAACTGCCTGACAACGCGTAGATGTGGAAAGCTGCAATTTTGTATACGGCGTTTTCATAAAAATTGAAAATACATGTTCAAAAATGGACTAAATCGAGCAATTCCTTCGTAGGGTTGCCATACAAATATTTCGTTTTTTAGTATATATTTGCACAGTGTCTGAGAACACGTCAACGTAGATAGCTCAAATTGCAAGCACTGTGTTTTTTAAAATAAATGTAAATCGGGGTTCAAAAATGAGACAAATCGGGCAATATCCTTTTGATGTTGCCATACTAAACTTTAGTTTTTCACTATATATTTGGAAACTGCCTGGGAACACGTCGACGTGGAGAGCTCAGATTTTGTACGCGGAGTTTTTTTTAAAAAATTTATATTTAAGTTCAAAAATGGGATAAATCATGCAATTCCTTCGTAGGGTTGCCACACAAAAGTTTGGTACGTGATGTTGTCATAGCAATGGTAAATAACATTTCAAAAATGGACTAAATATGTCTACCCCTTGGTGTTGCCATACAAAACTTTTATTTTTCACTATATACTTGTTAGCTGCCTGAGAAGGCGTCGAGGTGGCGAGCTCATATTTTGTACATAAATACAGTTCGAAAATAGTCCCAATCTGGCAACTCCTTTACTATTTTGGGAACTGCCTGAGAAGCGTCGACCTAGAGAGCACCACTGTCCCACACATTTGAATGTATGTATGCACGCACACTCATGCACACGCACGCACACACAGACACCGAGTGAAACCCTTAGAGTACGGAATCGTACGATCCAGTCAGGTAATAGTTTAGATATTATACATCTCTAATGGCCGGTTTCACAGTCAAGGCTTAAGCCACATGCTTAATAAATATTTCGGTTTCACAGTCAAGGCTTAAGTGAAATCACTGGCTTAAGGAAAGCTTAACTTAAGCCCGTCATCTCGAAGGCTTAAGCCTCAGATTTGGCTGTGAAACACATAAGAAATTATTGCTAAATATATATTTTGCTTAAATATTATAATTTATGTTATTAAATGAACGTGCATATTTCAAAAGTTATATTTTAAAACTAAATTGAAATTTTCCAAGCGAAAAATAGTTATCTAATTAGCAGTTTTTAGTACTGTCTGGCAGCTAGTGTCAGCATTCCATTTGACGTTTTAAGAAGAAACCAAACAGTTTAGGACAAAAAAGAGCTATTTATCTGATGCAGAGGATATAAGAGACCAAGAAATGTATAATATAATATCGCAAGATGTGACCCGTGAAAAAATTATAAAGAGTCGCCCGCAACATTTCGAGAAATGGGATGACGTTGATTTTTATTCTCGGTTCCGGCTGTAGACACATTCGGCTTTGATGGTTTACGTTGCCGAAACATTCTGCAACAATGATTTTGGATTTGATATCCTTCCAGAAAAAAACCACAACAAACTGGTAAATAAAAAGATCTTCTTTTCGCTTAGTTTTTAATCCACAATGGCAATTTTCCTTTAAAAACATTCACAATTACCGCAGTGCTGACAACTTAAAAATTTTCATCCGCGGCTTAACTAAGCCTCAGCTAACTGAGTACTGTGAAACCGAGTAGGCTTAAGTTCTGGGCTTAAGCCACACCCGTGGCTTAACTAAGCTCTGGCTTAAGCCTGGACTGTGAAACCGGCCATAACCCCATCACACCCAGCTCCACCCATCTAGGTATCTATATTATTGTCGTGTCCCCGATAAAACACTCGCGTAGATAATCCGCATATAAAACTTTATTTAATTAAACTACTTCGAATAATAACACAATTTGAGCTTCTTACCGATACTTCTAGCTCACAACTCATAATCGCCAAAAACACAACTGAGCAACCTGATCCACTCGCAAAGCCGGGTCACCTGTTAGAATCTTTACAGGCGGAAGCGACCAGTGCAATACCTTGCAATTAATCGGAAAGCATTAATCAGTTACTGCCGTCAGCTGGAGACCAGTAGATAAGCTATAAGAGTTCTGGCGCACTGTTTTAGCTTCCAGGATTTCGCCACAGATGGCGCCACCATCGCTAGGTGCATACTAAGTAGGTTTGTGTCTTGGCTGTATTGGTTTGCGCCTTGGATGCGCCGTTGTGTCTTGGGTGCACCATTGAGTCTCGACTGCGCCCTAGCGGGATTAATCGGTACTACCGGGATGTATCATTTGGTCTTGACTACGCCCTAGCGGCATTAGCAGGTACTACCAGCAAGTTCCGGTTTTCTAGCGACATCTGTTCGGGCGCAAACGCCATTTCTTGAGTAAGGTTCCCTAGCGGCCTTAGCCGGAACTACCTGGCTTTGCTGTGTTCTTTTATTGGCGGGAGAGTTCAGCATCATTCGAATTTCACAACATGACATCACCATGAACAGATTCTAGAAGTGGGACGGAACTACCAGCATGCCTTGGTTTTGCTAGCGGGGGAGTTCTAGATATCGGCATGACGTCATCATGGTTTTGCTGCACCTAAATAAGTTTTCTTAGCAGGGAAGTTGTAGATATCAGCATCATTCGAATTTCACAACATGACATCACCATGAACAGATTCTAGAAGATGTCAGTGAGGGTTGTGGGGTATGTGTGTATTGAAAAGTCTTATCTTTTATAAACATTTGTTTTTATTTCCAATAAAATTTCTTATTATAAAAGTATTTCTTATAGCACATTGTCCAATATGAACTTGGCAAGATGGCGCATTTGTGTTAATCTCTATTAGTTTTCCACAGTTGTATTCATCTTCGACATTGATAATGATTTCACTCTCTCCAACTATCTTCTGCATCCATTGAACTTTTTCAGCTCCCTTTACATATATGATTTTATTTCGAAGCAGTGGTTCAACTATAGTGTACAGCTTGTGATACGGTATGTAGCCATCATCCCAGCGGAATCCATGAAAATTGTGTTGAAGCCATTTTACTTGCCTCTTTTTTGCTGAAGTCAAATCTTTGTATCTGAACGGTGGTTGAAATATAAAGTGCTGTATCTGGTTTTCATTGTTTAAAATTGCCAGTTCTTTAGTGATAAATTCATTGAGACTAGTTTTGAATCCTTGAACGTCTACGATGACAGCCATCTTCTTAATTTAACTTTCTAACTTCACTTGTCAGCGGACTGTATTCCACTATTCGATCGTGTAGAAGCAGACAATATGCTGTTGTATTAGCCGGTATATTTTCAGATGTCTTGAATTCTAGCCTTATGTCAACAGGTCCAGTTTTTATTGTTTCATTTTGATGTGAGCAATCAATGACAGCGATCGGAGCATCGGTTTTGAACTTCTCCCATGTGAGGAACGGCTGATACTGATGACCATAGTATGATTGTGTAAACTTTATATACATCTCATACAGCAATGCGTATCTATTCAAATCAAATTTCAAATTCAAATCATCATAGGGATATGATTCTGAGTTCAAATGAACTGTAACATCGGTGAGTTTGCAGTGATCAAACTTGCTTGCATCTTTGGTTTTATCGTTCCTTCGATCCGTTTGTAATGCTAAGATGATAAATCGAGGTTTCTCCAGTTGAGTGGAAGTCTTAACTGACCAGGTTTGATGCGTGGATTCCGGTAGTACTGGATACTCATATATGTCCCAGCTACGGAATGGTATTTGTATTGGGCGACCTCTCCCGATAATTTTAAATAGTTGCAGCTTTTCATCATCGGATACTGTAACATGTGGAATGCTCCATTGAAGTTTGGTAATTTCAATTTTCACCTCATCTGTGGCTGATATAATGGCATTATCGTCTGTCCTGCTCCGGATCAATATGAGTTCATGTTTGGAATTTATCAGAATTTTCTTGTAATCTTCAGCGAATCCCAATAAATATTTCAGAGGTACACAATAGTTAAACAGTCCATTGGCTGGTATAACGGATGAATCTGGTGACCAACTGCCGTTGAGTAGTATCCTGCTTACATTTGCATTTAGCGATACGTAGTTTTTTAATGTTGTCGCAATCCCAAGATTTCTTGTACGATCGATTTCCACTGCATTCAATTCATAGCGTATTTCCTCAAAAAGAGATGGTAGAGCGTTGTTAGCTAATTTTGCAGTTGCTGAAACGGTTCCATCCAGCTTTGTTAGCGACCCCTCAATGTAAAGAAAACTCCTGCTGGGTAGAAGATTCAAGTCCTGATGTTGTACAGAGATACGGATTTCATCGCTGTTTTTAAATGATGTTAGAAATGGTGAATAGGAATGATGTTCAAATTTAGTAACACTGTTATCAAAGTGAGCGTCTGGTGCAATATCTAGTATTCCTTTATTCATTGTTTCAGCGTTAAGCCAATTGATTGTAAATATGCTGTATTTGCAGGTGTTAATGTAGGTCTTGATCGCTTCAAGGTTGTCCGCTGACTAATGATCTTGTCTGCTCCGAACTCGTATTTATCATTATTGTATATCAACATGCTGTGGCTTCAAATGTAACCTGATGGTTATAGTCTCTCCTCTGAAGTTGATTAAGTCACCGTCTTGGTCAAGGAGCTTCAATGTTAGAGAACTTATACGTTTGGTGTTCACAGGCAAATAGATTACATTTTTGGGTACCTCCACTATTTTATACCCAGGCCCAACGTTCGGGGAAAACTCGTGGAGAGTGTGTACTTGTGTGTTGTTGAAGAATGATCCTGATATAATATTACATTCGATGCGTATAGTATTTACTTTAATGATGTTGACTGGCAACTCTGATGTATGCACTATATTAGCAGTCAAATTTCTTTTACTGAATCCTAGCAGAGGAGCTATGGATCTCTGTTTTTCAAAATGTATTTCTTCAGTTGCCTTGACTTCACTCTTCAATGTATTATTGTTAGCCTTTATCGCAACCTTTATCTTTCTCCCTTCTTTATCCAAGTATCCTTGTACATATTTTGCTATATCATCAATCTCATAGGATCCAACAGGTATCTCAACAACCTCATTCCCTACATGAACCAGATTATTGCTCACATCAATATTTGGTATAGAGTTGTATGTTTGAAAATCAATTAATCCACAAACATAATCCGTTGCTAGCTCCAGCGGGGGAAAGTACTCAGCAGTGAGTAGAGATGAATTTCCCGTGAGAGTAAGTGTTAATGACATGGTGGTTGATAATGAACTGTCACAATTTCAATATAGATACATTTATTTATAGATAATAATTAATGGCTATAACAATTATATAAAAACTCTAAACATAAGTGACCGCAAATTACTGCATCATAGTTCTGATAAGAGCTGTAGTTGTACGTAATATTACTACCCAAGTAGTTTATGAGCTCCCTTGGTGGTTGGAGATTACCAAAGCTATCACAGTATTCGATGTTATCACCTTTCTTGTAGTACGCTACCCAGTGTGTACCTGCTCCAGTTGAGATGTCCAAGTTAACAATTCCGCTTTCTCGCTTCCATGGCTTTTTAGGAAGATTATCACGCATAAATACTCCTCTGAAGTGTGGCAAGTTTGTGGTATACTTGTGAAGATCCAACTCGTTTAGCGGTCTTTTGGGAAGCGTCTTTAATAGTTTTTTGGTTGAGGTTGTAGATAGAGTCCAAGTCCTTTTCTGTACGGCTTCAGGAACAGCCCGTTTCCATCTTTGCCAACCGCTATAGTTTCCATTGCTTGGTTATGACGTTTGCTTTCTTCCAATTTTGCCTTTGCGGCACTGGTATCATTTACTGCTTTAGCTATGCCTGCTGCACCTCCCGATAGTGCTCCCAATGCTGAAAGCCCAGCAAACAGCGGGATGAGGAACGGAAGTGCTCCACCAACCTTTGGTACAGGTATCACTCGTGGAGTTTTAATTGATTTCTTCTTTCTTTTCACAATATTTTTAGCTGCACTAAGAGCTATTTTTGTAGCTTCCATCAAGTCTTTTGGTTTTTTGACTTTTAAAATTTTACGTGCATTTCGTACTGCTTCTCGGAATGTGGGTTGGCGTTTATTTTTAGCCTTAAGACCCATACCTAGCTTAATTTTAGCCTTCATTGCGTTTGTTATAAGCCAAGCGTTGGCACGTTCACTCAAATTTGCATCCGTCGATTTTGCACGCTGCCAGGCCTTTTCAGCTAATATTTTATCAGCTATATGTCGATCACTTGTGTCTTTATGCCGCGAGTATGCTATATCGTGTTCCTTGCAGGCTGCGTCCAGTGGATTAATGCCTGGATCTCCTCTCGCCAATCTTTGTTGTAACTTTGTTCCTGGTCCACAGTACTGGTATCCCGGTAGATGTAATTCTACAGGTAATTTGTTGATGATTGAATTTAATAGTCCTCTGCCCCCTTTCAAAGCTTTTCGGGAGCGTTTCGATTTGTGATCCGACATCTTATAAGGTTCCGATGATACTGTTGAAATGTAATATAAACAGGTGTATTTATAAGAATCCCGTTAGTCTTCAATATGCGGTTCATTAAACAACAACAAGCTTTTCCTGTTCGAAATGCTGATGTAGGTGTTATGAAGGTGAAAAAGAAGCATGGTCCCCTATTGCCTAATAGTATAAGGAGCATCATTGTTGGACCATCGAATTGTGGAAAAACTAATGTTATGATAAGTTTGCTGGAACATCCCAATGGTTTGAGATATGAAAATATTTACATATATTCAAAATCTTTACATCAACCAAAGTATGAATACTTGAAGCGAGTGATGACTCATATATCAGGATTGGGGTATTATACATTCTCAAACAACTGCGACGTTCTACCTCCAGAGGAAGCCAAATCACATTCAGTGTTTATTTTCGATGATGTAGCATGTGAAAAGCAAAATAATGTACGATCCTATTTTTGCATGGGTCGTCACGAAGATATAGATAGCTTCTATCTCTGCCAAACATATACGCATATACCAAAGCACTTAATACGTGACAATGCTAATTTAATCATCTTATTCAAGCAAGATGACTTGAATTTGAAACATATCTATAATGATCATGTGAATACAGACATGAAGTTTGATAAATTTCGAAGAGCCTGTGCTGAGTGTTGGAAGGATAAATATGGTTTCTTGTTGATTGATAAGGACAGCTCATTAAACAAGGGGCGCTACCGTAAAGGATTTGATACCTTCATTGTACTATAAAAGGATGAAACATGCGAAATATTCATAAGTCGAAGCTGTAACTCAGACGAAAGCACACCGAATCCTGTGGACCTGCTGAATAGATTAAAGCTGTTCACCTATTATCAGACCTGTTTGAAAAGTTGTTAAGCTGTTATCAGAGCTGTTTGGAAAGCTGCTAAGCTGTTACCAGACCTGTTTGAAAAGCTGTTAAGCTGTTATCAGAGCTGTTTGGAAAGCTGTTAAGCTGTTATCAGAGCTGTTTGGAAAGCTGTTCACCTGTTATCAGACCTGTTTGAAAAGCTGTTAAGCTGTTATCAGAGCTGTTTAATAGCTGTTAAGCTGTTATCAGAGCTGTTTGGAAAGCTGTTAAGCTGTTATCAGAGCTGTTTGGAAAGCTGTTGAGCTGTTATCAGAGCTGTTTGAAAAGCTGTTAAGCTGTTATCAGAGCTGTTTGAAAAGCTGTTAAGCTGTTATCAGAGCTGTTTGGAAAGCTGCTAAGCTGTTATCAGAGCTGTTTGGAAAGCTGTTAAGCTGTTATCAGAGCTGTTTGGAAAGCTGTTAAGCTGTTATCAGATCTGTTTGGAAAGCTGTTAAGCTGTTATCAGAGCTGTTTGGAAAGCTGTATACCTGTTATCAGACCTGTTTGAAAAGCCGTTATCCAGTTAATATCGAAGTTGAATGAAAACCTATTAAAAGAAATCATCAAGACAAGGAATGCAGTGCGAAGGAAATTTAAAGCTCTAAAGACGGGAAGGATTGAAGCAGAAGCTCAACTTGAAGAAACTTTCAAGCCAATCACCAAACCCTTAAAAGAGTTTGTAACAAGAGTCAAAAACGAGCCACCTGTCAAATTGGAACCAAAAGAAGAAAAACAAGAAGAAGAAGGCAACGAAATTGTGGAACCTTTTACTCCTCCAAAACGAAAACATGTGAAAATGGAGGCTAGTAGCACACCTATAAATTATGGGGATTATTCCTTAACATCTGAAGAAGAATTCACAACACCTAAACATTCAAGAACATTGATAGGAAGGTCTCCTGTCAGCTCCCCCGATACGTCTGGATACATAGTTTCAAACTATTTAAAGCTATTCACTGATAATAGCCCTAAAATTGATCCAACCTATGGAGTTTACTATGATAACAACGCGTGGAGAATCGGTAATTCAACGTTTGATGTTGATGATGTAGGAAATATTGTTATTAAGGGGAAGAGCTATAAAACAACTTTGGGGTTATGTGAACTGCTATTTATGAAAGATCCTGTAAAAAGTCTCTATACTAAAGAGGATTTAACTAATTATGGATCTATTTTGAGAGATACCAATGCATATAAACGTGACTATGCTGAAGATGGACAAATAAAAGGTACTAGAGCGGCTAAGTATAAAGCTATAATCAGTAAACTTATACAGCATAAAGGCATGGGTCTAATGCATCTGCCTAAAGAAAACATTGATCACATTTACTGGGATGACCCAAATGAATTAGTGGATAGACTGCGCCTTCTAATGGCATCAAAGCAGGCTGGAAACACCAGTCACAACAATGAAATTATATCTATCCTGGAGGAGTTGCGAGAAGCAGATATTATAGTTTAAATACTACCTCATTACCATACTTCTTCACAATCTACAGATGAGCGTTGATAAGTTTGGACGTTTCTCTAAGCGAGGATATCTTGGGAAACCAGGTGAACGTGGACCAACAGGAGCTCAGGGACCAGCCGGTGAACAAGGAATTCAAGGCCCAGCTGGTAAACAAGGAGCTCAGGGTCCAGCTGGTGAACAAGGAGAGCGGGGTATTGGATTTAATTTAACGATAAACGGAGACTACGATCTGAACTCAAAGTGTATAAAACGACTTGGTGAACCCCTTGAAAATGATGATGCTACAACCAAAGACTATGTTGACAAGAAAATTAAAATAAGTGTGGAAGAAATAAGAAAAACTATTAATATAGAGGTGGCAAATTTAACGCTATATATCAATGGCGAAATCGCAAAGATTGAAAACTATCTGTTTACTTCAGTAATAAATAAGAAAGACTTGACACCAAAAGATGGTGTATATGAGTAAAAACTCTTGAGAAATCTGTTTCATTTATAATTACGATGAGTAAGAGACAAGTGGTAAATGAGTTGCATAAACCAGCGAGAAAAAATTTTAAACGACGTCGTGTGATTATCAAAGGACTAGATGACTTGTGGCAGGCAGACTTGGTTGAAATGGATCCCTACAAGTATGTGAACAAGGGTTACCGCTATCTGCTGACAGTAATTGATGCCTTCTCCAAATATGCATGGGCAATTCCAATTAAAAGAAAAACTGGTGTAGAAGTAAGAGATGCCATGCAATCTATATTAAGCGAGGGACGAATACCTAAAAACCTGCAGACTGATGATGGAAAGGAATTCTACAACAGCCTCTTTAAAAATCTAATGCGGAAGCATGCAATTAATCATTACTCTACGTACAGTTTCCTCAAAGCATCAATAGTGGAACGATTTAACCGAACTCTGAAGGATATGATGTGGAAGGAATTCAGCTTTAATGGAACTTATCAGTGGATTGGTATGGTAAAGAAACTGCTCAATGAATACAACTCAAGAATACACCGAACTACGAAAATGAGACCACGTGATATCAACACCACTAATGAGAAACAACTGCTTTCAACTGTATACAGTCATATAAAGATTGTTGTTCCTGCAAAGTATAAAGTTGGAGATTTTGTACGCATCAGCAAATACAAGCATATATTTGAGAAAGGCTATACCCCAAACTGGACAGCTGAGATTTTTAAAATTATTAAAGTTCAAAACACAAATCCCATCACATATCGGCTGGAAGATTATCAAGGAAATCCAATCACAGGATGCTTTTACGAATTGGAGCTGCTGAAAGTTAAACACCCAAACCTATACCTCGTAGAGAAAATCTTAAAGAAGAGTGGAGATAAAGCTTACGTTAAATGGCTTGGATTTTCATCAAAACACAATTCTTGCATTAATAACAAAGATGTTTTATAATATCTTGAAAAACAACTATAACTATAATACAATTACAATACTTTTTTATTTTACAATTATACATGTAGTTATAATGCAAATTACTTGAATAAATGAAACTAAAACTATAATAGATTTATTATTTTCACTTGACTTAGATTCTTTCTGCGGCTGCTACTTGTTGATCTGATGAAATGGAGTAATGCCCCCATGGTAGAGTATCCGTCGTTCCGCTCATAATATGTCGCTTATTATCTTAAGGACTCAATGCAATCTTCTTTTGACTGACAATGTACACGCTATGGTTATGGGATCGTATGGAGCTCTGATTGGCAGTTAATATTCGCTCGTTATTCAAGCATTCGACGTAGTCTTCGAAATTGATATGCTTCTGGACTACATTAGCCTTTACTCCTTTCGCTTTTTTTACAGTTTTACCATCGTTTATTCGCAGACTGTACATTTTCGAGCGCAAGCCTACAAATTCGCTCATGATTTTCCCATTCAGCTCATCCTTCATTAGTCCGGGAATCTTTTTATTCATGAGCGGTAAATCGAACTGGTTATCTTCTGGGTAATCACTTGTATCAAATTTGTTTATATTTTCGGCCATGAACTCATATGCATTTTTCTCTTCAAGTTCATATATTAGAGAATCTGTATCAGTATACATGACTTTACATTTATCTCCATACTCACGCTGCATAAAACTGTAGTGAAAGTCGTAGAGGCATATTTTCGAAATTTCCATAACTGCCATTCCTATATAGAGCGGCTTATTGAATAATATTTTGAGCCGCCTTAATTCTACAGCAACTAAATTTTCATCAAATATCGTTGCACTGTGGAAGTTGGGTGCCGCAATCCGAGCTTTTGCACCATAGCGACCTTCCCACTTCATGCAAAGCTTGATATCACTTTACTTGCGTACATTTTCCATGGTCTTACCAAAAGCTGCATTATTCATCTTCTTATAGCTGTCCTTCTCATGATCGCTTGTAGCCTGCATCCGTTTGGTGGTATTTAAGTCAATATATGGTTTAAGCCAAGCTGATTGGTTGAATTGAAGTACCCGGTGCACTTTTTTCAGGATGAGTCCATGTGATAAGCATTGCTTCAAGTTTCGGTAGTGTATAACATATTTAGTTTTTGGATGTAATGTTGTCAGAAGCTTTTCTAATTTTGCTCCAGGTGGTGCTGCATGCTCAGAGCAAAACGGTAAGTCCTTATGCTTATCATGCAGATGTTGAGGATAATCCAAATCGACTTCGAATATGTATCCATTTGGAGAATCATCAGGAATTTCGGAAACGTCAATATTGGGAACATCAACCCATTTGAATCCTCCGGTTGGTAAATGCTGTGACATGGCCCATCCATAAAGGTTATTGACATCATAATACATCAAGTATTTCTCTTTCTCCTCAGGCTTAAAATCATCCATATATTTGTTATTGGCTTTACTATATCTGTTTGAACATTGACTTATACCACCTCGAATGCCTCTTTCTATGAATAGCAGTATATCTACGTCGGTTATCAGCTCTAATTTCACATTAGTGTATTTTAGCATAGCATCCCATGTTAGGCCTGGCATGGTGTAATAATGTGCTGGATCTAAATTGTATGTCTTCATGCACACTTCTCGAAAGTTCTCAAACACATCAGCCAATAGGAGAACATCAGTCTTAAGGTATAGATCTGAATATTCACCAAGTGTTTGTATTTCAAATTTTTGCCAGACCTCTTCAGCATGATTGTAGTCCTCAGCAGATATAGCGCTGTCAGTCAGTTTATTGTAGAACGCTTCCTGTGTTGGCAAGTTCCGGAAATCCAATTTATCCCAGTCATCAATAAAATCATATGGGAAGACACCCTTGCGTGTAAGAAGTTTGATAGTGTCATCATCCAATCCCTGCCATACTGATCTTGTAATGTTTAATTTATCCATCGGCAGCAATGATGATAGCTTATCTAAAGATTCAGCCATAAAACGGAAGGAATCGATGAATCTGAATTTTATGTAGCTGCCGTCCATGTGCTTGGTGAACGAGATATATCTTTCCTTGTTTATTGGCAAGAGATCAACATTTCCTGGGAAAGATGTAGCTATATCCTTAATAATGAAGTGAGCATCATATCCAGATAAATTGTGAAAAATTACTGGAACTATGGAGCAATCTTGGTACATCAGATTGCATGCATTGTGTGCCGGTCCTCGGTATTTTCCTGTTAAAAGAATTTATGAAAAGAAATGAATTGAATTATGCTTCTCAGTATTTACCTGTTAAGTGACAATGGTCCCGGACTCGTTCCTCATCGGCTGCAAACGTTTTTTCACATATATGGCAGCAAGTATTTTCCATATGTGAACGCCGTTCCTCTTTAGTCAGGGGTTGCATTGGCCTGATGTTCAGCTTTTCCTGGACAGCTATGGAGGCAATCTTTTGCAATTCTGATGCAAACCATTTTTGACAGTCCTTGCCTCGATATGCTCTGTAATATGATAGCTTAGCATCATGTTTGCAGTGGAAATAGAATCCTATGCTATGAACTTCATGTTCCTGGATTCGCTGTGTATTTTGATCGTTTCCCTGAATCGGCTTCAATATTGATTCAAGATCAGCATATACACAAAACGGGACTGGATTCTTATGGTTATAATTCTTATATTCCAACCATTTCTTTTCCTCTGAGGGAAACATAATTCTGCAATCGTTTTGCTTCTCACATTCAGGAGTGTGTGATGTTAATTTTTCTTCAGAGTAAAAGTAGAGCAAACATATGTCACATATATACTTTCTACCATTACACTTCGAAGTTTGTGTTGATATGAGTCGGGAAAGATCTTTAATCCAGCAGAAATGATATCTGCCGGCATCATCATCATCATCATCATCATCATCATCATCATCATCCATATGATCATCATCATCATCATCCTGGTCATAGTCATCTTGTAGCATTAAGAGATTTACATGTCGCTCCATCCTGTGTTTCGTAAGTCTAACTGGAACTGTGGTGAAGAAACGCTCTTTCTCTAGGATAAACACGTTTATTGATAAATCGTTCTGGCCTTCAAATTGTGTAATTTGCTTAAGCGTCATGGGAAATGTTATTCCAGTTAAATTTAGCACAGTAGAATAATGTGGATATGATGAGGTCCTATCGGAGCTGAGAGTTGTAGGATATAGCGCTGATGTTATTGCCCACGCGAAGCATGCTTCATCATTGTTTTTCACATTTATACATGCTTTCTTTGATGCAATCTCCTTTGGCAGAGGTACATAAAATGATCCCCGAATCGGCTCAAACGTGTTGATATGCACCGCTAAATGTATTATAGAGTGCAGTGCCCAGCCACTGTCTTTTTCCTGGAATTCTTCTAGCTGAGTGTTTATTGGATCCAAAATGTTTGTTTTAAACCACTCCTCTAAATTATCATCTGCACTGATTGGAGCAGTTCTCGCTTGGAAATATTTAATGTCTTTTATAATTTCATTGTCAGCATTTTGTTTAATAAATTCGCCGCAAAACGTTGTAGCCACTTTAATATGATATTGTTGTTTTAATGTATTCTTAATGCGGCGAGCAAGTAATTTGGAAGCATCTTGCATAAACAGCTTAGGATCTATGTGGCTTATATTCACGATAACGCCTGCCCTAATTCTACCTACGAATGCTGTTTTGATTTCTTCCCACTTAACAAAATCACTTCTTATTAATCGTTGATTAATTCCTCCACCTCGATGGGGAACTTTGATTAACACTCTCAACGATTTAAATACAGCTGTGCAAATGTTGTTTCATAGCATTCTTATCACACTTTCGAAATGCTGCTTGATATTTACGAATGTTTCTGTTGCACTCTTTAACAATATTGTTTTTATTCACAAAATTTGCATCACTTAAACACTTCAACACATCTTCTCGCAATTTCTTAATTAATGAAAAACTTTCATTTATTACTGTGATAGATATTTTTAATTTTTTTCTTATTCGGCACTAACACTTTGAATTACTTAGATTGACTGGTGCTCCCCAAGAGTTTGCTTGCGCTTTTATAGCAACGGTTTGTAAACATGAATGATCCTGCTGCTACAATAATCATTGCACAGGATAAATTCCAACGAATTTGCTTACAGGCTGAGATGATATCGAATTACACGATAAGAAAATCACTCAAATTAATTTGATTACTTTATTCTGCTGGTTGAATTTGCAAATAAGATTGTTTACATACATGAAAATGTGAAAATTTGTTTACATTCCAATGAAACGTTTCGATCAGCAAAATTCTTGGATCAATAAAATTTTTGGCTGCCTACAGGAAGTGTGGTATCAAATTACTTGAAAAGAGTAAACATGAATCATTTGCTGATATTGCTTAAATTTGTTTACAACAGGATGTTTACGAATTCCAATGAAACGTTTCGATCAGTAAAATTCTTAGAATTGGGTTGCTTACAGGAAGTGTGGTTTCAAATTACATGAATCATTCAGCTTAATATGCTGATATTGCAAATTTGCTTTAAGCTGGATTAAACTTGTTTTGGAACCATGACTATAAATTGAGGAGCTGAATCAGATTTGCAATCAGTTTCATTTTGGAGTTCAAACGATAAACAACCAAGGAGAAAGTAATCTGAAATGGCAAACGCAATGGAGGAACTGAAGAAGCTGGAGCAGTACCCACCTTCTCTAAAGACAGCTGAAATGGAATTTAATAAGGAATACAAGATTCTGGGCGCCAGAAGATGTAAGACTGCATTTGGATCTCGTATCATCCTGGACTTGGAAGACTGTCAACTTTTCCTTCCTGCACGGTACAGCACAATTACTGATGAAACTATACTGGAGATAAATACTGCAGGAGATTTTTATATTATAAATAGAGGTCCTATCGGTCGAACGTTTAAAATAGAGTTTATTCGCCATGATGTTAATTTGCATCCAATTAATTATTATATTCATTAAATAAAAAAATCAATAATGTGAAACTAGTTTTTTTTTTATTATTAATATTTCTAAATTATTAGTGATAATGAAAGTTACATTTAGTACTAGTACTCCACAACTTTATATAATTGAATATGAGCCAAGAAAGGGACCTTGGGAGACATATGCTCTGGATCGCTTTCGTTTCCAAGATAGGATTCATAGAACTTCACTTATATTGCTACCAATTTTGAATATAGAACATAGGAAAAAAGTTTATAACTTAAGATTTAGAAATAAATAATTAATTTGATGTGAATAAATATTGAAATTTAATTTTGGTTTGACAACATTATTTTCGGCAAAAGAAATTGTATCAATACACCTCCCAGCAACCATATTTTTACCTTAAACTTGAAGTTTTCTATTAAATATTTACAGCAAGTGGTGATATTACTTAAATTTGTTTATTTTATGAGAATTCCAGTAAAGTGCATCACACCACATTACTAATTAGCAATTAGCTAATTGCCAATTAGCTAATGACCAACCAAGCTGCTAATTGCCAATTAGCTAATTGTTTGAACAAATGTTGCTAATATCTCGAAAACCAGAGCCCGTAGAGGATTTGTGATGAAAATTTCGTTCCCCCTCCCACCCCACACCGGCAAGAATCCATTTCCATGAGCAAAAATAACTTGAAATATTAATACGCTAATATCTCGAAAACCAGAGCCCGTAGAGCATTTCTGATGAAAATTTCATTACCCCCCCCCTCCCTTATTATCCCCCCCACATACCAGCCCTATAGAATCCATTGGCATGAACAAAAATTTCCTACTATTAACTTTAATTATTAGTTCAAAACCAAAAGCCTACATACAGGCGCTCAAGAAAAATCAATTATTACTAATATTAATTGAAAACCAGGCGCAACACTTGAAAACAACAAAAGCCTACATTTAGGCGCACCACACATCCAAAAAAGTAAAGCAAAAAACTTACCCAAAACCGTAGCATGCTGCCACGTGTGGGCAAAAGTGAAGCAAAAAACTTCCCAAAACCGTAGCATGCTGCCACGTGTGGGCCAAAAGTGAAGCAAAAAACTTCCAAGGGAACCGTACCATAACCGTACCGGAGCATGCTGGCAGTATCGGCCCCACCCCCACCATCTAGAATCCATTGGCATGAACAAAAATTTCCTAGCGTTAAATGAGCAAAAAATAACTTGAATTATTAATACGCTAATATCTCGAAAACCATAGCCCGTAGAGGATTTCTGATAAAAATTTCGTTCCCCCTCTAACCCGCCGCCCCTATAACACCTTCTAGAATCTATTGGCATGAACAAAACTATCCTAGGTAGCTTGAATTATTAATAATATTAACTATATCTGAAAACGTAAAATCGCTAATATCTCGAAAACCAGAGCCCGTAGAGGATTTCTGATGGAAATTTCGTCCCCCTTAGTAGCCCCATCTATCTCTATACCGCCTTTAATCTTTTTTTTAAATTTATTTTTAAATAAGTGTTCTTTTCTTTTTTACACTTTTCTTTCTACTTACTTTCTCTTCTTCTTTTTCTTAACTTTTCTTTTTGTTTACCAATATTTTTTTCAACGAGTATTTTTTTTACTACTATTTTTTTTCTAATATTTTTTTTCTAATATTTTTTATTTTTTTACTCTCTTTACTTTAGTTTTATTTTTAATTTTTTTTTTAATTCTGTTTTTTAACCCTTTTTTTTACTCTCTTTACTTTAACTTTTTTTTTATTCTTTCTTTTTTAACCTTTTTTTTTAAATAGTATTCTTTTCTTTCCAATTATATATTTTTTCCTACAAATGCATATGTATATGCCGGCTCTTCTGGGGTTCTTTTCGCGTCCGTCTCCTGAACGGATTCCGAATCGGGCCACTAGGTTTCTTCTTTCGTCCGTTCTTGTACGCTTCTGCTGCTTTACCTGTAAGGTGAAACCAAATATTTCTTGTTGTATTTGAACTGTCTTAATTCTTTTTATTAACCCTGATTTTTCACAAGCATTAGCCCCTAAAATTGAATTAATGTTCTCATTCACTACTTTAAATGCAACCCTACATGTTGTGTACTAGAAATAACACTGGTATCACTGTTGTCATCACTATTTTCTCTGGGTTGTGTAACTGTATGTATTGGTTTTGATGAATATTTATTATCATACATTTTTTTGGTTTTGTCGACAACATGATTCCCAATGATTCTTTTGTTTACACTTACATATTTGCTTGTAAGCTGGGCAATTACGATTTTGTGATTTTTACCACAATTTCGGCAGTCAAAGGCTTTAGAGGTTTTTTGTGTTTTAATTGAATTAATTAATCGCTCACCTTTTGTGATTTGTGCTGACTGTATCTGTGCGGTCTCTGTGGCTTTGTAAATTTGTATAGCTTGCTGCAAGGTTATATCTTGCGACAAGAGTTTCAGTTTCACCTATAACGAGTTGATTTCGTAAGATGCTGTCGGGAAGTAGCTGAAACGCACAATTCTGGGCTTGGAGATGAAGTTTGGTAAAAGTTCGTCGATTTTTTCTCCTTCCTCCTGTTTGATTTGATGAAATTTATAGCTCTCAAATGTAGTCTTTACCCTTAGTGAAAAATAATCTCCGAGCATACTTTTTACTTGATCCAAGGATACTTCCGATGTATCAGCTGCTTTAAGTGGCTGTGTTAGTGAACTATATACTTGAATTGCTGCAGATCCTATTGAGGACATGAAAGTCGCAATTTGAATATTGATCAGTTTTTCCGTAATTTGCGTTGCAATTTCGAAATATTCATATTGTTGTTTTCAAAGCATCCATTGTCTCGACATGTCATTATCATGCTCGATGACTAGAGGTTTTGGTGGACGCAAGAAATTGACGCTGTTTTCAGCTATTGTCAACTGAAATCACACTTTTCAACTTCAAACTAATAACTATACTGAATTGAATACATTTATTAACTAAGATTAATTATTTATTTAAGATATACAGTACATAGTAGTTATTTGGCACGTCTGTCGTGCTCTTGAGTTGATTTAACAGTAGTCATGGCAACCATCGCATAAGGCAGATGTGTTATGGTCGTAGCATACGGCATGTAGCAGTGTGCTACACTGAGACTAGTGACACCATGTATATTCGGCCTACTGTTTTCTATATGGATAGTGAGCTAGGCGCACTGAACGCACCCGAAAAGAAAAGGAAGAAAAAGACTTCCTTCGATCGGGCTGTCAAAAAAACCAAGGATACCGGACTTAGAGTGATCGTAAAAGATAAGAACGAAAACGGAGGATCCAAAATAATCAGACGAGGAGATAAACGACGAGCCCATCCGCGAGAAAGGTTCTTTAGTTTGTGGATACGGCAATCAAAAAGTAGCGAGGAAGAATTCTGATTGGCCAAAAGAAAAAGAAAAATTTAAGCGAGTAGACAAATCAAGTGATTGCAGGATTTTGTAGTGAATCATTCTCTTAAAAAAAAAACAAAAAAGAAAAGCCCTAAGGGAACACAAAAATTCCCAGTTCATAATCACAAAATCATCTGATTCGACGCATTGGATTAAAAGGGGATACGAGTGCATCTGGTGGTGTAATCCAATATTGGAAAGGTACAGGTCGGCCAACCTTCATAGTTCGACATCTGCTGTATAGCCGCAGCCATATGGAATATATACATATATTCCGCCAAAAGTGCTCATAAAGGAGTCTTCTAGTGACAGGGACACAAGCTATGAACATTGAGGTTCACAGCTGCACGAGGTAAGTAAGTAAGTAAGTAAGTGAATTTATTTAGCATTTTTTGCTATTCATTACAAAAGTCATATAATTATACTATAAGTCTAGCTCTCTTTCCTCCTTTTCCTTATATTCTGCATTAGTTTACGAATTTAATAAGTAATTTTAACAAATTCAAGAACTTTTCTCTTAAATATCCTAAAATTATTCTCAAGTTCTAAAGGTAACTTATTGAATATTTGAAAGCCCTTATATACTAAACTATTCTGCGATGAGTTATCTCTATATAGTGGGCAGCCTAAAATTATTAGCATTTCTTAATCCGTAAGGTTGTAAGTCTCCAACATAATTCATTAATTTACTTAAATAGCTCGGCATATCACCTGACTTAATTCTAAATATAAAAATTAATAAATTAATAATAATTCGTTGCTTTACACTCAACCAACACAAAGAATTTAACATAAATATGATAGATATGTATCTATTGCACTTTAAGACGGCTCTCATTGCCCTATTTTGAAGTCTCTGTAGTCTTACAAAAGAGTTATTATCGCACATAAACATGACTGTCGAACAATATTCAAAGTGGGGCTTAATCAATTAATTGAACTTAGTAAGTCTGTTCTATTTCTTATTTTTCTAAAGTACCCTATTTTCTTCGAAATTTTCTTTGCTATGTAACCTATATGTTTTTTAAATTTCAGTTCCTTATCAACAATAATGCCCAAATACTTGATTTCATCAAATTGTTCAATTTGCCCATTATCCATTCTTAAATCCAGGTCAAAATTATACTTAAATATCATACACTTAGTTTTACACACATTAACTTTTAATTTGTTTGATTTAAACCAATATTCTAGTCTCTTTAAATCTTCCTGTATTTCGCACCGACATTCACGTTCCCACAGTAGTACATCTTCGACTCACGTTTTGCCAATTAAAGATAAGTCCTGCTTTAGTATTTGTGAAATTCAACTCTATCACATTCTTTCAAAATATTTTTGTTGTATAGCTCAAATCCAATCAGTCAACTTCAGCAGTAAATTGTAAAAGGGGAAACTAATCTGAACCTTAAGCTCACACATGAGATAAACTCCATGGTACTCGTTCAGGGTAGGAAACAAAAATGTCCCCAGATATACCTATCTATCTTGTTCACAGCAGGCGAACATCCAAGAGGCCTCTTCGATGGAGCACCTGCCGCACGTAACGTATTGCAAGTACTAACTCCTTCTTACAAAACTATCTTAGCTAAATTTTAAATAAAGAAAAGGGGCCCAGAAAACTTATTTATCAAGCATGTTGGACATGGTAGATAAGAAAGAGCCATAGTCGACCATAGTTTTTTTTGAACAATAATTGAACCAATAAACAGGAAAATGAATTCGAAACCAGTTTTAGATAATTGTATCCAATAAATAATTGTATAAATATAGAAGCACAAAGAGAGTTAAGAAGAAATAAGAAACTTACTGGATAAGTTCAAAGTCACCGGATGACTAGTTTAAAGTATACATAGCTATGGCTAAACTGAATGGTAAACGTAAACCAGTCATTCATAATTAAATTAATAAATAAATAAATGTAAAAAGGAAAAAAAAAGTTTTAAATGGAGGTTTAACTATCGAATAAAAAATCAAGCCCGTTTTTGTAAAGGAAATCAATTAGAAATTCATTTTTGAATGGAAGTTTGACTATTGACGATAGATTTGTAGACTAAATTTTTTTTAAAGAAAAACAATTGAAAAGTTTAGTATAAATTACAGAACCTTGAAATGATAACTTAATTAGTGAGTATCTATATCTGTGCATATGCGTCTGTTTTGGAAAAAGAATTGGCATATGTGACGAGCTTGAGCCCTGGATTAGTTCCCTCTTCAGGCACTTCTGCCAATGATTTCTTTAGTCTCTTAAGAATTTATGAATAAATTCAGGAATACATACCCTGAACCCCAGATTTGAAGGTCTATCGAAAGGAATTATTTGTTGTTTTTTCATATTATTATTTTGTGAACCAATACCGTAGGCATTAGTGACCAAAAGCAAATGAAATTGAATTAGTTATTTGTTGTCAGAATCTTCACGTAACAGTAGGCATTGTCGAAATCATTTGTACTCATTAATCATTAAAATATAATTATTAAAAAGAAATGGATAGACAAGCAATAGTGTGTTAAGCTTTCATTTCCTCTTCCGCTCTCTTGGAGCCCTCTCGATGTAGGGGTTGAATAGGTCCGCTACTCTTCTCTGATATACTTACGGCCCTTAGTATCATTGGGTTGATGAGCCATGGCGGCCAAGAAAGCATGAGATCTGCGCGATAAGGTAAGGGTAAGTGGTGTAAAGGCCCCTTCAGAGCTGGAGCGTGTGCTACGGCTTTTGTCTGTCAGGTACGATAATTTTTTTTGTTATGGCTGATGGCAACGGCAGGCTTTTTGGTTAACCTCCCCTATAACTCACCCGCAATAACCGAGGTGCTAGCGTGCCGCCCTGCAGTCAACGCTGTCCACCGAGTGAGCTGTCAGCTCATGCTGACAGTTGGGACTTCACGTCCAAAATAAATCACTCTCAACAATGTTCCATAACAGATGGCGCATATATGCTTAAGGCTAGTTTACAGTACACACGTTTAAAGCTTAGCTTACATATTCTACTTACATCATCTAGCTTTGAAATACCCTCGCATGATTCAGAGATAGCAGAATTTCTTTCAGTGACTTTGGCATTGATATCATCTACCATGGAATTAGTAAGCATTTCATTATCTATTAAAAAGTCTTCACTATTTTCTTGACAGTTCGTATCACTAGACGGAGATAATAGCTTATATGACATTATTTTGGCGAAAATGTGATTAACACTATACTAAGATGAATCAGGGTAGGGCGGGGCTTGAAGTGCCGTTTTTTCAATTGTCTTCAATATATCATAAACCTTTGGATTAAATTACATGATAATTTAAACATACAATCTTTAGGATTTCATGTATCAATACCAAAATAAAATTGAATAAATTGTTAATTTATTTAACGATATTAATTGATTTTAACTGTGCAAGTTGTTCGGTACTTTTTACACCTTTTGTGGTGTAATAAGTTCCACCTGTTGGGGTACTATGTGCCACTTTCAATATCTCAAGACTTCATGGTTAAGAAAAATTAAAAAAAGCGGAATCTATTACGTTTTTATCGATATTTATTCAAAACTCACAAAAATAGTCGTAAATATTCAACACAAACGCGTATTCTAATTTAATATGATAGCAATAGATTAGTCTTCATCCGAGTTACAATTTAAGCAAATAAATGACAGAGATCCAAGATTCTTTGCGCACTTCTCGTGAGCCCATCCCTTGCAAACGCTGCATTGAATCCAACTTTCTCCAGGTAGACATTTATAATATGATTCACAGCAAATGAGGCAGAACCATTCATCCTCAGAACTAGAGTCATTTTTGATTCCTGCAAGATCATCTTTTTATTTTTCACTCGGTTTTTAGCCTTGCGTTCTATGCCTCTTTTCTTGGCTAATAATTCATTTTGTTTATTCTTTTCTTCTTCAGCCAAAGCATCCCTTTCTGGTGTGTCAGTTAGTATCGTGGCCTTATGTCGCTTTCTATTACTAATCTTTCGAGGTGCAGCCTTCGGCAAAGGTCTAACGTCTTGTGGAGAAAAAGATTGAGGCTCTGATTGGAAAGTAGACGGCTGAGAATCTAATAATAGTATGGATGCTGATGTAGATAGTATGGGGTCCAACGTCGATGACCGTATATTTTCTTTCTCAGCACTTGACAACGTTGTTATGGCTACCTCGGAAATTACAGGTTTTGCTCTATCTGTAACATAGCTTGGCGCAAAGTCACTTTCATCAAATGTATCTTTATTAAAAGGAAAGATACCACATCGTTCAAATCCCTTTATAATATGTATGGGCGTCAGAGCTAGAGGCAAAGATTTACTAACTATAGAAGGAATGTCATGAATTGCCATAGTTTTACCGCCATTATTCGTCATCCAGGCATCTTGAGCAGCAGATAAATACCTTTTGATGGGCCGTACACAGAAACATCCAAAGGCTGAAGCTTATGTGAACAATGCGGTGGAAACGAAAGCATGATCACGCCATTATTTTTGCCTAATCTAGTGTGTTCACTGATAGATATGAACTGTGATTGTCCAACAACAGGAGAATCATTAGTTGCTCTAGGTGTTGAATGAAGTGTTCTATAAAGTGGTAGAACTCGACATCAGTCATCCAGCCGCTGGAGTTTCCTATGCCAATACAATCTGCAGGACCATTGCGCACGAAATGATCTCGACATTTTTTTCTAAGAAAAATGAACATTGGCGGAACTGTCGAACCAGTAGCAGATACAGCAACTATCAAAGTAGTTCCTCCCTCTGCGGATGTGACCGAGCTGTATTCCGCTTACCCTTGGCAGCCACTATTTTGGATGGTTTCATCTGCGTTCCATATAGACGACGCCGTGAAATGATGTCTGTCTTAAACCATAGCCACTTTTTTATAAAACATTGCAACGTTGTATTCGTTGAAAGATGTTGCTCTGCTGAGGCTTGTTGCTTCCGGTTTTCTAATGGATAACCGTTCATTTCTCTTTGGAAACGCTGTCATCCAATCTTTGCTTGCCGTTTTGTTCCACGAGTTTGGAATAGATAATTCATATTTAACGGCGCAGTCGTATGCTAAACGTCGTACGCCTTTAGGTCCTATGCCGTGGAAAATCTGAGCAAGTTTAAGAAGATATTCCGTAAGTTCATATTGCTGTTCTTGAGAAAACACATGCCTTGGTGCTGCATATCCAAAACAAGCAAAATTAGGATTCTCTCTGTATCGACGTATGAATCGAGTTAAACTCACTCTGCAAATTTCGTAATTAGCTGCTTTCCTGACTGAAATTTTGCCATTAATTACTAATTCGGATGCGCGTTTCAATACTTGTACAGATTTCGTACCCCGTTCAGTTTTCCGTTTATAATTACACATCCTAAAAACGAAAAGAAAACAGAAAATAATAATATGTTGTTAAACGGGGTAAAAAGCTTCACCGTGGCACTTTTTACCCCGAACTGTACAGGAACATGTTTTTAGATAGTACACAATCAAAACAACAAATTTGTAGAAAGGTACTTACTTCACTCGAATACGTTGATAACATACAGCAATAAACTAAAATATCCGACACAATTTTTTTACTTTTGGCGAAATTTATAGCACCGTGGCACGTACGCCCCTATCTAATACCTGGCAGCGACTGGCTATGTGTCGAATATTAGCACACACCAAGCGTAATCTTTGTAGGTTTGTTTTGTTTTATTGCCCTTTTATTATACGAGATATTGAAGGTGGCACTTCTTACCCACGGCACTTTAAGCCCCGCCCTACCCTACTATTAAATCCACCCCTACGCCCCTACTTCGAACTACAGAGAAGTAGTTTTCAATTGGGTCTTGATTTAATTTGTATGTTAACAGAAATGGATGATTTGGGTACTCTGCAAATATATCTTCCGATAATAATAATGTGGACCTTATACTTTGAATTATACTTTTAATCCAATAGGTTTGTCTGTAGCCCTTAAATTTTATATTTTCGAAATATATGTAGTATTATTTCGTCTAAGTATTTTCTAACTTCATTATCCTTCCTTAGACCGCATTTGTACATTCCGTTTAAACGTAGCCTTACTATTAAAACAATCAAACAAGTTGTTGACTTACTTGAAAAATACTGCAGTAGAATCTGCAAATGGAGCCGTTTCAGAACTATAAGCTTTTAACTCATTCGCTGCCTATATTGCGGCACTACATATATGACTGAAAACCTGATTTGTATAAGAAACTTTCATTTGCCAGCTGTTTGGCATTACATGTTTGGATGTAATTTTAAAACACATCCTTGTTGAATTATTTTTTGCTATATTGTATTATTCTTGGACGCATTTCCATTTATTTTTTAATAGAGTATTTCTTATAGATTTTACCAAATGTGGGAAGTCGAAATTCACAAATTTTTTTATTATTATGGAAAAAGAACGGTTGCTCTTGTGTTACATTTAATCGGTTGAAACAGTTTGTGTTATTTGAACTCTGGTTGCATGTAATATTCCTTACACGTATGCCAATACTTTGACAGTAATTTATATTGCCAATGAGTTTGTTCTTTAGAGTTTCCCCCAGATATTGGACATTCAGTAGTAAAATAACTTATAACATACATAATTATAGTTCGAAAATATTCCGCGGACCATGAAAACAGATATATATTTTGCAAGCTTTTCCTTTTATGTAATTATCAACATCAACATATCCAACAATTTCATCAAATTTTATGCGTAGGTACACCAATTCTCGCCTTATAGCCTTTGAGGAGAGAACTAAAGGAGACGACATCCCATAATAAAGTATATGTATGGCAGCGTAGCCAAAAATTTTCGCCATCTTGATTTTTTGTAAACAAATAGCCGTGAAGTTTGTTTGGCGCAGAGATATATTTACAAAAGGGACAACTTATTTTTTATAGGAAATGGTTAATGGCTATTGGAGTAAGTGATAATAATATAAAAAGGAGTTATATATGCTCGAAGATTTAGATACAACAAGCCGTGTTGAGGAAATACTTTTAAAATACTGTTGCGAGCGTGGCCTTTGGTTCGTTATTTAAAACACAATATTAAATACTTAATATACAAGTTCTTTATTTCACTCTAATCATACAAAATTCATAAACTTTCTATTAATCAACTCAACTCTAATTATCGCTAATACTGTACTTTCAATTATCGCAATCTAATTACAACACTTTCGCACGTTTATTACTTTCGCTTGTTAACACTGCAACGTCTAAGACAAGACTCTTCTTCTGGCTATGACAACTGTTATATTTATACCCTAGAAACTCTCCAGATTATTCTCGAGTGTTCTATTTTCCAGAAGCTTCTTGACTGTTCTATTCATTCTATTCCTGAACCTTCCTGTAGATACCATAATCAATTCTCCGAACCTGAAGTCGTTTACTTCCATTGCCAGTAGATGTCACCAGTTGTCTCTTTCTATTGCACGTAACACTGCCCCCTTCTTAAAATTGTTCGTCCCGAACAACAGGTGGTCCACGGTCTTGATGCTTGTAATATTGATACAAGCGATCCAGATGAACGATTTTTCGTTTGCCTCTTGTATCACGTTGAATCCTGTATACTACGTGATTTATTCTAGTTACTACTGAATACGGTCCCTCCCAGTGTTGTTGTGAATTTGGAGAACGTCCCTTACGTCGGTTCGGGTTGTACAGCCAAACAAGATCATTGAATCCAGCTGAACTCGCACGTAAGTCAGAGCGGGTCCTCATCCGATTGGCATTTACTGCTAATTTTGTCCTCGTGGCTTCTTGTACATCAGCTCTCCTTTCCAATGGGGCTCTGATATTACACTTATACTTTTCCTTTCTGCTGCTATGTGGCGGCCCTTTGTAAGAAGCACACACAGTGCATCTGCGACACCACTTCTCCACAACCTCCCGCATATGTAGCCAATAAAACTTTTCTCGTATTTTAGAAATTGTTTTATTCACTCCCAAATGTTCTCCAGATGTTCCACGATGCATTTTACCTAGAACATCGTTGACCTTTGATGCCGGCAAGACTATTTGCATTCGGAATGATTTACCGTTAGGTGCCTCCCATTTGCGTTTTAAAATACCGCATTCCACATGAAGAGAATTCCATTGAGCCCAGTAGCTTTTCAGATTTTCACTCATCCCTGAAATACCCTTCCATTCTGGTTTTTCTATATCTGCTTTCCAAGCAAGAATAGGCGATATGTCCGGATCTTCTCGTTGCGCTGTTCGCAAGTTCTCGATGTCCCAACCTGTTGATGGTTCCACAGTTACCAACTGTATAGTTGCTGTTGTTTCTTTTTCTTCCACCCAGCCGCAATGTTTGCATTCAAGTTTGCATGGACGTTGTACAAAGGTTTCTGCATTTCCAGGAATAAGTCCTTTCCTATGTTGCATCTCAAAGCCATAAGGTTGGAGTCTAGTTGCTCCAAGAATAGCTTGCTCTCTAGTTCGCCAACTTGGACATTCTTCTCTTTCTTTCTTTTCTGTTGATTCCCTTCGACGGCGCTTCCTGCAGTCGCTTTGAAGGTGTCCCAATTTATTACAATCCCAGCATCGAAGAACACTACGTGAAGGGTTGCTCAGTGATAACTGCAATCTATTGCAAGTCTGCTGCCCAGCTCGATATCTTTGCAATTCCATTCTCCTCTCTTCATCTAGGGATTCCACTCGTCGGCGTTTTCTGCAGTCCCTTTGTAGGTGTCCCGGTCTATTACAATTCCAGCATTGCAGCATACCACGTGAAGGAGTGCTCTGTGATGGCTGCATTCTATTACAAGTACATTCGTTCACCGAAATTTCTCTCATTCGTACTGCACTCCATGAAGCTTGTCTGGCGGATTCATACACTAATGCATAGGCTAGTGCTTCTGCTGTTGATTTCTTCCCTGCTATCCTTAATGCATGTTGTAAGTTTTGATCTGCAATAGCGTTCACAAATGCCTCCGTCGCCACTTCATTGAGAAAATCCGCATTCATGCTGGAGTATGAAAGATGCGCTAATCTTTCCACATCACCCTGCAATTGTTGTAGTGATTCACCATGTTTTTGAATCCTGTTGCGCAACTGTAGGCGATATACTTGCTGCATGTGTTCATCTCCGTATCGTAATTCTATCCCCTGTACTAATGAAGTGTAATCCCGTTTCTTTTCAATCGGTACAGTTTGTAAGAGTTCTGACGCAGGACCTCGAAGTGCTAACACCAGAGCTATAGCTTTGTCTTCATCATTCCATCCATTTACCTCTGAAGCTGCCTCGAATTGTCTCTTGAAGATATGCCACGAATTTTGTCCATCAAATATTGGAGGCTTCATTCTACCTGAACCGGATATTTCAGATGCTACGTTTAGAGGCTGTCGATGATTTATTCTTTCAAGATCTGCTTTAACGTTTTCAAGTTGCTCGGTGACATTTTGTTGAACTTCCGAAACCTTTTGTTGAAATTCGTGCTCAATTCCTTCAATTTTCAAATTTTGTTCTTCTAAAGAACTTTTTAGAAAATTTTTCTGATCCTCCAAACGAGTTTCTAGACAATTCTCCAGAGAACTCTTTTGTTCGTCCAAGCGAGTTTCTATAGATTTCTTCTGCTCATCTAACCGGGATTCCAAAGAATTCTTTTGCTCCTTGAGAGAATTCTTTTGTTCCTCGAGAGAATTCTTTTGTTCCTCGAGAGAATTCTTTTGTTCCTCGAGAGAATTCTTTTGTTCCTCAAAAGCATTCTTTTGTTCATCAAAACGGGCTTCCATTTTGCTCATTAAAGCACTCAAAAGCTGTTCCATTTTCATTGTAGGCTCTTCTTCGATTTCGGTTTCTTCCAAGTTATCTTCGAAAACAAATGTTTCAGGATTCTTTCCTTCCTCTATCAAAGCTTGTCTGAGTCGCTCGACTAGAACTTTCTTTGCACCTGTCGTTTGTAATGACCGGTTCCCTAACTCCGCTTTCAAATCCTGCGTTCGAAGCTCCTCGAATTTTCGCCCCATTACTTTAGTAATGCACTTTAAGTTGAATATAAATTATTTTCCAGAACTTTCAAAATTTAACACAATTTCACAAAATTAATCACACTTTGAATTTTAAAGTCAATTGCCACCACTTTATTTCGCGAATTTATTTCACTTCTGACACCAGTTGTTGCGAGCGTGGCCTTTGGTTCGTTATTTAAAACACAATATTAAATACTTAATATACAAGTTCTTTATTTCACTCTAATCATACAAAATTCATAAACTTTCTATTAATCAACTCAACTCTAATTATCGCTAATACTGTACTTTCAATTATCGCAATCTAATTACAACACTTTCGCACGTTTATTACTTTCGCTTGTTAACACTGCAACGTCTAAGACAAGACTCTTCTTCTGGCTATGACAACTGTTATATTTATACTCTAGAAACTCTCCAGATTATTCTCGAGTGTTCTATTTTCCAGAAGCTTCTTGACTGTTCTATTCATTCTATTCCTGAACCTTCCTGTAGATACCATAATCAATTCTCCGAACCTGAAGTCGTTTACTTCCATTGCCAGTAGATGTCACCAGTTGTCTCTTTCTATTGCACGTAACAATACTTTTGTGGTAAATTCGGTAAATCCCACTGACTTGCATATATAAGTAAATTCGTAAATAATTTAAATATAACATCAGTGAGAGCATACTTGCTGAAATCAATACTGTTGCCATATGAAACAGGAGATCAGTCAGTCCATTTATATACATATCAGTGGGTGTTTGTTATGGAACTATGTTGAGTGATTGACGACTGGACGTTAAGTCCCGACTGCCAGCATGAGCTGACAGATCACTCGGCGGACAGCGTTGACTGCAGGGCGGCACGCTAGCTCGCCTCGGATATTGGCGGAGAGTGTGGGGTAGATGAAAAAGATTCTATTAATTGAAAATAGATCAGTATGAGGACTGAAAAATATTCTAAATCTACTTACAGGATTTATTTCCTCGCCGATGTTTACGAAATCTTTTTTGCTCTATGCGCTGTTGCTGACTGGACGATTTGACAAGAAGAGAAGATTGTCTTCTTCTTCTCCATCAACGACAAGCAAGAATTCTCCGTACTAGGGTGCGTGCGGACTGTCGGTATGGCAGCCGGCCGTCATACGTGCTTCAGTAATTCTCCGTGTAGCATATTGCTATATGCAATACGCTACGACCATAACAGGGCAGAGTAGTCTAGATCACCCGTGATTCAGACAACGCTGAAAAATGGTCGACTGATCTAGCCGGTCTTAAAAATAGGCCTCATCACTGCGGGCGCCCAATGTTGGTCTCGACCCACGACCCAATGAGCGTTCCTCATTACTCGCACTTGACTACGACTGTCGCCCTACTTGACTGATGACGCATCGAGGACACATCCCTGAAGTGCCGTCAGTCCTCGCCCAGACCTCGACATTCTTCTCCGTGTTGGAAACCAAAGGTACCAAAGGACAAGCTGGTAACCAAAAAAATCCAGCCTATCGATGTGCTGCTGGTTTCCTTCACTGAGATGCTGAGAAAACCTCGCGATCAGTAACCTAACCAACTGATCGCCAAGCTTTCCTGGCACAGTATCTCACTCTGATCTCAGACAGGCGATTGTTCAAGGGTGTGTCTCCAAGGCGTCGTCGAAGTGGTGACGTTGTCGATTTCATTTCTTAACTTGCTAACAGCCGTATACAGGATTGGATTCCAACAGGTATATCACCCACCATTGACGGGGCAATAGGAGGGCTTCGCGATATCCTATAAGTTACCAGTGAAGCTGGCTGGATGCCTTCTTAGGGCTACCAGGATCTAGATTAGGTGCTACTATGTCCGACAGTTGCTGATTAACGACACGTTGTAGACGGACAGTCAAAGAAAAATCCTCCTAATGAGGCCAATCAGGAAGGGACTATAAAAAGGTTATCTATTCATAAGAGGTAGAGGTATGTTGATGAGATTGAATTCCAACAGGTATATCACCTACCATTGGCGGGGCAATAGGAGGGCTTCGCGATATCCTATAGTTTACCAGTGAAGCTGGCTGGATGCGTTCTTAGGGCTACCAGGAATAAACGTGACAGCAGATAGATGACGCTTCTAGAATGGATATCACTGCCTGATGTCTTTGGCGTGATAGACTCCTAAGGGTTTCCCCTGCAGATCCTCAAGCTCGTATAAGGAGTTTCCTTTCTTGGCTCTAAACCGACACTTGACAAATTTCCGTCCCAGTTTAGCACTAGTCTGCTGTTGGAAGTTGTTTTGGGAAAAATTCCGTCTGAATACTTCTTAACCCACTTTGAAATTAACAAGTTTCGCCCTGAGATTATAGGCTCTTGAATCCTGTTCGAACGCATTGTGTAAGTCCTCCTACACTCTCGCACGGATCAACTCATTTTGTCGTCCGCATCTACTCTCAGAGGCTCATGAAGAGTCCCAATGCTCCTCAAGATGGAATGGGAGCTGCTATGTTCAATCATTTGCTGACCGAAAAGTGTTCGATATGGAGAGAAACCAGTTGCGTGAAAAGAGCTCCTGAGGGAACTAGATGTCTGGCTCAGCTTCTCATTCCATTTTGTGTGTTCCTTCCGAATATATGCTTTAATCCCTGACAATAGAGACCTGTTTACTCGCTCTGAGGCGTTTTCTTGCGGCGAGTAAACTGCCGTTCGCAAGTGCTTCACCTCATACTTGTCCAGTATTCTGGTAAACTGAGCCGAGCATAACTGGATTCCATTGTCAGAGATGATCGTTTCCGGGACTCCGAACACATGGAACACTTCCGTTTCGATGAATTTACACACATTGAGTGTAGATGCTTTTCTCATAGGTTTGAGAATCGGGAACCTTGAAAAGTGGTCAAGAACTATTAAGATGCAGACATTTCCTTTCACTGACCGAGGATATGGACGCAGAAAATCAATATACAGCTTTTGCCATGGTCGTTCTGTCACAGATTGGACTCTCATAGGTGGTCTCAGAATAGTATTTGGGGCTTTAGTCTCTTTACACACATCACAGGCGCCTACGTAGTTTCTGACATCAACTGTCATTCGTGGCCAGTACAAGTGTCTTCTCAGTCGTTCCAGTGAAATAACGTCGGAAACAAGCCCTCGTAGAATCCAAAGCTTTCAAGCTTCTTCTTCCTGAATCGGATCGCCTGTTCTCGGAACACTGCGAATGTGTCGTGTCCCCAGTAAAACACTCGCGTATTCCACATATAAAACTTTTATTTAATTAACTACTTCGAACAATAACACAATTTGAGCTTGATCACTCACAACTTATAACTTGTGATCGCTAAAACACAACTGAGCAACCTGATCCATTCGCAAAGTCGGGTCACCTTTTACAGGCGGAAGCGACTCTGACCTAGTGACCAGTGCAATACCTTGCAATTAATCGCAAAGCATTACATCAGTCACTGCCGTCAGCTTGAGACCCCAATACTGTTAGTAAACAAACAGTAAGCCCAGGTGAGCATTTCACTATGCGAAGTGAATTACTCAACCCTGGCTTAATGCTTAATTACAACAGCAATGGATGCGACAGTTTTTTAATAAACAATTCGCAATCGCCAAGCCTTTAACTGTGCGAAGTAAAAATGCTTAGATACCGCAAACTGCTTAATTAATCGTACACCTGCTGCTAGCTAAATTTATGATGTCACAACCGCACCGAATTGAATATTGGGCCACGACATTTCTCGCCCCTGTGAAAGACTAATTTCCAGGGGGAATTAGATCAGGGTGCTCGGCTTAGTTTCAGCTACATTGTACATTTTATCATATAATGTGTATACAATATTTGTTATTTTATTTTTAACACCTTCTAAATTCTATCTTAACAATAACTACTTCTCTTAATTCAGTGCTAAAATAAAAACCTGTGTTTTTTTATTTACTTGTTTTTTCTCGTGCTCTAATTGATTTCTTCAAACAATATTTTTGTCAATTATAATTTTATTATAACCTTAGTTCTAATTTTGATATTTCTAAAAATAGTTTTACCATAATAACAACAAAAAACTGTACAATTATTTCTAGGATTATATTTACTTATACAAGGTTTCATTAATCTAATCATATTATATAACTACACTATTTACTTTCGTTTAAACATTTTTTATACCTAATCCCAAATTTTTTTTCAAATGAACACATGATTTTTTTTAGCAAATATCAAACTAAGTTTTTAACCTGAATATAATATTTGTATAGGTTTAATTACTCAGAGTGATTCCGTCTATCTTGTTGCCACTGTCCTATTAAATATAACACTTAGTATAACAAAAATATCTAACCCTACAACGGTTGTTACTACGCTAGCTGTACTAACTGTTTTCCAACTATCGTAGGCAGGTTTGCTGTGGGCAATGTTGCTGTAGTAGGCACGATTACTTGCAGGTCATCGTTGGTTTCGTGGTCTTCGGTAGGCTGTCCTGTTGTTACAGTGGGTTTTATTGAACTCCGGGTGATGGTGTTGTGACTCAGGTGCCCGAATCACAACCATAAGGTCAACACATCAATATATCGTCCTATACAATATATTGATGTATTGCTAGTTGACCCTGAAAAAAAAAAATAATAAGAACAAAATTTATTTGATTTAAATTTAAACATTCCAAGTGCACTTAAAATGCACCTGCGTGTTGTAACAAAATGCAATTTAGCATAAATTGCATTTTGTTATCAGACACACATCCATCTGCACGGTATACTTACCTACATACAGTGCAAATCATATTTCATTTTCTTCGTGCATATGATAATGCACATAGAATAAATTGCATTCTCTCACGTACGATCTTGGATCGTCGTGAGAAAGCAAAAAGAAGAGCACGAAAGTTTTTTGCAAAAAATATGTGGGTACCTGGGGGCAGCAAGCCCAATCCTCGAGGCAGTCTTTTTTAAAAAACCCGGGGAGTCGTTTTTTCCATCCCGTCGAGATTACACAAAAAAGAAGTTTTAGTATTTGAAATATTTAAAAAAGAAGTTTAAGTTGGAAAATTAAAAAAAAAAAGGGTTTTAATATTTGGAAAATAAAAGAATAAGTTTTAGCTGAAATTTATAAAAGAAGGTCTAGTTGGAACATAAATATAAAAGAAAATTTTGCCAGAAAAAGGGATATTGTGTGAAATTATTTAGTTAAAACCTATGCCCACTCTCTCCCCCAGGAGCACGGAGTGCGCAAAATACAACATAATGGTGGCAGCGGTATTCCTACCCAAACAAAAATCAGTGTCTTGATTCCCCATTAAAATATTATTGTAACAAACAACAAATAAAAATCAATAAAATTCCGACACCACACAACATTGATGGTATTTAAAATAATAAACTCAAGTGCCTAAAAAAAAAAAATAATAATTATTATTAAATTGATATAAATAAAAAAATAAACAAAAAAAGAAAATAATAATAATAAAAAAAAAAAAAATAAGCCCGGGTACCCAGGAGGTACTTAGAGGAGTTAAAAGTTTAAGCGCCCAAGCGCTCACCGTGGGACCGAAGGAGGCTTCATCCCTGCCTCACTAAGACGAAATATAGAAGGAAGGAAGACGCCCGACGTATCTTCAGGATCATAATACCATCTGCCAGTTTCAACTTTATATTCCCAACTATAACTCTACAAGAAATCATCGCCCAGGACGCGCGACGTATCAACATCTACAAACATCTTAATCCTCATCTATACTCATCATACTCATAACCAGCAACAACTCCAGATTCATACATTTTGGATAATATATAAGGTAGAAAAATTGAACACTATAATATATCGGGAGAAACAAGTTATTTTTAATATTTACGTGATTAGATTTCCTTTTTCGGATTTTACATATTTTTTTTTGATTACTTACATTTTCCATAATTAGCTACATATTTCCATATTTTCTGATTTTTTTTTTTTCATATTTACAAGTTAATTACATAATTACACATTCTCTGATTATTTACATTTTATCTGATTAATTGGGAATTTGCATTTTTTTTATTATTGATTTTGATTGTGATATCAAGAAGAAAATAACTTCCTTATATTACCTTCGATTCTCATTTAACTTGAAGGAAAATTTCAATTCTACACATACAAATCAAAACCTACTCTTCCACGAAGCGACCTCTGCGGTAAGACCTCGTGAGCTTGCTGGTCAGAGGACTTCGGAAAGAATCAATAATTGTCCTCCTTCAATAGAGCTTCATAAGCCTGTTGATCAGGAGGAGATTTTGGTTGGAAGGAGCAGTTTAAATTACCCGCCTTTGGTTAGCAAACAAATTTCATCTTCCTTTATCGACAATATACATATATATATATATACAAATGTTTGACTTTTTGCATGTTGATATGACCTTTTTCCTTTTATTTTAATAACTTCAAAATTTGTTATTGAAGTCATAACTCTGTTTCCAATAATATTTGACAAGCAAATTTTGCTTTACTTTTTCTATTTTCGTGCATATCTTTTAGATTCTTCTGAAAATTTTGGTTTCTCCTTCATCCTAATTTTTATACCGAACAAAAAATTCGAAGGTTTAATACGAACAAATCGTTGGTTATTAATAATTAATCCCTATTTCACTATCGATGAGTCATTTTGTTATTGCTATTGTCGTTTTATATACTTTTACACAAAAATAATACGCACCCAAATATATACCTACCTACCTATAATTATACCTTCCTTATTCTAAATAAATTTAATTTCCTACTTTTTATTTCGATTTAAATAGGAGATAGTTGCAACAAACAAGTGACAATCAGTTTTTTTTTACATACATTGAGATTCCCAGTAAATTTTTTTTTTAACTTCTCTCCCTCATCTCCAAGAAATAAAAATAAACCAAAAACCATAAGACTTTTTCTACCAAATAAAAATAAAACAATTTTCCTTTTGTCTTTTCCCTTGTTGACAAATTAAACAATTCTTCACATTCCTATCGCTGTGTTTTTCTCAACTCTTACAAAATTTAATTAAACATAATTATCTACGTATAACCAACTTGCTACCTGTTTATTGTTGTAGGGAAAATTTAAACAAATGTTTTTTTTAACATTTCTTCCATAACTAATTAATTAATTTCCAAACAAAATATAAATCAATTAAACATGACTGAAGAAACCAAATCTTTCGATGAGCTTTGCTTGTCACAAGTCCCAAAAATGGCAGAAATTAGACAAATTCTGGCCGATTATCACAGAGCCAATAAAAGCAAAAGGACTTCAGAATTTACTTCTGAAAAACTACAAAATTTGGAAGACGTATGGGCTTCATTCGAAAAAACGGAAACCCTGATTCAAGATCATGAAGATTTTACTGAAACTCATGATTATTTTAAGCAGTCATGCTATGACAAAACAGAGGACTGGTACAATCTTACAAAGGCAACTCTGTCTGATAGGTTGAAATCCATATCAGTCCACACAGAGCGCAAAAATAACCCGTTTTACGTCCCACTTCCAAAAACTTCTCAAAAAACAACTGCAGCTGATAACCAGGACAGCTCAGACAAAGATCAATCGAATACAGTACGATTTCGATTGCAAGAAGATAGACAAAAAACATTATACCATATTATCCAGTCTATAGATAATAATTCACTTGGAACTGCAACCCAGGCATATATAAACCAAAAATTAAACTCGTTGCACAAATATTGGGATGATTTTGAAGAAACACACAATGAAATAATCTTGAATGTTGGCCCAAACGACAAAGACAGCGAATACTTCGCAAATGATGTTTACATAAACATGGAAACATCATTCTCAGACACTGTAATTGCGCTGCAAGAACAATTGGACTCTCGATTCCAAAATGTAACGAATAATACAAATAATTCCATAGAGCAGCACCACAATGTCTCTTTCAGAGACCAATCAAGTTTTTTCCCATCTGAAGCGAGAACATTAATTCCCAATTTCAATGGAAATCCGAAAGATCTCCACAAATTTATTTCAAGTTGTGATGACACATACGCAACAGCAACGACGACGAACGAAAAACACTCCCTCCTTAGCTTAATAAGGAGTAAATTATCCGCAGAGGCATACGACGTATACAGATACAATCAAATCTCAGATTGGCCTGAGTTAAAATCGCTATTGGTCCAAACTTTCGAAGTCAAAACCCCTAGGTCCACACTACAATCTCAATTGACTAACTCCAGACAAAGAAGAGAAGAAAGTGTAAAAGACTTTTTGCAGAGATTAAATACAACACTGTCCAAGCTAAATGAAGCAACACATTCCTATACAACGGACAAGGTGCTCCTACGGTCTTTGTTAAGAGATAATGAGTGTCAGGCTGTGAGAGCAATTGAAGATGGGTTATCCAATCCACAATTACAGACCTTGGCTAAGGTACATTCCGATAAATCCTTTTCTGCTTTAAAATCACACATCTTGGAGCATGCATCACGTTTAGAGCACAAACAACTTGTTTCCCATGCACAAAACAAGATTAATCAAACTCCATCTGCGCAAACAATAAATTCAAATCTTCGTTGCTTCAAATGTAATAGACTGGGGCATGCTGCATCAAGTTGCCCAGTCATACAACGCACCACGCAAAATTTCAATGCAGTTCCAAAGCTAAACCCCCAATTGCAACGTCCTCCAGATTTTAAGAATGCTACATCTCCGTCACAGGTCCCTAGTTGTCGATATTGCCATCGGATGGGCCATTCTATTGAAGAATGCAGGACAAGAGCTGCAAATAATTCCCGATTTAACGACAATCAAGAAAATCGGAATAATTTCCAAAAAGAAAAAACAGTTCCGCAAACAAGCACGGCTGATAGACAGCCACAAAACAGGAACTGGCAGCAGCCAGTATTCCGAGAAATTCGAACTCCACCGCCGAGATATAATAATGCCAATATCTCGGCTAAATCGCCATCTCCAAAGAGGAGAAATAGCAAAAGTCCATCGGCATCCAGGCAGGGAAACTGGATGCAGCGGGGGGTCTCATTCGGCAACCCCTCGCATATAGAAACTACAGCACAAGTCCACAGGAATCCCGAAACAATATCGACACAGTCAGAACAAAATTGATACGTATCCCCATCCAAGTAACAATTTCTTTACCTGTCGATATCTGCTCTGCTCCAAAACTTACATTTTTAATTGATACTGGAGCAGAGATCAGCCTAATTAAACTCCATCCATTGAAGCCAGATAGCATCTGCTACAGAGATGCTATCTGCAATATAAACACATTATTCACAGAGTCCACTTCTACGGAAGGGCTCATCTTTGCTAAATTGAATTTAGAATCTTCGAATAATAATAACTCCATTCTAGAACACCCATTTCAAATAGTGGGAAATAACTCCATCCTCTCATACGATGGCCTGCTTGGTCATGACTTTTTATCTCGATACAATGCTAGTATCGATTATAAAAATAAATACATTTCTTTAGAAATAAACAATTCAAATGAATCTTATCCGTATGAGCAATATTACTCCAATTACCCATATGTTTATTTGAAAAGCGAAGACCCAGAAAAGAGGTCTCAAACAAAAAGTCTATTATATACGGAGATAACATTCTCCGATATAAATACTAATACAAATCTATCTCCATCTATAGCCAGAAAAAAGGCTGAATTAAATAAAAATCAATCTCCATCCAAAGCTTCACAAGATACGAAGCAAGAACGTAAAAGTATATCTCCATCAATAGCCACACAGGAGGCTGTAGCTAAGTAGTAAAGTTTTATCTCCTTCATCAATAAATTCACAAAATGTGAATTCCAGAAATAAATCAAAAAAGAAGTCAAAGAATTTCAATAAAGTTTTATCTCCTTCAAATTCTATCGAGTCGGAATCATCGAATAACTTCCAAATTCCACAAAAGTTGGAATCATATCGCCTTCCTACTAATCATCCGAAAGAATCGGATCACTTAAAAAAAGTCAAGATTCCGGCTCGATCAGAGTTCATCATTGAAATTCCAACTTCTTCTATTCAAAATCAATCGGTCTGTTTCAGGAAGGAAATAAGGCCAGGTTTGTTTCTTGGAAATTCGATAGTCGAACCAGTCAACGGTATGGCAAAAGTCCTAATCCTCAATACAAATGAGGAGGACGCCGATCTGGGCCCTTACGAGTTGAACCCAGTTTACCAAGACTTGGACAACTTTGTGGTCATCTCAACAGACTCTGAAAGAGATCCGATTAAGGGCAGAATAAATAAACTGCATAACCTTATAAAATTGGATCACTGTAATTCAGAGGAATCTGAGAGTATTCGCAATATCTGTAGGGAATTCAACGAACTCTTCTTCATAGAAGGGGACTTCCTTTCATATACAGATGCGATTACCCACAAAATCGAGACACTCCAAGACAAACCACCAATCTATACTAAGCCTTATCGACTTCCTGAAGCAAGCCGAACTGAAATAAACCGGCAAATACAGGAGATGCTTGAGTCAGACATCATCAGACCTTCACATAGTCCCTGGAATTCTCCACTCCTCCTGGTTCCCAAAAAACCGGATGAGAATGGAAACAAAAAGTGGCGAGTAGTGGTAGACTTTCGTCGTATTAACGACATTACTATTGGCGATGCGTACCCACTGCCTAATATCACTGATATATTAGACCAGTTGGGGAAGTCGAAATATTTTACCACACTCGACTTAGACAGTGGATTTCACCAGATAAGAATGGACCCGAAGGACAGGGAGAAAACTGCCTTTAGCACACCCTATGGCCACTACGAATACAATCGTATGCCATTTGGTTTAAAAGGAGCCCCTCCTACTTTTCAGCGAGCCATGAATAATGTCTTATCTGGCCTTCAAGGCATATATTGCTTCGTATACATGGACGATATTGTAGTCCATGGATACAATCTCAAAGACCACAATTCCAGACTCACAGCAGTATTCAGCCGTCTCCGAAATTTTAATTTGAAACTCCAACCCGACAAGTGCCATTTCCTAAGAAAGGAAATTATGTATTTAGGGCACATAATTACAGAAAACGGAGTCAAACCAGACCCTACAAAAATAAAATCAGTTCAGTCATATCCCAGACCCAAGAAGGAAAAAGATATCAAAGCCTTCCTTGGTTTCGTCGGCTATTATCGCCGCTTTATACCCAACTTTTCAAAGATTGCGAAGCCCCTTACGAATCTTTTAAAAAAAGATACGCCTTTCAAGTTCGACGCAATCTGCGACGAGGCATTTTGCGAATTGCGAAATAAATTAATTTCAGCACCAATTTTATCATATCCCAATTTTGACAAAGAATTTTTTGTCACCTCCGATGCCAGTGACTACGCCATCGGAGCAGTACTTTCACAAGTTGATGATCAAGGAGATCATCCAATCGCCTACGTGAGCCGAGTTCTCAATGGTGCGGAAACTCGTTACTCAACAATTGAAAAGGAGCTCTTAGCTATCGTGTTCGCAGTTGAGCAATTCAGACCATACGTTTATGGCAGACAGTTTATAATTATAACTGACCATAAACCATTAGTATGGCTCATGAATCTAAAAGACCACTCCTCAAGACTGATGAGATGGAGAATACGCCTTGAGGAATATGACTACAAGATAGTCCACAAATCAGGTAAGCTCAACACAAATGCAGATGCTCTCAGTAGAGCAATTCCGGAAAAATCTGAACATTCTGCAGAACCAACAACCTTCGTAAATGTGGTAACTAGAAATCAAGCCAGAACTCAGGCGAATATAAATACTCCCAACGCAAGTGTAACTACTCCAAACCCAACCCCATCACCTGTAAACAATTCCTCAGTCATAATAACCGAGACAAATTTTCCTCTCCTACTAACTAAGTATGCGAACCCTAAATTTTTCATCTTGCCAATGCAAGATACAGAACTTGAAAGAGTTTTGGATTCGAAACTCAAATTTTCTGATAAATCTTCATCTCTAGGAAAGGAACTGAACTTCTTCAAGAAAAAAGACTCAACTGTAATCATATCAAAAATTAATTTACCTTGTCGATCCCAAAGAGATAGATCAGACATCGAAAAGGTTTTAACTGAAATCTGCTCATACACAGAAGCAAATCAGTTAAAACAAATAAATATTCCTTCCCTATATTAGATCCACAGACTCTAATAATTATTAAAAACGCTTTTACCCAGATCTTCGCTAATAAACAAATAGAAGTAGTTACACTATAAGAGTTCTGGATCACTTTTTCCATACAAAAAGTGCAAGGTAGATTCCAACTATTTTGGTGGCTCTGGACTCGCGTTCTGGGCCACTGAGGGGGATTTCGTCTAGTGGTATACGCCACAGGGCATGCCAGGAGAATTCCTTTCCTACCGTCTGGCTGACCAGCAGATGACATTAACTTTTAAGTAATAATTCAATTTTTTTTTTGCCCATGGTGTGCTGTGCCTAAATGTAGGCTTTTTTATTATGATTTTGCTGTTTTCAAGTGTTGCGCCTAAATGTGGGCTTTTGGTTTTGAACTGATATTAGCAATAAATAAAGTTAACACTATGCTATTCTTTTTCATACCAATAGATTCTAGGAGGTGCCAGTGGATAGGGTGTTGGTACTGTTGGGGGACAAGATTTTCATCAGAAATCCTCTATGGGCTATGGTTCACGAGATATTAGCGATTTTACCTTTTTAGATATAGCTAATATTGGTAATAATTCAAGTTAACACTATGCTATTCTTTTTCATACCAATAGATTCTAGGAGGTGCCAGTGGATAGGGTATTGGTACTGTTGGGGGACAAGATTTTCATCAGAAATCCTCTATGGGCTATGGTTCTCGAGATATTAGCGATTTTACCTTTTTATATATAGTTAATATTAGTAATAATTAAAGTTATCGCTATGCTATTCTTTTTCATAACAATAGATTCTAGGAGGTGCCAGTGGATAGGGTATTGGTACTGTTGGGGGACAAAATTTTCATCAGAAATCCTCTACGGGCTATGGTTCTCGAGATATTAGCGATTTTACCTTTTTATATATAGTTAATATTAGTAATAATTAAAGTTATCGCTTTGCTATTCTTTTTCATACGAATAGATTCTAGGAGGTGCCAGTGGATAGGGTATTGGTACTGTAGGGGGGCAAGATTTTCATCAGAAATCCTCTACGGGCTATGGTTCTCGAGATATTAGCGATTTTACCATTTTATATATAGTTAATATTAGTAATAATTCAAGTTAACCCTATGCTATTCTTTTTCATACCAATAGATTCTAGGAGGTGCCAGTGGATAGGGTATTGGTACTGTTGGGGGACAAAATTTTCATCAGAAATCCTCTACGGGCTATGGTTCTCGAGATATTAGCGATTTTACCATTTTATATATAGTTAATATTAGTAATAATTAAAGTTAACGCTACGCTATTGATTTTGATACCAATAGATTCTAGGAGGTGCCAGTGGATAGGGTATTGGTACTGTTGGGGGACAAGATTTTCATCAGAAATCCTCTACGGGCTATGGTTCTCGAGATATTAGCAATTTTACCATTTTATATATAGTTAATATTAGTAATAATTAAAGTTAATGCTATGCTATTCGTTTTCATACCAATAGATTCTAGGAGGCGCCAGTGGATAGGGTATTGGTACTGTTGGGGAACAAGATTTTCATCAGAAATCCTCTACGGGCTATGTTTCTCGAGATATTAGCGATTTGACCTTTTTAGATATAGTTAATATTAGTAATAATTAAAGCTAACGCTATGCTATACGTTTTCATACCAATAGATTCTAGGAGGTGCCAGTGGATAGGGTATTGGTGCTGTTGGGGGACAAAATTTTCATCAGAAATCATCTACGGACTGTGGTTTTCCGAGATATTAGCGATCTTGCCTTTCAGTATTACTAATAATTCAAGTTACCCTGGGGAGTTGTAGATATCAGCATAATGTCGCCTTGGATTTGCTGTTTTCTTACTTGAATATTTCTTAGTGAGGAATTGGTAGATATCAAAAGTTCCGGATGACTTTCTATAGGCGTTCTGGGCAGTGTGGTTCTGGGCAGTGTGGTTCTGGGCATCAAATATTAAATGTTTACTAAACATTAGGCATGCGTCCCCTATTTATGATGTAAGTTGATATCATCGCTGTAAACAAATTCACATTTAAGCTGAATGGTTCATACACACCTGTGTAAACTTCCTGTTTAAAAAATTCGCATTTTAGCTGAATGAGTCATGCACACCTGTGTAAACAAATTTAAGCAATATCAGCACATTTATTCTTTTCACGTAATTTGATACCACACTTAGTGTAGGCAGCCAAAAATTTTATTTTATTGTTCCAAGAATTTTACCGTTCGAAACGTTTCATTAGAATTCACATAAAGTAAACAAATTTTCACATTTTCTTTTTATCTTGAAATGCATTCATGTAAACAATCTCATTCGTATTTGCAAATTCAACCAACAGAATAAAGTAATCAAATTAATTTGGATGATTCATGTTTTTTGTGTTTTATTGTTTATTCGATATCATCTCAGCCTGTAAGCAAATTCGTTGGAATTCATCCTGTACAATGATTATTGCAGCAACAGGATCATTCATGTTCACAAACTGTTGCTATAAAAGCCCAAGCAAACTCTTGGGGAGCATCAGTCAGTTTTAGTGAGCCTCAGTGATAGTTTAAAAACATATAAAAAAATTAAAAATGTCTTCGATGTTAGCAAATAAAAGTTTTTCAATAATTGAAAATTTGCGAAAAGATGTGATAGAGTGTTTAAAAAATTCAGTGAATAAAGACTATATTGTTCAAAAGTGCAATAGAAACATGCATAAATTTCAAGTTGCATTTCGGAAGTGCAATAAGAGTTCTAGGAAACGACATTTCGAGAGCTGTCTCGAGCAAATTAAAGCATTAAGAGCACTATTGAGAACTCCCCGTCGAGGTGGAGGAATTACTCGCGTAAGAAGAAGTGATTTTGTAAAGTGGGAGGAAATAAAGACAGCGTTCGCAGGCAGAATTCGACAAGGTGTTATTGCAAATTTAAAACATATAGACCCGAAGCTATTTATGCAAGACGCCACCAAATTATTTACGCGTCGTGTTAAAAATACCTTAAAACATTATTTTAATATTAAAGTTTCTACAACGTTTTGTGGTGAATTTGTTAAAGAAACTGGTGACAATGAAATTATAAAAGACATTAAATACTTCCAAGCGAGAACTGCTCCAATTAGTACAGATGATAACTTAGAGGAGTGGTTTAAATCAAACATTTTGGATCCAATACACACTCAGCTGGAAGAATTCCAGGAAAAAGACAGTGGCTGGGCACTGCACTCTATAATACATCTAGCAGTACACATCAACAAGTTTGAACAGCTTCGAGGATCTTCGTATATACCTCTACCGAAGGAGATTGCATCAAAGAAAGCTTGCATTAATTTGAAAAATAATGATGAAGCATGCTTCGCATGGGCCGTAACATCAGCGCTATATCCTGTAAATATTAACACCAATAGGATCTCATCATATGCACATTATTCAACTGTGCTAAATTTAACTGGGATAACATTTCCCATGACATTAAGCATATTACGCAATTTGAAGGCCAGAACGAGATATCAGTAAACGTGTTCATTCTAGAGAAAGAGCGTTTCTTCACCACAGTTCCAGTTAGACTTACGAAACATAGGATGGAGCGACATGTAAATCTCTTAATGCTGCAAGATGACTATGAGCAAGCTGATGATGATGAAGATCATATGGATGATGATGATGATGTTGATGATGATGCCAGCAGATATCATTTCTGCTGGATTAAAGATCTTTCGCGCCTTGTCTCGAAACAAACTTCTAAATATAATGGTAGAAAGTATATATGTGATAGATGTTTGCTCTACTTTTACTCTGCTGAAAAATTAACATCACACACTCCCGAATGTGAGAAACAAAACGACTGTAGAATTATGTTTCCATCAGAGGAAAAGAAATGGCTGGAATATAAGAATTATAACCATAAGAATCCAGTCCCGTTTTGTGTGTATGCTGATCTTGAATCAATATTGAAGCCGATTCAGAGAAACGATCAAAATACACAGCGAATCCAGGAACATGAAGTTCACAGCATAGGATTCTATTTCCACTGCAAACATGATGCTAAGCTCTCATATTACAGAGCATATCGAGGCAAGGACTGTCAACAATGGTTTGCATTAGAATTGCAAAAAATTGCATCCATAGCTGTACAGGAGAAGCTGAACATCAGGCCAATGCAACCCTTGACTAAAGAGGAACGGCGTTCACATAAGGAAACTACTTACTGCCATATATGTGAAAAAACGTTTGCAACCTATAAGGAACGAGTTCGGGACCATTGCCATTTAACAGGTAAATACTAAGAAGCATAATTCAATTCATTTCTTTTCATAATTTCTTTTAACAGGAAAATACCGCGGACCAGCGCACAATGCATGTAATCTGATGTATCAAGATTGCTCCATAGTTCCAGTCATTTTTCACAATTTATCCGGATATGATGCCCACTTCATTATTAAGGATATAGCTACAGCCATTCCTGGGAAAGTGGATCTCCTACCAATAAATAAAGAAAGATACATTTCGTTCACCAAGCACGTTGAAGGCAGTCATATCAAATTCAGATTCATCGATTCCTTCCGTTTTATGGCAGAATCTTTAGATAAGCTATCATCATTGCTGCCGTTGGATAAATTGAATATTACAAGAGCTGCATGGCAGGAATTGGATGATGATGACTTTAAACTGCTTACGCGCAAAGGTGTCTTCCCATACGACTTCGTTGACGATTGGACTAAATTCGATTTCCAACACTTACCGGCGCAAGAGCAATTCTATAATAAAATGACTGACAGTGATATATCCGCTGAGGACTACAATCATGCTGAAAAGGTCTGGCAGAGATTTGAAATACAGACACTTGGCGAATATTCCGATCTATACCTGAAAACTGATGTCCTCCTATTGGCTGATGTCTTCGAGAACTTTCGAGAAGTATGTATGAAGACATACAATTTAGGTCCTGCACATTATTACACCATGCCAGGCCTAACATGGGATGCTATGCTAAAATACACCAAAGTAAAACTAGAGCTGATAACCGACGTAGATATACTGCTATTCATAGAGAGAGGTATTCGAGGTGGTATAAGTCAATGCTCGAACAGATATAGCAAAGCAAATAATAAATATATGGATGATTTTAAGCCTAAGGAGAAAGAGAAATACCTGATGTATTATGATGTAAATAACCTTTATGGATGGGCCATGTCACAGCATTTACCAACCGGAGGATTCAAATGGGTTGATGCTCCCAATATCAACGTTTTCGAGATTCCTGATGATTCACCAATTGGATACATATTCGAAGTCGACTTGGACTATCCTCAACATCTACATGATAAGCATAAGGATTTACCGTTTTGCTCTGAGTATGCAGCACCACCTGGAGCAAAATTAGAAAAGCTTTTGACAACATTACATCCTAAAACTAAATATGTTATACACTACCGAAATTTGAAGCAATGCTTATCACATGGTCTCATCCTGAAAAAAGTGCACCGGGTTCTTCAATTCAACCAATCAGCTTGGCTTAAACCATATATTGACTTAAATACCACCAAACGGAAGCAGGCTACCAGCGATCATGAGAAGGACAGCTATAAGAAGATGAATAATGCAGCTTTTGGTAAGACCATGGAAAATTTTCGCAAGTATAGCGATATAAAGCTTTGCGTAAAGTGGGAAGGTCGCTATGGTGCCAAAGCTCGGATTGCGGCACCCAACTTCCACAGTGCAACGATATTTGATGAGAATTTAGTTGCTGTGGAATTAAGCCGACTCAAAATCTTATTCAATAAGACCCTCTATATTGGAATGGCAGTTTTGGAAATTTCAAAGATATGCCTCTATGATTTCCACTACAGTTTTATGCAGCGTGAATTTGGAGATAAATGTAAAGTCATATATACAGATACAGATTCTCTAATATATGAACTTGAAGAGAAAAATGCATATGAGTTTATGGCTGAAAATATAAACAAATTTGATACAAGTGATTACCCAGAAGATAATCAATTCAATTTACCGCTCATGAATAAAAAGATTCCTGGTCTAATGAAGGATGAGCTGAATGGGAAAATCATGAGCGAATTTGCAGGCTTGCGCTCGAAAATGTACAGTCTACGTATAAACGATGGTAAAACTGTAAAGAAAGCAAAAGGAGTAAAGACTAATGTAGTCCAGAGGCATATCAATTTCGAAGACTACGTCGAATGTTTGAATAACAAGCGAGTATTAACTGCTAATCAGAGCTCCATACGATCGCATAACCATAATGTCTACACGATCAGCCAAAATAAGATTGCATTGAATCCATATGATAACAAGCGGTATATTATGAGTGGGACAACGGATACTCTACCATGGGGACATTACTCTAATCAATCAGAACAGCAAGGAGCAGACGCAGAAAAACATATAATCTAAGGCTAGATATGTATTGTAAATAAAAATTGTATTATAGCTAAAATACCATTTAATGAAATAGTTTGTTTTAATTGTATTATAGTCTAAGATGATGTACACTATTGTAAAATAAAGGAAAATATTATAATTATAGGGTAACCGATTTAAGGAAGCCTAATATAGAATGATACCTTAAGAATTAAATGTTAATCTAGAATGATACCTTAAGAATTAAATGTTAATATTTTTCAATTTATAATAAATCAATAATAATATTTTATATATGGTATTCTTTTATTCAATTTCCCTACTATGTCCAGAGCTCCCGAATAATATTTGCCCACTACCGTGAGCTCCTAATCGGGCGGTTGAGCGTTTTACCCAGAATGTTAGGATGACTTGAGAAAAAAACTTTTACACGTGGACTCGACCTTGACCCCGGCATCACCTTTGAAACCGGAAGGGCGTCGGATCCTTGACCTTCATCCGGAAGTGAATTATATATAAGTGTATAATCAAGCACATCACAGGGACTCCATATTGTTTTACAAAACAGGTCTTAAAACAGCTTAACAGCTTTTAAACAGGTCAGATAACAGCTAAACAGCTTTTCAAACAGGTCTGATAACAGCTTAACAGCTTTTCAAACAGCTCTGATAACAGCTTAACAGCTTTTCAAACAGCTCTGATAACAGCTTAACAGCTTTTAAAACAGCTTAACAGCTTTTAAAACAGGTCTGATAACAGCTTAACAGCTTTTAAAACAGGTCTGATAACAGCTTAACAGCTTATAAAACAGGTCTGATAACAGCTTAACAGCTTTTAAACAGGTCAGATAACAGCTAAACAGCTTTTCAAACAGGTCTGATAACAGCTTAACAGCTTTTCAAACAGCTCTGATAACAGCTTAACAGCTTTTAAACAGCTCTGATAACAGCTTAACAGCTTTTCAAACAGCTCTGATAACAGCCTAACAGCTTTTCAAACAGCTCTGATAACAGCCTAACAGCTTTTAAGCAGGTCTGATAACAGCTTACCGTTTCAAACAGGTCAGATAACAGAATAGTTTTTAAACTGGCCTGGTCGACAGACGGAATGCCCTGTGAAATGTTTGATTATACACTTATATATAATTCACTTCCGGATGAAGGTCATGGATCCGACGCCCTTCCGGTTTCAAAGGTGATGCCGGGGTCAAGGTCGAGTCCACGTGTAAAAGTTTTTTTCTCAAGTCATCCTAACATTCTGGGTAAAACGCTCAACCGCCCGATTAGGAGCTCACGGTAGTGGGCAAATATTATTCGGGAGCTCTGGACATAGTAGGGAAATTGAATAAAAGAATACCATATATAAAATATTATTATTGATTTATTATAAATTGAAAAATATTAACATTTAATTCTTAAGGTATCATTCTAGATTAACATTTAATTCTTAAGGTATCATTCTATATTAGGCTTCCTTAAATCGGTTACCCTATAATTATAATATTTTCCTTTATTTTACAATAGTGTACATCATCTTAGACTATAATACAATTAAAACAAACTATTTCATTAAATGGTATTTTAGCTATAATACAATTTTTATTTACAATACATATCTAGCCGTAGATTATATGTTTTTCTGCGTCTGCTCCTTGCTGTTCTGATTGAATAGAGTAATGTCCCCATGGTAGAGTATCCGTTGTCCCACTCATAATATACCGCTTGTTATCATATGGATTCAATGCAATTTTCTTTTGGCTGATCGTGTAGACATTATGGTTATGCGATCGTATGGAGCTCTGATTAGCAGTTAATACTCGCTTGTTATTCAAACATTCGACGTAGTCTTCGAAATTGATATGCCTCTGGACTACATTAGTCTTTACTCCTTTTGCTTTCTTTACAGTTTTACCATCGTTTATACGTAGACTGTACATTTTCGAGCGCAAGCCTGCAAATTCACGCATGATTTTCCCATTCAGCTCATCCTTCATTAGACCAGGAATCTTTTTATTCATGAGCGGTAAATTGAATTGATTATCTTCTGGGTAATCACTTGTATCAAATTTGTTCATATTTTCAGCCATAAACTCATATGCATTTTTCTCTTCAAGTTCATATATTAGAGAATCTGTATCTGTATACATGACTTTACATTTATCTCCAAATTCACGCTGCATAAAACTGTAGTGGAAATCATAGAGGCATATCTTTGAAATTTCCAAAACTGCCATTCCAATATAGAGGGGCTTATTGAATAAGATTTTGAGTCGCCTTAATTCCACAGCAACTAAATTCTCATCAAATATCGTTGCACTGTGGAAGTTGGGTGCCGCAATCCGAGCTTTGGCACCATAGCGACCTTCCCACTTTACGCAAAGCTTTATATCGCTATACTTGCGAACATTTTCCATGGTCTTACCAAAAGCTGCATTATTCATCTTCTTATAGCTGTCCTTCTCATGATCGCTGGTAGCCTGCTTCCGTTTGGTGGTATTTAAGTCAATATATGGTTTAAGCCAAGCTGATTGGTTGAATTGAAGAACCCGGTGCACTTTTTTCAGGATGAGACCATGTGATAAGCATTGCTTCAAATTTCGGTAGTGTATAACATATTTAGTTTTAGGATGTAATGTTGTCAAAAGCTTTTCTAATTTTGCTCCAGGTGGTGCTGCATGCTCAGAGCAAAACGGTAAGTCCTTATGCTTATCATGTAGATGTTGAGGATAGTCCAAGTCGACTTCGAATATGTATCCAATTGGTGAATCATCAGGAATCTCGAAAACGTTGATATTGGGAGCATCAACCCATTTGAATCCTCCGGTTGGTAAATGCTGTGACATGGCCCATCCATAAAGGTTATTTACATCATAATACATCAGGTATTTCTCTTTCTCCTTAGGCTTAAAATCATCCATATATTTATTATTTGCTTTGCTATATCTGTTCGAGCATTGACTTATATCACCTCGAATACCTCTCTCTATGAATAGCAGTATATCTACGTCGGTTATCAGCTCTAGTTTTACTTTGGTGTATTTTAGCATAGCATCCCATGTTAGGCCTGGCATGGTGTAATAATGTGCAGGATCTAAATTGTATGTCTTCATACATACTTCTCGAAAGTTCTCGAAGACATCAGCCAATAGGAGGACATCAGTTTTCAGGTATAGATCGGAATATTCGCCAAGTGTCTGTATTTCAAATGTCTGCCAGACCTTTTCAGCATGATTGTAGTCCTCAGCGGATATATCACTGTCAGTCATTTTATTATAGAATTGCTCTTGCGCCGGTAAGTGTTGGAAATCCAATTTAGTCCAATCGTCAACGAAGTCGTATGGGAAGACACCTTTGCGCGTAAGCAGTTTAAAGTCATCATCATCCAATTCCTGCCATGCAGCTCTTGTAATATTCAATTTATCCAACGGCAGCAATGATGATAGCTTATCTAAAGATTCTGCCATAAAACGGAAGGAATCGATGAATCTGAATTTGATATGACTGCCTTCAACGTGCTTGGTGAACGAAATGTATCTTTCTTTATTTATTGGTAGGAGATCCACTTTCCCAGGAATGGCTGTAGCTATATCCTTAATAATGAAGTGGGCATCATATCCGGATAAATTGTGAAAAATGACTGGAACTATGGAGCAATCTTGATACATCAGATTACATGCATTGTGCGCTGGTCCTCGGTATTTTCCTGTTAAAAGAAATTATGAAAAGAAATGAATTGAATTATGCTTCTTAGTATTTACCTGTTAAATGGCAATGGTCCCGAACTCGTTCCTCATCGGTTGCAAACGTTTTTTCACATATATGGCAGTAAGTAGTTTCCTTATGTGAACGCCGTTCCTCTTTAGTCAAGGGTTGCATTGGCCTGATGTTCAGCTTCTCCTGTACAGCTATGGATGCAATTTTTTGCAATTCTAATGCAAACCATTGTTGACAGTCCTTGCCTCGATATGCTCTGTAATATGAGAGCTTAGCATCATGTTTGCAGTGGAAATAGAATCCTATGCTGTGAACTTCATGTTCCTGGATTCGCTGTGTATTTTGATCGTTTCTCTGAATCGGCTTCAATATTGATTCAAGATCAGCATACACACAAAACGGGACTGGATTCTTATGGTTATAATTCTTATATTCCAGCCATTTCTTTTCCTCTGATGTCTGGTGTCTACAGTCGTTTTGTTTCTCACATTCGGGAGTGTGTGATGTTAATTTTTCAGCAGAGTAAAAGTAGAGCAAACATCTATCACATATATACTTTCTACCATTATATTTAGAAGTTTGTTTCGAGACAAGGCGCGAAAGATCTTTAATCCAGCAGAAATGATATCTGCTGGCATCATCATCAACATCATCATCATCATCCATATGATCTTCATCATCATCAGCTTGCTCATAGTCATCTTGCAGCATTAAGAGATTTACATGTCGCTCCATCCTATGTTTCGTAAGTCTAACTGGAACTGTGGTGAAGAAACGCTCTTTCTCTAGAATGAACACGTTTACTGATATCTCGTTCTGGCCTTCAAATTGCGTAATTTGCTTAAGTGTCATGGGAAATGTTATCCCAGTTAAATTTAGCACAGTTGAATAATGTGCATATGATGAGATCCTATTGGTGTTAATATTTACAGGATATAGCGCTGATGTTACGGCCCATGCGAAGCATGCTTCATCATTATTTTTCAAATTAATGCAAGCTTTCTTTGATGCAATCTCCTTCGGTAGAGGTATATACGAAGATCCTCGAAGCTGTTCAAACTTGTTGATGTGTACTGCTAGATGTATTATAGAGTGCAGTGCCCAGCCACTGTCTTTTTCCTGGAATTCTTCCAGCTGAGTGTGTATTGGATCCAAAATGTTTGATTTAAACCACTCCTCTAAGTTATCATCTGTACTAATTGGAGCAGTTCTCGCTTGGAAGTATTTAATGTCTTTTATAATTTCATTGTCACCAGTTTCTTTAACAAATTCACCACAAAACGTTGTAGAAACTTTAATATTAAAATAATGTTTTAAGGTATTTTTAACACGAAGCGTAAATAACTTGGTGGCGTCTTGCATAAATAGCTTCGGGTCTATATGTTTTAAATTTGCAATAACACCTTGTCGAATTCTGCCTGCGAACGCTGTCTTTATTTCCTCCCACTTTACAAAATCACTTCTTCTTACGCGAGTAATTCCTCCACCTCGACGGGGAGTTCTCAATAGTGCTCTTAATGCTTTAATTTGCTCGAGACAGCTCTCGAAATGTCGTTTCCTAGAACTCTTATTGCACTTCCGAAATGCAACTTGAAATTTATGCATGTTTCTATTGCACTTTTGAACAATATAGTCTTTATTCACTGAATTTTTTAAACACTCTATCACATCTTTTCGCAAATTTTCAATTATTGAAAAACTTTTATTTACTAACATCGAAGACATTTTTAATTTTTTTATATGTTTTTAAACTATCACTGAGGCTCACTAAAACTGACTGATGCTCCCCAAGAGTTTGCTTGGGCTTTTATAGCAACAGTTTGTGAACATGAATGATCCTGTTGCTGCAATAATGATTGTACAGGATGAATTCCAACGAATTCGCTTACAGGCTGAGATGATATCGAATAAACAATAAAACACAAAAAACATGAATCATCCAAATTAATTTGATTACTTTATTCTGTTGGTTGAATTTGCAAATACGAATGAGATTGTTTACATGAATGCATTTCAAGATAAAAAGAAAATGTGAAAATTTGTTTACTTTATGTGAATTCTAATGAAACGTTTCGAACGGTAAAATTCTTGGAACAATAAAATAAAATTTTTGGCTGCCTACACTAAGTGTGGTATCAAATTACGTGAAAAGAATAAATGTGCTGATATTGCTTAAATTTGTTTACACAGGTCTGCATGACTCATTCAGCTAAAATGCGAATTTTTTAAACAGGAAGTTTACACAGGTGTGTATGAACCATTCAGCTTAAATGTGAATTTGTTTACAGCGATGATATCAAATTACATCATAAATAGGGGACGCATGCCTAATGTTTAGTAAACATTTAATATGTGATGCCCAGAACCACACTGCCCAGAACGCCTATAGAAAGTCATCCGGAACTTTTGATATCTACCAATTCCTCACTAAGAAATATTCAAGTAACAAAACAGCAAATCCAAGGCGACATTATGCTGATATCTACAACTCCCCAGGGTAACTTGAATTATTAGTAATACTGAAAGGCAAGATCGCTAATATCTCGAAAAACCACAGTCCGTAGATGATTTCTGATGAAAATTTTGTCCCCAACAGCACCAATACCCTATCCACTGGCACCTCCTAGAATCTATTGGTATGAAAACGTATAGCATAGCGTTAGCTTTAATTATTACTAATATTAACTATATCTAAAAAGGTCAAATCGCTAATATCTCGAGAAACATAGCCCGTAGAGGATTTCTGATGAAAATCTTGTTCCCCAACAGTACCAATACCCTATCCACTGGCGCCTCCTAGAATCTATTGGTATGAAAACGAATAGCATAGCGTTAACTTTAATTATTACTAATATTAACTATATATAAAATGGTAAAATTGCTAATATCTTGAGAACCATAGCCCGTAGAGGATTTCTGATGAAAATCTTGTCCCCCAACAGTACCAATACCCTATCCACTGGCACCTCCTAGAATCTATTGGTATGAAAAAGAATAGCGTAGCGTTAACTTTAATTATTACTAATATTAACTATATATAAAATGGTAAAATCGCTAATATCTCGAGAACCATAGCCCGTAGAGGATTTCTGATGAAAATTTTGTCCCCCAACAGTACCAATACCCTATCCACTGGCACCTCCTAGAATCTATTGGTATGAAAAAGAATAGCATAGGGTTAACTTGAATTATTACTAATATTAACTATATATAAAATGGTAAAATCGCTAATATCTCGAGAACCATAGCCCGTAGAGGATTTCTGATGAAAATCTTGCCCCCCTACAGTACCAATACCCTATCCACTGGCACCTCCTAGAATCTATTGGTATGAAAAAGAATAGCATAGCGATAACTTTAATTATTACTAATATTAACTATATATAAAAAGGTAAAATCGCTAATATCTCGAGAACCATAGCCCGTAGAGGATTTCTGATGAAAATTTTGTCCCCCAACAGTACCAATACCCTATCCACTGGCACCTCCTAGAATCTATTGTTATGAAAAAGAATAGCATAGCGATAACTTTAATTATTACTAATCTAGAATCTATTGTTATGAAAAAGAATAGCATAGCGATAACTTTAATTATTACTAATATTAACTATATATAAAAAGGTAAAATCGCTAATATCTCGAGAACCATAGCCCATAGAGGATTTCTGATGAAAATCTTGTCCCCCAACAGTACCAATACCCTATCCACTGGCACCTCCTAGAATCTATTGGTATGAAAAAGAATAGCATAGTGTTAACTTGAATTATTACTAATATTAACTATATCTAAAAAGGTAAAATCGCTAATATCTCGTGAACCATAGCCCATAGAGGATTTCTGATGAAAATCTTGTCCCCCAACAGTACCAACACCCTATCCACTGGCACCTCCTAGAATCTATTGGTATGAAAAAGAATAGCATAGTGTTAACTTTATTTATTGCTAATATCAGTTCAAAACCAAAAGCCCACATTTAGGCGCAACACTTGAAAACAGCAAAATCATAATAAAAAAGCCTACATTTAGGCACAGCACACCATGGGCAAAAAAAAAATTGAATTATTACTTAAAAGTTAATGTCATCTGCTGGTCAGCCAGACGGTAGGAAAGGAATTCTCCTGGCATGCCCTGTGGCGTATACCACTAGACGGAATCCCCCTCAGTGGCCCAGAACGCGAGTCCAGAGCCACCAAAATAGTTGGAATCTACCTTGCACTTTTTGTATGGAAAAAGTGATCCAGAACTCTTATAGTGTAACTACTAATAGACATCAAACTCCATCAAGATTCGATTAGATATTTATCCGACATTAACGACATTGAACAAGTCTTAAAGGATTTTCATTCACTACCGACGGGAGGCCACCAAGGCGTTTCCCGCACAATAAAAAGAATCAAAAAACAATTCTACTGGCCTGGCATGTCAGACGACGTGGTCAAATATGTAAGGAAATGTAAACTTTGTCAGGTAAACAAAGTATCCAGAAATCCAAAAATTCCAATGAAAATCTCGAGCATTAGCTCCAAGCCTTTCGAAAGAGTGTACCTAGATGTTGTAGGACCTCTCCCAATATCACATTCTGGAAATAAATATCTCCTTACATTTCAAGACGACCTTTCAAAATTTTCTGAGGCTATTCCCATAGTCGACACCGAGTCTAAGACATTAGCGGAAACCTTCACGACAACAATAGTTTGTCGACATGGTATTCCAGAAAGTATCCTCACAGATCAGGGTTCTAACCTCATAAGTGGCATGTTCGCCGAGGTATCTAAGTTGCTGAGAATTAAAAGGCTCAAAACTACTCCATATCACCCTCAGACAAATGTTGCATTGGAAAGAAGTCACAGAACCTTAGCAGAATATCTCCGATCTTATGTAGCAAAAGATCCACAAGACTGGGATACATGGATTCCTTATGCCATGTTTGTATACAACACCACCCCTCATTCGAGTACTAACTATACTCCACGCGAACTCCTATACGGATTCCCAGCCGAAATCCCAAATAATTTAAAATCGTCTCCAACCGTTTGCTATAATTATGACAATTATGCAAACGAGTTAAAAGCGCGTCTACAGCATAGCTTCAAAATAGCTAAGGACATAGCCATGGCAAACAAAGAAAAATCAAAAGTGCAATACGACAAAAGCTCCGTCCAAAAATCCTTTATAATAGGCGATAAAGTCCTACTCAAGAGCAGAGTTCGAGAGAACAAATTCTCACCACTATGGTCAGGTCCGTATGAGATATTGGAGATTAATTCCCCCGAAAATTCCACCATAAAAATCAACAATAAAAATAAAAGAGTCCATAATAATGACTTGAAACTTTTCAAAGACTAATACCAGTAACTTCGTCCTCCCCAAAAATCATTCCAAATGATTAATACAGTATCATCTTCCAGGTTTCCAAAATGATGCATACAGCATTCATTTTGATTTTCATCCCTTTCGTCTACGGCTCAGGAATAGAAGTCAATCAGCTAAATGCTACTGCAGGCATTTATTTCGAGGAAATTGGCAGAGCCAATCTGTATACCAACGAATGGAAAATCGTCACTTACTACGACTTGGAAAATTTTAAATCCGAATTCAGGAATATAAAGTTCATCGCACAACAAATAACAACAACTTGTCAGAGGCTTGGTAAAAATTCAGCGATGGCCCACACCTGTAATGGTACGTTGCTACAAATCAATCTTATTATGGCAAATATAGAGTATAGGAATATGTTACTTATAACTAAAAATAGGAAACAAAGAGCACTATTTAATGCAATAGGCTCAATATCTAAAGCTCTTTTTGGCACATTGGACGAAGATGATGCCAAAGTTTATGATGAACAAATTCGTAACCTCACCCTTAACCAAAATTCCCTTCTATCACTTATGAAAAGCCAAACTGCGATAGTCGAAGCAACTGCAAGTATTTTCAACAAAACTAAAACCGCAATTGAAAAGGAATTCCTAGTCATGCATAAAAAATTGATATCGGTACAGATAGCCGCTTCATCATTGGAAAATAGAACACTTGATAACAAACTATCGATCGAACTCGAATCACTTATTTCCCTAGTTTCGTTAATGGCATTCAGATACCAGAACACTCAGACAGAGATAACAGACATGCTAACAGATTCAAGACATGGAAAATTTCATCCTACACTTATATCACCTAGACAAATTGAAGCACTTTTATTGAACATCAGGCAGGAATTACCAAATTCAATAATGTTTCCTATCAACTCCAGAGAAAATATTATTACACAGATATACAAATTAAGTACAATAGCCGCAAATACCTTCAACAATAAAATAATTATAGAGCTCAGAATTCCCCTTCCTTTCAAGGAACCATATCAAATTTTTAAAGCAATGCCATTACCTACACCCCTCAACGGATCTTTCGTGTACATTAACCCATTAAAGGAATATATCCTTATAGACTACAATCGTGAACATTATGTCGAATTAACACAACATGATATTCATAATTGCGCAACGTTGGACCAAATGCATTTTTATTGCAAAATTTCATCCTCCATCCTGAACTCAAATTCAAAAATAAACCAATGTGAGGTAAATCTGATAAAAAAGGAACCGATCCTATCAAAATGTAAAATCCTTACATTAGAACAGAATTACTATTGGATGCAGTTGTCGCAGCAGAACGCTTGGCTTTTCTCCCTAAAAGATCCGCTCCATATAGATATAATTTGTGATAATTCCATTAGCTCACAAATCCTGCACGGAACAGGAACAATGTATATCTATCCCGGATGTTACGTACGAAGCAAAGAATTCATCTTGCACGGACATAATGTAAAAATATCCAAATTTAATTCAAAATTCATCCCATCAATTAACATTTCCACTATACTGTGGAATATGACGTTTTCCGCTATGGAAACGCATATAGAAAGAAATACCTTAAACATTATGAATAACATAGATCTAGAAAAACTTCTAGAATCCATCCATTCCCAAAAAGAGCAGGAATTGATTCCGCTCAATCCAATAAACAATCATCATATACACCACTATGCACTATCATACCTGACAATCACTTTAATCATAGCTATTATCGGTGCCTATCTGTATATCAAATACACTAAAACAACCCGTGAATCTAAAAATATACTTCCAGAACAGGAACTGGAAGATATGCCTACTCCTGCACCAAGGGAAATAAGGTTTAATATAACTCCTGCTCCCAACAGGAAAACTGCAGAGGGTTTCTCCAATTGATGTTATAATATATTTTATATATATACTCTATATATGCGTACATCCAGCAAGGTAGCTGCAAGAATTACAAATCAAACAGAAAAACGGACACAGTAAGCTCTCCTTCCCAGTTTTTATCGTCCTCAATAAAAATCATCTTCATCCTAAACATTTTTTTTTTGTAAACAATTTAGGAGCAAAATAATATCTCACGTTCTTTCGATGAATATTTATATATATATATGTGTAGTTCTATATAAAGAAAAATAAACAACTAATAATAGGAAAAAATAAAGATCTATAAGTGTAAGTAAAATAAATAAGTAAATAAGGTAAATGTGAGTAGCTGTAAAACTACCAAACATTTAGGTATAATTACAATTTTAATATCATTCATTTTCTTTTATACTATCTTAGAAACTTTAAATATAACAAATAAAAAGATATTATAAGAAAACAAAGAAAAACTACAAAATAAAAGTAAAACAAATAATGCCAGAGAATAATTCACTTTTTTAAAATGAGTATTAATTTCAATATAAATATAAAAAAAAAAGAAAAAGAGAGAAGTAAGAATAAGATGGGCAAATGGTAATTATATACATATCTATATATATTTACAATTACTCAAAATAATGAGGTAATTGAGACACTACCTCTAGCATTTAGATATAATCAAATATCCTTTATAACACCGCCTTTGGCATTTTATATTCTCTAATGTTATGTAAGTAAATAAATATTTATATAGAAAATAAATGCAAAAGAGCAAAACAGCGACAGCCACCACTCCGCAAACGCAAACATAAAAACAGACAAGTAGAGAAAAAATAATACCATCAAAAACTCACATTGTTGCGACCGTTTAAACTTTATTAAGCTTGATTATTACATTAGATTATTATGAAATTTTTTTTTTTCAAACAACATTTAATTCGAATCTATTCCCAAACGGGTGAAAGAGGACGATGTAGGGCGGACGGCGCCGGATCATCATCAGATAGGTAAACGGACCATCCAATTAGCACCAAGTTGGCTCCTAAACAAATAAATAATTAATAGCGAATTTTTTTTTTAATGAACAATTGAACTTACCCAGTGCTCTGAGCCCCATCTCATATTGGGGCCACAATGAGAACGAGAACGGATGGTACCGAGCAGCCTGTGGCTCACTGCCCCAAACAGTTACTGATTCCCTACCAGGACAAAGAAAACGTAAAAAAATAGGTCCTGTCCAGCGCGGCCATATAGATTCAACGTATACCCCACTAATAAAAACAGCGTAATATTGGGGAGCACTATATTGCTCCCGAGATAAATTCAACACAAAAATCATTTTGGATGTGATCAAGCATACACAATTGCTCGTCATCTGTGACGAGTAAAAATGCATGCACAGCGTTTTCTAATCTAAATCTTAAAGCCACAGCCAACAATCAGTCAGTATTCAACATATTTTATCTTGAAATTTATTTTTTTTTCTTTCTCTCTCTCTCTTGCACTCTCTTATAAAAACTCTTTCCGATATTGTTCTATCTATTCAATCAGCGCATAACATCCAAAGGGCATGAGAAATTATAAACAGTGCACCCAATCGAAAACATATAAAAGAGATGTACAAGGAAATGGATTGCGTGCGGAGCGGTGAGGTGGATTCGTTGATAAAAAGAAATTTGCCGATCGCTCTTTAATATGAATATAATAAATTAATTATAAATGACCATTTTGATGAATTTTAGCAACACTAGGATCATTAAGAAGAAGAAGGAACGAACAGAAGGGAGTATATGTATATACCAACTATGCTCCAAAATTATAAATCCTTTAAAACTATGTACACTCTAACATCTCTTTCTTAGTTTAATTATCTCCATTAACTTCCTCATACATCCTTACTTTAAATATTATATAGAAAATCCGTAATTTAGAATTTCCATTAAGTATGCGAAAATAAACAAAATTTTTTTTTTATATATACTGTAGTTACATATAATGGTCTACTAAAAAATGGGAGAAAGTTTTCTTTTCAAAAAGAATAAAACTTTCTTTTTCCCAGGGGGGAGGGATGTTGTGACTCAGGTGCCCTAATCACAACCATAAGGTCAACACATCAATATATCGTCCTATACAATATATTGATGTATTGCTAGTTGACCCTGAAAAAAAAAATAATAAGAACAAAATTTACTTGATTTAAATTTAAACATTCCAAGTGCACTTAAAATGCACCTGCGTGTTGTAACAAAATGCAATTTAGCATAAATTGCATTTTGTTATCAGACTCACATCCATCTGCACGGTATACTTACCTACATACAGTGCAAATCATATTTCATTTTCTTCGTGCATATGATAATGCACATAGAATAAATTGCATTCTCTCACGTACGATCTTGGATCGTCGTGAGAAAGCAAAAAGAAGAGCACGAAAGTTTTTTGCAAAAAATATGTGGGTACCTGGGGGCAGCAAGCCCAATCCTCGAGGCAGTCTTTTTTAAAAAACCCGGGGAGTCGTTTTTTCCATCCCGTCGAGATTACACAAAAAAGAAGTTTTAGTATTTGAAATATTTAAAAAAGAAGTTTAAGTTGGAAAATTAAAAAAAAAAAGGGTTTTAATATTTGGAAAATAAAAGAATAAGTTTTAGCTGAAATTTATAAAAGAAAGTCTAGTTGGAACATAAATATAAAAGAAAATTTTGCCAGAAAAAGGGATATTGTGTGAAATTATTTAGTTAAAACCTATGCCCACTCTCTCCCCCAGGAGCACGGAGTGCGCAAAATACAACAATGGGCAATATCGACAATCTGCTTGATCTAGCCGGTACTGGTTTCTGCTTCCGACATCTCCTGCGGATCAGGACTCCTGCTACTAGGATAAAACTGGCAATACTTAACAGTCCGGTTATTGAGGTGGTGGCTAGGTAGATGGTGTGGGGTGACTTTGTTGTCGATGTATTTCCTCTCGCGTGATGGCCCCATTTATTTTTTCTATCTCGGCTGCATGATCTCTCCAGGCTTGGTTGGCATTGTCGGCAGCTAACAGCCGTACCTTACGACTTTGATCGCCATCAGCCATAGGCTTCGTAGATCTATTTCTGGTGTTCATGCTCTCCCATGATGGTTATTCCGAAAATGAGGGTTGCCAAAGAGTAATATTTCGCTGAGCGTGGTCCTCTGATGTGATCAATAGGTCGCCGATCTGAAGGTGGCAGTGCTCTTCGATTGATAACACTCCGGTGGACAATAGTTCTCCAATCGCTGTAGGTGTATCGCGGCAGTTTACCTCTAATTTCGTCCCTTCGGCCATCACGAATAACCAGTGATTTCGGGTAATCATGCGGACTAGACTATTCCATTTTGGAAGAATTTTTTCCTTGCATGCCAGCGGGTTGACATTGAAACTTCGATAAAGGTTGAGCACACAGCTATCACTAATGGCTGTGACGATTGGTCCCAACTGTGGGCATAGGAAATCCAGATGATTTCCGAGGGTTGTCAGCTGTTGGCATTTCCCATGTTGCTGGTAGTCTAGCAGGACATACTGGTGATCGTGATTATTTGCTGCTAGAAATTCGGCTCCCAACTCATATACATGGTAGCCCTCTTCATCAACTACTGCGGGAATGGTATATACTTTGTGCAGTTCAAAAGCCACTCTGGTTGAGGAATGTCTATTCTGACCATAAGGTGTTGCGGACTCTGCATTGCGCTCACCTTAGCGATTTGAGTCAAAAATTGGAAGTCCAGAAATTCCTCGGCTAAGTCCAATTGTTTTGTAGCGTTCGTCATAATTTCTGTTAGCTGCCGGGCGTGAATAATCATGGGGTGAAGCTTCCCCATGCTCAGTGCGACTAGCATATTCGCATAACCTTCTTGGACATCGCTGAGTTCTCGCAGTTGGAGGGTCATTAGTGTAAATATTTCATTTATCTCCACCCTCCGTGTTAACGTTGTTATCTCCAGGTCTTGACTTTGCTGAGCGGCGGTGATGTCATTGATTTTATTCCATAGTTCCTCTCGCTCTGCTGCTGCCTGAACGCGCGACGCATTGAACAGATTGAACGTCGATGTCATCCCTGTAGTCTGCTCTTGAAGCAAGGTGAAGGTGCGGTTTTCTTTTCCATCGAGATCCCTCAAAACCGCGTAGATAGTTTCCGAATCTCTGATCGCCTACCATAGAAGTTCAATGTTGGAGGCCGCATCAATTGCCCATATAAATACTTTTTATAAAAAGTATGTGTGAATTATATGGTGGCAAGATAACTCATTGCGCTTTGAAATTGGGTGATCGTTCCCCCTTTTTTGCCTGGCGGCATATGGATAAACCAAGTAAAAATTACATGAAGGAGATTTCTCGTATAACAGACTGAAATTTATTGAAAATAATTTCAATAAATTTACAAAATGCATTTTAAGTGCAAAAAAATTATTGAATTTTTTGACCCAGCGATCAGAGAGGTCTCATCGTGTAGCTGCAATCGATATAGGTGGACAGTGTAGCGGTATGAAAAAAAGATATGTGTGCTTATTTTTAATGCTGTATTTATTGAATAATTCTAATGCGAAACACTCCAATTTATAATTTCACTAATTTAATTCTGTTTATTAATTGCTCGATTGCATATGTAGTTATTACGCCGTATTTTGGCATGTATTTAACTAAATGCAATTTGTAGCCTTTTCTAGTGTTTACGCGTTATACACTTATTTTTTAATTCACTTTGCGCTTATTTTAACTTAACTACTTAACTAATTTGTTTCGTTGCATGTATCATTAAAATACCGAAAGCTGGCATATATTTAATTTTTATGCAAGAAACTTACTAAATCTACGCACTAATTTAACACAATACTTATCTTTAGAACAAAAAGAACCCAAAACTTCCTGTCCTTTGCCAACACCCACTGCACACAAATTTTAAGCATGTAAAATATTGTACCTTCAATATGGCACGTTTTATTTTATTCTTAATTGCTGAAAAATGAAAAACTATTTGTTGTTTGATCTGATGCTATAAATTGCATGTAAGATCAATTTGATGAACTGAAAAAAAAACTTGGTTGAAATTACACTGGTGATCGCCGTCGAAAAACTGAGAAAGATCTTAGGAATTGCCCCCTTTTTATAGGCTCTAAGCGGCCGTTTTCACATACGTTCCACAAGAAAAATTCAAATTAAGCATATTTTTCGACTTTGCTTGACTTGTATACTTATGTCAAAATGTGCCAATTTCCTTCAACTAATTTACTACGTATCGGTTTTTCTTTAATTTAGCTTTTTCAGTTTATAGTTTTTATTTTAGATTTAGGTTTTTCAGTAAGCAATATTCATTTGTTCTTCTTTTTTTTTCTCACTGTATTTTTATATATATATATTTAATGTATACTACTTCTTGTATCTCTTTCCTTACAATTTGCATTGCTTATCTATTTATGCATTATTAGAGTTAGCTAAATATTCCGACATTGTTAGCCTGAATGTATGTACTACTATAAGATCTTAAAATCTTTTGTACAAAAATGATAAATAAAGTTAAAGTTAAAGTTAATTTATAATAAATTATCCATGAATTTTCGTAATTTATTTTATTAAATATTTCAATTTTTCTAAAAATCATCAATGTGGCGTCGCACTACCATATCATGACAAATTTCGATGTGGAACACAAATTTCTCTCAATTTTTTTGCATCTCGTTTTCTCATCTTTCTCTTTCCCACTTATTATGGGAATTAATTTTACCTTTTTTTGCGAATATTTGCTTACCTGGTAACTTTCGCGGTTTTTAAGTATTACCAACAGGTAGCGCGTAGCCAACTTCATCTAATTGACTTTCTCGCGAGTCAATTTGACAGTCGCGATCGCGGTATTTTAGTTCGTTAGTGCCGTGTTGTTTTTCGTATTTTTCACCCCAAATTATGGATTAATTGTTCAGGTAAGTGTAGTTTATTCCTTTCTAAGTGTTTAATTTTAATTATATGTCAGTTCCAGCATAAATAATTTGCAGGAAATAAGCAAATTCTGCTAAATTATTTATGTTGGAAAATGATTTATGAAATGTCAACAATGGTGCAAATTGTTGATTTTTATCTATTATAGTGCTTTTACAGTTTGCAAATTCATGTAATTTGCGTATGGAAACCTATTTGCATGTTTTGCAAATGTTTAATATTCGCAGTATATGAATTTCACAATAAATTTCAATAGTTGCATTTACATGCAATTGTTGTTGGACTGCCAAGAAATTCGTTTCTTGACAGATTTCACATATATTTTGTATAATTTGTAATTGTTTGCTGACTAATTCATTATTTTAATCAATCCGTATTAATTTATGTATTTTATTTTAATTTCAGTTAAGTTCCTGAAACTGTGGGATCACCTGGAGGACATTACCTGGTAGAAACTAAGGGAAGTATAAAATACATTTTATATCCAGTTCTAATGTTATTTATTTATTTCAGGTGTGCTCAACATACTCCACCCCGTTGAACAGTTCGTTCAACCAATGCTCGTTTTATTTTGCTTATACCCCTTTATCTGGGAGATTAATGGTTTTCTCCCTGTTTCGTCGCCGTTGTATCGCCTTGACATCGATGCACTGTAGCACATGTCGTGGCAAGTATATGTCGATACCTTCTCGAGTGACGAAGCGTTGAAAGCTATTAGCGGCTCTCATTTTAAATTCATCTATGTTTGCGGTTCGAAGCAGACTTGTTAAGGCCGAGATTCTACCGCCATTAACCACTGTTGTTTGTTCCGGATGCGGATCAGTAAATGGAGTCGGACCACTGAACATGGGTTCTGCCGCAATTACAGTTCTTGTTGCTGGAGGATTCCTGCTTCCGCTTGCCGTGGATCTGTGAGTTGATTCCTGACCGGTTGCTGGTGGATTCCTGCTCCCTGCTGGCATTAATTCGTCGGCCAACTCTTGTCGAGGCATTCCAAAGACATCGCAGCCAGAGGGCTAAATTGGATGTCCTCTAAAATATACAACGTATCCCCTTGCTCATATGTGGATGACATCTGAAATAGTAGGTTGTTAGTATGGTGTAACAAAAATGATGATGACCCTCCGCCAACAATGTGACACTTTTGGACAGATACATGACAACACTAATAACAGGCAGTTAGTCTTATGCTAGTGGTTGAGGACTAATTTTAGCGATTGGTCGTAAGAAACTACCATTTCGCGTTTTGACTCGTACTACCCGCACTAGCTCATCGGCACCTGGATGTATTTGCTCTATTATACCCATTGCCCAGCTAGTGGGTGGTATGTTTTCGCTTTTAACAAGGACAACATCTCCCACATGCATGTTCGGTTGCCTTGTGTACCATTTGGGTCTGTTCTGCAATTGGTTAAGGTAGTCCTTTGACCACTTATGCCAAAATTGTTTATTCAATTGTTGAATGTACTGCCATCTTTTAGACAATACTACAGGTTCATTTGTATAATCAGGTTCTGGAATCGCGTTTAGTGCTTGGCCAATTAAGAAATGTCCAGGTGTAAGGATAAATAAATCCGCTGGATCATTTCTAACATAGCATAGTGGCCTAGAATTTAAACACGCTTCGACCTGAGCTAATAGGTTTGCATACTCTTCAAACGTACATATGAGTATTGTAGTGTTCTTCGAAGATGATATTTTACTGACTTTACTCCCACTTCCCAGATTCCTCCGAAATGTGGAGAGGCTGGAGGGTTAAAGTGCCAGTTGATTTGCTTGGAGGACAAATATTTTGCTGCTTCTGGTGTTGAGGCATGAATGGCTTGTCGTAAATCCTTTTCCAGAAGAGATTTTCCACCAATGAAGTTGGTGCCACAATCTGAATATATGTCAGTACACAATCCTTTTCTAGCTATAAATCTCTTTAATGCTGCAAGGAATGCTTCAGATGTGAGATCTGACACCAATTCTAAATGTACAGCCTTTGTGGCCATACAAACAAATATACAGAAATATGCCTTTTGTAACTTGGCGTTGCGTAACTTTGAGCTTCTTATCGTTACAGGTCCGGAATAATCAATTCCCACTTTAGTAAATGGCTTCGTTTCATTTACTCGCGGGGTTGGTAAATTTCCCATCAACTGGCTTCTAGTCGTAGTGCGATATATGAAACATGTAATGCACTTATGTAATCGACTGGTAATGCAACGTCTAGCATCTAGTATCCAGTATCGATTTCGACTAGTGCTGAGAACCAATGAGGGACCGCCATGTAGAGTTTCTACATGTAGTTTGTCGATTAATATTAATGTGACATGAAGATCACGTGGTAATATGACTGGGTGTTTCCTACTGTATGGAATTGAAGCATTATTGCGTCTACCACCCACTCGTAACAAGCCATTGTCGTCCATAAAAGGATTTAGTTTAATCAACTTGCTATTCTGTGACAACGGATTCTTGTTCAATATAATTTTGTACTCATCTGCGAACGCAGTTTGTTGTACCAGTTTAAATATTATTAGTTCTGCGTGGCTCCATTCGAGCGAATCGATGTACTGTGAGCGTCTATTATGAGGATGCCGACAATTGTGTATGAATCGTTGCATCATAGCTACTATACGAACGAGGCGAGTATATGATGAATATCGTAGAAGGAACTGGTTATCTACTTTTGCTAAAAGATTTATCGCAATAGGTTCTTTAGCCTCTAGATTGGTTTGTTCCGAAATATCCTTAAATTTTGGCCATGCATCTTGTTCCGCCGATAGCCATGATGGGCCGTGCCACCATAGCTGATTGTTTATTAAATCCGCAGCAGGCACTCCTCTTGAGGCCACATCCGCAGGATTATGATTCGTTGACACATGACGCCATTGTTCAAAGCGTACGATGTCCTGAATCTCTACTACACGATTTGCAACGTACGTTTTCCATCGTGAGGGATGTTCCTTTATCCATTGCAGGACAATCGTGGAATCTTTCCAAGAAAAAACTGGAACCTGTTGTAAGCGCATGTCCTTCATTGTAGCTTGAAGCAGTCTTGCTAATAATAGAGCTCCATTTAACTCCAAACGTGGTATGGTCGTTGGCTTTATAGGAGCTACCCTCGTTTTGGCAGTAAGCAAAGTAGTTGTAAACATGCCATTCTCATCTCCTACACGTAGATAGACTTCTGCAGCGAATGCCTTTGTTGATGCATCGCAGAAGCCATGTATTTGGATTGATGAATAGTTAATCCATCTAGGAATTTGTAAGTTGTCGATAGACTTCAAATTATTTTTGAAACTATCCCATTGATGTTCAATGGCTTCGGAAACCTTATTGTCCCATGCGCATCCCGTGACCCACAATGATTGCATAAGCACCTTTGCTGTAATTACTACTGGTGCTAACCAACCCAAAGGATCGTACAGTGATGCAATATCTGACAAAATAGTTCGTTTGGTTACCTTGGTATGCGATTTCCAAGGTTTGGTCAAGAACGAAAATTTATTTGATTTAGGATGCCAACGAATTCCTAACGTTTTTACAGATTCCGTGTCCGAAATCATCAACGTATCCTTGAATTCGCGCTATTCTGGGGGAAGATGTTTCAACAAGTACGAATTGTTACTTGTCCATTTCCTCAGATTGAATCCTCCTGCTTTCAATATGTTAATTAGTTCATCTAATAGATCCTTCGCATCTTCTATGCTCTCAGCTCCAGTGAGTAGGTCGTCCACATAGAAATCTGTGGCTGTGACCCTTGAAGCTAGAGGCCATCTTTGTTGTTTATCACATCCTAGTTGTTGAAGCGTCTGAATGGCTAAGTATGGCGCAGAAGACGTTCCAAAGGTCACGGTATTCAGCTGAAAATCTTGGATCTCCTTGGTTTTAGGATGCCTCCAAATGATTCGCTGAAAGGTACGATGATCCGGATGCATGGTTATCATACGGTACATCTTTTCAATGTCCGCGTTCATAGCAATCATGTATTTACGCCAGTTGAGCAACGTGGCGAATAATTTAGGTTGTAAAACTGGTCCATTTAATATGAACTCATTGAGTGAGTTGCCAATTGACGTTTTCGCTGAAGCGTCAAATACTACTCTCACCTTTGTTGTCGTGCTTTCTTTGACAACTGCATGGTGAGGTATGTAGTAGTGTGGCTCGTTGTTGTTCGGTGGAGGTATTTCCTCCATGTGACCCAACTCGAGATATTCATCTAAACATTTCTCATATTCGGACTTTAAAGCTTGATTCCTTTCAAGTTGACGTTGTATTCCTTGAAAGCGTTTAATTGCTTGTTGTCTTGATTGCCCTAGGTCAGGCACTTCATCATTCACAAATGGTAATTTCACCTGGTAAGTACCATTGTGAAGACGTTGATGGGTGAGTTGATATCTCTGCTGACATTCTCTGTCTTCTTTGTTGAGAATCGGATTTGTGGGAAACTCTTCTGTTTCCCAAAACATTTTAAGTTGTTCAGATAAGTCATCAGTTGTGACGGTAAACGCTGAGGTATTGCTTTCTACAACATTTGCTGTTCACCCTAGTAAAATCCAACCAAATATTGTCTTAATGGCTGTAGGGGTAGTATTAGATTCTTGTTTAATGCCGTTTAAGACTATCTGAGCATAAACTCTTGCTCCTAGTAAAGCATCTACCTTTCCAGGCTTCCAAAATGTGGGATCAGCTAGTGGCAGTTTATTGAGATGTAAACATTCCCTTTTAGAGATTATTCTGGAAGGTAAAGGATCTGTGATTTTGTTCAATATTAGAAAATTTTCTTCTAATATTCTTGTAGACTTCGCTTTTCGTGATCGAAGTGTAAGTGTGGTTCGCTGCTTTGAGATTGTTGTATGGCTAGTGTTTAAGCCAGTAATTGATACTGCAGTTGCGCTGCGACATGCTCCCACTTTCCTGCAGGCTTCCTCTGTAATAAAGGATGATTGCGATCCACTATCTATGAGACATCGTAGAATATGTGAGTTCCCGCTTTTTGTTTGTGCCACTACTAACGCTGTTGATAGCATGGCATTATGGTCCTCTCTAGTTACAAAGTTTTGACTAGTGTTTAAGTCGTCAGTGTTGTTCACTGACTATAACCGTGGAGAGCGTTTATGAATAGTATTGCTAGCTTGATTGACTTGACTTGAGTTCGAGCTAACGTTGTTAGTATTTGACCTATGCTCTGTTCCGACAGCTGCATGATTGGGTGTGTTCTTCATGCAGGGTGCTATGATGCTTTTTGTTGCATCTTTGACAGCTATATTTGCTAGTGCAATTGTTGATATGATGCAAGCCTAAACAATTGATACAACGGCTTGATGCCTTGATTATCTGATATCTGGATGGTATGTCCATCCTACGATAGTTCGGGCATCTTTGTAAAAAGTGACTTGCATTGCATGCTGGGCATTTGATTCCCTTTGTAATATGGTATGGTTTGGTTGTATCAGGTGTGCAGCTTGATTTGGATTGTGTGGACTTAATTAAACTATCTGCTAACGATTCTAAAATTCTTAAACGCGTACTTAAAAACTGCTTAAATGACTTGAATGTTGGGAGTTCTTGTGTACCTCCCTGCTCTTCTTCCCACAGTTTGAGGGTAATGAAGGGTAATTTCTGTACTAACAGATGTATTGGAAGTACATCCCACGATGTTGTATCAACTTCTAAACTTTGTAATTGTTGGATACAGTCGTCTGTAAAACAGTTCACAAGGATTGATGTATTCAATTTTCAGAACGGATGAGATTCCGATTACTTCAAAAGGATTTCAAGAAAAAAGAACAAAAAAAAATGCCCAAAAAGTTTTCGAGTAAAAAAAACGCGGTCTCACACAATGGACTCGAACCTGCACTTTCCTTGCAAAACTCCACGTCTCATGCACTGCACCAATTGTTCATTTATAATGAAGGGATTAAATTGTTAATAAAAACACACCAATTGGGATCCAAATCTCAATTCAAAAACACTTTTATTTCAAGTTTTACATTTAGTTCACTAGTCTACGATTTTATAAGTCAAACTATATTTCAATTTAATGATTCTATTCCCGTTCCAAGCATTCAATTTCACACTCAATGTTTGATCATATGGGTTTTGTGGAAACAGAAAAATAGATAAATTTCGATTCTTTTTTTTCTAAACGAATTTCCGCACGAGAGCTCTATATAAAAAATATACGTTTTCTAACAAATCCATTTAAGACGGGTTCAAAAAAATTACTGATCAACGTCCGACACGATCCGATTCCTTTCCACCACATCTGTTAACTCAAAAAATCATTGTTCAACAAATTCTAGAATACTATTAGTTTTTTCCCGTATTGTAGGGGAAATTAAAAATTCTAGAAATTTCAACTAATATATCGGTAACATATTTTCTTAAAACATGATTGGTTATATGAATTATAACCGCATTTCATGATAGCATATATTTTGCTCTTTTCATTAATGTTTTCTCCTTTTCATAAGGCTATTTGACAATGTTTTTCCATTTAAGCTTAATGGTTGGTAGCTTAGGAGATTATTCCCCTCTTAACCTTCGAAAATGGTTCGATAATCGAATCGGACGTGTCATCTGTCATCATCAGATCATCACAGCACTATAATTACACAGGTAAGTGAATTTTTTTCATTATAAAATTGTGGGAAATTGGTTTTTCTTTAGAATTAATTATGTGTACTCTATGTTTGTAACAATCCGTGTTTTTTTGTATTTATACGACCAATGTTTCGTGTGAAATTTTTATGATTGTGAAAGGGAAGCTAACCTCTATTTATTTACATTTGTCCTACATGACTAATCCGTTTCTAATTCTTCTTTCAGGCAATTATTCTTTAATTAAGTGATCACTACACAAACCTAGGAAATAAAAACAAATCCTAAAAATAAATAAAACAATACGCGAATACAGGATTCTACGAACTTATCAGATAAGTATTTTACAAATATTTTATAATCAATAGCGATTCTTTGTTGTTGTTTTCTTTGCATTTTAGGTGTCCTATCATATAGAGGGTTCCAAGACTGAACATACTCCCCGCGTTGGAACTTCTATGTTCCAATATGCTTAGATACTGCAATTTTTGATAAAGATAATCTTGCTGCTACTTGTTCCTTCTTCGCTTCAAATCGGATGATGTGTCTTCACCTGTAATATAAGATCAAACGAAAGGATGGGGTTATAGCGCCCCGACTCGCTATCTGGACGTCAAGGATGGGAGCTTTTTGGTTTTCAGGATTCTTATGGAGAAAGGAAACGATAGGTTTGGACATCACATTTTTGGGAGTTAATGTTTGGGTTTTGTGTATATTAGCGTGTTGTAGTTATACGGTTAAACATAGAGCTTTACATGGCAACTTTTAAATGTTAATTTTCGCTGTTTGCAATCGGCAATAAGCAAAGTTTCGCAATTGGACGTTTCAAAATCGAATTCTTTGTTTTAACTGTCGCGACGCGTATCAAACCATCTGATCCCGGATGTGTGTCAACGACCCGTCCTAGAAGCCATCTCGAAGGTGGAAGATTTTCTTCCTTTATAATTACAAGATCTCCAATCTTAATATTTGTTTCCTTTTGTTTCCACTTGGGTCTTTGTTGAAGAAGACATAAATATTCTGCACTCCATCGTTTCCAGAAATGTTGCTGCAATCTTTGGATATGCTGCCATCTATCAAGTCTGTGCGTTTTGATGTCTAGTACGGATGGCTCTGGAGGTGTCAATAGAATATCTCCTATCAGAAAATGGCCAGGCGTAAGCGAATTGAAGTCACTTGGCTCGTTGCTTGCTGGACACAGTGGTCGAGAATTCAAAATCGCCTCGATTTGTGTGAGCACTGTTGATAATTCTTCATAAGTGAGGGTACTATTTCCCAGAATTCTTTTCATATGGTATTTAGTTGATCGCACACCCGACTCCCATAAGCCTCCGAAATGTGGTGAAGCTGGTGGAATAAAATGAAAGTGTACGCCTTCGGTTTCAATCAGACTAGCGATTTCTATATTAAGTTCGTTTATCATTTGCTTGTTTTGTCTCGTTAGAATTGAGTGTGCTCCTACAAAGTTAGATCCACAATCAGAATACATGTCACTAGGTAATCCTCTCCGGGAAGCAAACCGTCGGAAAGCCGCGATAAAGCCTTGTGCGCTAAGATCTGTCACCACCTCGATATGAATTGCTTTTACAGCCATGCAGACAAAAATCGAAACGTAGCCTTTATAGGTCTTTGATCCTCGACCTCTATGCATTCGAATGTCAAAAGGCCCGCAGTAGTCAACACCCACATGACTGAAAGGTCGTGACATGATTACTCTGGGTCTAGGGAGGTTTCCCATGAGTTGAGACTGTACTTCTGCTCGCTGCTTATGGCATTGTATACATTTATGTATGTCTTGTCGAATTGTATTCCTTGCGTTCAATAGCCAATATTTTTTTATCATAACTCTCATCATCAACTGTGGGCCACCATGCAGTGTAGCTTTGTGAATCTTATCTATAATGAGACATGTTAAATGGCTTTTATCGGGCAGAATTATCGGATGTTTTTCCTCGAATGACAGATCTGCATATTGCAATCTTCCACCAACTGGCAGCAGTCCATCGGAGTGCAAAAATGGTGTTAGCTTAATTACACGGCTGCTTTCCTTCAATGATTTTCCGGTTCTGATCTGATGAATTTCTTCTGAGAAGTGCTCCAGTTGAACCTTTTTTAACCAAATGATTAACGCCGTTTCAAGTTCATGCACCTTGAGATATCCTCTGAGCTTTGATTTAAACCGATAACAATATGCTGTTATATTCAATAGTTTTGCAAGTGATGAATAGTTCTCTTCCATTTTATCAATTGTAACGTGCATGCAATTGACTGGTAATTTTCTGACTTCCAAATTTGTTTGCGATATCTCTTTATTTGTAGGCCACAAGGTCTTGTGTTTTTTCAGCCAAGTTGGACCATTCCACCATAAAGAACATGCCTTCAGCTCCGCTGGCATGATGCCTCTTGAAGCACAGTCTGCTGGATTTTCCTTTGTGGGAACATGATGCCATACAGCTTCTCCTATCGATTCGTGTATATGCGACACTCTGTTCGCGACGAACGTCTTCCATTTCGAAGGATGTCCTCTTAACCAGGCTAATACAATTTCCGAGTCACTCCATGCATGTACAGAGACCTCAAGAATTGCTAACGAGTTCAACACATATCGAAGAAGTTTGGCTAGAAGTGTCGCTCCGCATAGCTCAAGTCTGGGTATAGATACGGTCTTAATAGGAGCGACTTTTGTTTTCGCAGATAATATAGCCACGTTTCTCTTACCTTCTAAATCGATGACACATATATAGACGACAGCAGCATATGCCACAAGTGATGCATCGCAAAATCCGTGTATTTCAACACCTTGCTTCTCTTCCAAATGATATATCCAACGAGGTAAGTTGATTGTTTTGAGCTCTATAATATTGTTTAGAAAATTTAACCATTGCTGTTCCAGATTCGAAGGTACGGCTTCGTCCCAGTCGAGTTTCGCGAGCCACAGTCTTTGGATGAATATTTTTCCAAGAATAATGGATGGTGATGCCCAGCCTAAAGGATCAAATAATTTGGCAACATCCGATAAAATGGTTCGTTTGGTGCACGCTTTTTTGACTTCATCTAATTTAAGGGAGTAACATAAGGTGTCATTTAACGGATCCCAATATAAACCGAGTGCCTTGACTTGTTCTCCTAGATTGACGTCGAGTGCTACTTTGACTTCTCTATGCTCTTTTGGAATATTGTCCAATAAACTAGCGCAATTGGATGCCCACTTTCGAAGGTTAAAGCCGCCTAACTTCAAAAGATTAATCAATTGGGTTTGCTTTTCAATCGCATCTGCTACGTCATTAGCTCCTGACAACAAGTCGTCTACATAAAATTCTGATAAGGTCGCTTGAGCGCCAATGGGATATTTATCTCTCTCGTCCAATGCTAATTGCTGCAGCACTCTAGTGGCAAGATACGGTGCACTTTTTGTTCCAAACGTGACAGTTAGCAGTCGATAATCTTGGATGGGAGCGTCAGATGATTCCCTCCAGACAATTCTTTGGAGGTCTGCTTGTTCTGGTCTTATTCGAATTTGACGGTACATCTTTTCGATGTCTGCCGTAAATGCGATTCGATTTTTCCTCCATCTCAGCAACAAACATGCCAATTCATCTTGAATAGTGGGACCTTTCAGCATGATATCATTTAAAGAGACTTTGTTTGATGTCTTTCTCGTAGCGTCGAACACCACTCTCAATTTTGTCGTTGAGCTGTCCTCTTTAATCACGGCATGATGTGGTAAGTAGCAAGATCTATAGCATAGTTTACTATTGATATCAACCTTTTCTTTTTGTAGATCTATCAGTTCCATGTGTCCAAGCGTTACGTATTCTTTAAGACACTTTGAGTATTCTGCTTGTAAACACGAATTCAGTTTGAAACGATTCTCCATATGAAGTAGGCTTGACACTGCCATCGGACGGGACTCTCCTAACAAATTTACATCCTTTGTACTCTTAATGGGTAGAGCGACTTCATATCTACCATCTTCGAGTCGCTTGTGCTGAGCTACAAATAAATCCTCGCATTGCTGCTCTTCATCAATCAAAGTTCGACTACTGCTCACTTCTTCCAGCTCCCAAAACGCCCTTAATTGGTTTTCCAAGTCAGCTAGCAAATGGAAACTATTTACAACATTCGCAAGGCACTGATTTTGCACTTCTCCAGTGAGAATCCAGCCAAGAATGGTTTTCTGGGCGACAGGGCATCCATCAGGTCCTTTGATAAGACCATCTTGAATGATTCTTGAATAGACATCAGCTCCTAGCAACAAATCTATTTTTCCCGGTTGGTGGAATAGTGGGTCAGCTAACTCGAGGCCACGAATGTGTTCCCAATCTTGGATTTGGACCTTTCGAGCAGGCAGCAGATTAGTCAACTTTCTAAGCGTGAGACCTGTCACTATTACTTGGATTGCATCATTGTTGAGAGATTTTACAACTAACTGAACTCTGGCGTTAACTTGGCCTGCAGTACTTTGACCGATTCCAGAAACGTTGGCTCGAATGGCTTCTTTCGGTAACTGCAAGGCTTGAATGGCAGATTCGGTCACGAACGACGCTTGAGATCCCTGATCAATTAATGCTCGCAGTACCTGTTCTTCTCCAGATGAAGCGACGACTCTGACCAGTGCAGTTGCTAATAAGATTTCTTTGGATTTACATATATCATTTATAAAAAATGAATTTACTCTATTTGAATCGCCATCGCTGGATTGTGGTACGAATTCTGGTGTTGATACTGATAGCGACGACTGTGTGCCAGACAGTTCTGCTTTCTTATTTGCCGCGGAAGAAGATACATTTCTTCTAGCTGATTGATAACTCGGACCAGGCTTGGAGTTTTGACCTGAAGTTTCGACTTGTTCGTCTGGCTTTCGATGCAACAGTGTATGGTGCCGTTGCTTACAATGCAGGCATCTCTGTTTACTAGGGCATTGCGCTAGCATATGACCCAAACCTAAGCAATTAATACATAAGCCTCTGGCCTTCACTACTTCTAACTTCTTAGCAAAATTCATTGATGCAAATCTTGGACAATTTCGAATATGATGTTGATTACCACAAAGAGGACAAATCAAACTGGATGATGCAAAGAACGCTTGTGTGTTTCCTTTAACTTTATACGTTTGATTCCGAAAGTCTTTGATTGACGTAGTATTCTTCTTAACTGTTAGCGCTTCTAAAGTCCTGAATCTACATTTCAGGAACTCTTGTAACTCTTTCCATGTAGGTAGATCTGTTTTCTTGGATAAATTTTGCTCCCATAATGCATGTGTCTCAGAAGGCAGCTTTTGTACGGTAATATACACAATAAAAGCATCCCAATGCTCAGTCGGTACCTCTAAGTTTTCTAGGGCTTGCAGACATTCAGTAGTCGTATCCAGCAAACTTCTGATTCCGTTGGCTGTTTCAGATGACAAAGAGCTTTGTGAAAGGAGTATTTTAAGATGTGTGTTGACCAGTACTCTTTTGTTATCGTATCTATCTCTCAATAAATTCCACGCAGTTTCATAATTTTTTGATGTGACTGGAATATGTCTTAGCAAATTTTCAGCTTCTCCAATAAGATGCAACTTTAAATACTGTAATTTTTGTACTTCCGATAAAGAATCATTCTCATGAACTAACGTACTAAACAGATCGTAAAATGTTGGCCACTTCCGATAATCTCCTGAAAATTTTTCTACTGATATTTTTGGGAGTTTTATTGATTCATCATTTTTTCCGACGACAGATGTTGTGTCGTTACTAGTGACAACCGGTGTCGGAGGTTTATATGCAGGATATTCTTTATGAAACCTTTTTTCTATTTCAGCATAGTTGTTCATGAAATGGGTTTCCATCGTAGAATATGTGTCCTCTTCTAAATATTTGGCGACTCTCTCATCAGTGATCTTTGGATTTAAAATTTCTTTCATTAAAATTTCTCGATGAGTAACCACAGCACTATTCCATAGATCTTGAAAATCTTTCAGCCTTTTCAAATAATATGGCACAGTTCTTCTAGGTTCTCCATCTTTCTTATAATTTTCGATAAATTTTTCTAGAATTTTCTTTTGAGCTAACTGGTTGAGCACTAAGTTTTCCATTTAGACGTTTTCCTATGTATATACCAGCACCAATATTAGGATAATAAATGGACTTACCGAGAAGAGTGACTGCTGCTATTTATTAAGATTCCAATCTGTTGATGCCTCCACCTTTGGCTTCTGAGGCTTTCTCAGCGCGACCACTTAAAGTCTTTAAATTTTGGAATTTGCACGGCACACACAAGTTCTCTCAATTTTGTACACAGTTAAAATATACACGGACGATTTGGAGTGTTCTAGAACAGATTTCTTTGTCCTTTTAGATCCGGCTCGAAGGACCAATAAAACAGTTCACAAGGATTGATGTATTCAATTTTCAGAACGGATGAGATTCCGATTACTTCAAAAGGATTTCAAGAAAAAAGAACAAAAAAAAATGCCCAAAAAGTTTTCGAGTAAAAAAAACGCGGTCTCACACAATGGACTCGAACCTGCACTTTCCTTGCAAAACTCCACGTCTCATGCACTGCACCAATTGTTCATTTATAATGAAGGGATTAAATTGTTAATAAAAACACACCAATTGGGATCCAAATCTCAATTCAAAAACACTTTTATTTCAAGTTTTACATTTAGTTCACTAGTCTACGATTTTATAAGTCAAACTATATTTCAATTTAATGATTCTATTCCCGTTCCAAGCATTCAATTTCACACTCAATGTTTGATCATATGGGTTTTGTGGAAACAGAAAAATAGATAAATTTCGATTCTTTTTTTTCTAAACGAATTTCCGCACGAGAGCTCTATATAAAAAATATACGTTTTCTAACAAATCCATTTAAGACGGGTTCAAAAAAATTACTGATCAACGTCCGACACGATCCGATTCCTTTCCACCACATCTGTTAACTCAAAAAATCATTGTTCAACAAATTCTAGAATACTATTAGTTTTTTCCCGTATTGTAGGGGAAATTAAAAATTCTAGAAATTTCAACTAATATATCGGTAACATATTTTCTTAAAACATGATTGGTTATATGAATTATAACCGCATTTCATGATAGCATATATTTTGCTCTTTTCATTAATGTTTTCTCCTTTTCATAAGGCTATTTGACAATGTTTTTCCATTTAAGCTTAATGGTTGGTAGCTTAGGAGATTATTCCCCTCTTAACCTTCGAAAATGGTTCGATAATCGAATCGGACGTGTCATCTGTCATCATCAGATCATCACAGCACTATAATTACACAGGTAAGTGAATTTTTTTCATTATAAAATTGTGGGAAATTGGTTTTTCTTTAGAATTAATTATGTGTACTCTATGTTTGTAACAATCCGTGTTTTTTTGTATTTATACGACCAATGTTTCGTGTGAAATTTTTATGATTGTGAAAGGGAAGCTAACCTCTATTTATTTACATTTGTCCTACATGACTAATCCGTTTCTAATTCTTCTTTCAGGCAATTATTCTTTAATTAAGTGATCACTACACAAACCTAGGAAATAAAAACAAATCCTAAAAATAAATAAAACAATACGCGAATACAGGATTCTACGAACTTATCAGATAAGTATTTTACAAATATTTTATAATCAATAGCGATTTTTTGTTGTTGTTTTCTTTGCATTTTAGGTGTCCTATCATATAGAGGGTTCCAAGACTGAACAGTCTGTTGTATCAATTATTGATTTGAGTCCTTTAGCAGACTCTGAATTTAGTTTGGCTTGGCTTACTAAGACTTTTAATTGATGATTAACTAATATTCTCTTGTTCTCATATCTAGCCTTCAACTTGTTCCATGCTGGCATGTAATCTTCATTTGTTACTGGGGTGTGCTGCAACAATTTTTCAGCATCACCCACGAAACAAGATTTCAGATGATGCAGCTTTTGACCTGGTGTTAGCTTTGTATTGTCATGAACAAGCGAATTGAATAGATCATGAAATGATCGCCATAAATCGTAGTTGCCGTTATACTTGTGCAACTGAATGCGCGGAAGGAACGATTCCTGTTGAACAACGGTTGTCGAATGAATTGGTACTTGTCCCGAGCTTGATGCTTCAGTAGCTGGGACGAATTTCTGCATTCCTTCTACTAATTCTCCCATAGTTCGGAATATTTTAACTCTGTTGAGCTATGATTATCTTGGGCTAAATACTGATGTTGCTTTTCATCAGAACTTTCTAATAAAGCCTGATTTATTGCCATATCTGTATCACTGTATACTTCCCATAGAGTCTTCAACTCTGTCATTTTAGTCTCATAGAAGCCTTGTGTTCGTTTAATAAGGTTCGTTCGCAATATGCTTTCCGTGAGGATTAGTTTATCTACTGAATCCATGTTGATTTATATCCTACTATTATAGTTAATTAACCGTGTGGGTTAAATGATGATGGTAATCGGAGGAAGCAATTTAATGCCACGTGTGGGATAAATTGAAAATCTAGTCGAAGAAGTAATTTGACGCCACGTGTGGGATAAATTTGAAAATTAGTCGAAGAACGTACTTTGCTGTCGCGTATGAACAATTGACGTGTAAAATATTTAAATGATTTTCTGTCGCTATTTCTAATTAATTTAATCAACCAACTATTTATTAAGATTACTGACACATCGGAATGGTTATCTCTGATCGCTTACCATATAAGTTCAATGTTGGAGGTCACACCAATTTCCCATAAAAATACTTTTTATAAAAAGTATGTGTGAATTATATGGTGGCAAGAATACTCATTGCGCTTTGAAATTGGGTGATTGTTCCGCCTTTTTTGCCTGGCGGCATATGGATAAACCAAGTAAAAATTACATGAATTACATGACCTCCAACATTGAACTTCTATGGTAGGCGATCAGAGATAACCATACCGATGAGACCTCTCTGATCGCTATGTCGAAAAGTTCAATAATATTTTTGCACTTAAAATGCATTTTGTAAATTTATTGAAATTTTCAATAAATTTCAGTCTGTTAGACGAGAAATCTCCTTCATGTAATTTTTACTTGGTTTATCCATATGCCGCCAGGCAAAAAAGGGGGAACAATTTCTTTTAATTCTCTTTTTTTTTTTTAATTAGTGTTCCTATATTTCCAAGTCCGTCTCCTGAACGGATTCTGAATCGGGTTAAAAGGTCTCTTCTTTCGTCCCTTCTTGTACGCTTCTGCTGCTTTACCTGTAAGATGAAACAAAAACAAAACTGACTAAATAACAATATTCTGATTGCCCAAAGTTATTCAAATTTTTTTAAACGATTCACGTGAACCCGTTTGAGCTTTCTCCCGATAAGGATTGTTACATTCTCTGGGCTATGAACGTAAATTACTTCATAGGGCCCCTTGAAGATTGACGACAGTTTTTCCGCCCGATCCGGGTCTCTAACTAGAATCTTTTCACCAACATGCACCTCTATCGCTCTCGCGGACCTATCATAATACTTCTTAGCGGACAATTTACTTTAGATCAAGTTTTGCTTTACTAGTTCGAATGCCTTTTGCAATTTAAACCGTAACACGTTATGATATTTATCGGCATTGTATAGCTGTTCAGGCTTCCGCTGCAAGCTACTGAATAAAGTTTCCATTGGTGTCAATTTTGTGCCCGAATGCACAGAGTTGTTGTAGGCATGAGCTGCCGTCCGCAGAAATTCGTCCCAATTCCGCGGGTCTTGATCTACAAAACTTCTGAAATAGCTGGCTAAAGTGGAATGCTGTCTCTCTACGGCATTTGACTGCGGATGATAGGCAGTAGTCTGTAACTTTTTAATTTTCAACATCTTACAGAGGGCCTTCAGCACTTCTCCAGTAAAATTCGCTCCTTGATTAGTAACTAATTGTTTTGGTAGAGTATAGCGGTTGAGAATTTGCTCGAACAGTGCTCGTGCCACAGTATTCGCTTCCTGATCCAGGATCGCTACGAAGTCAACGAACCCAGTGAGATCATCCACCATGGATAAGATGTATTTGTTGCCATTGTGACTCAACGGCAATGGTCCCACTAAATCGACGTATACCTTCTCAAAGGGTTTGCTTGAGATTGCAGTGATCACTAACGGCATCTTTGTAGCTCGACTGTGTTTATTTTTCTGACACTGCGGGCAGAGCCGAATATACTTAGCGATTTCATCCCTTTCCAATGACAGAAGTGTTGTACTCGTTTTAAGGTCATATCTCTTCCGAGATGTCCTCCGCACCGAGAGTCATGGAAGTCCTTCAAGATCGGCCCAACTTCGTCTGGATCTGTGATATGCTGTGGGTTCGTATCGCCCATCACCTTCCCTGCTATTACCTCTGCCTCATCGAGGTCACCCCATTCCTCTTCGGATTCCATAGGATATGTGTCATTTACTTCGAGCTTGTGCCCGAGTGATGGCTAGGTATGGATGCTTTTCGCTTTCCTCGTTTTGGGCTTCTGTTATTCTCTGGGGTATCTACTTAGAGCATCCGCATTGCCATTTTCTCTTCCTTTTTTGTATAGAATCTCGAAATCATACTCTGACAACTTCTGATGAAATCGCACCATACGTGACGTCGTATCTCTAACCTTGAAAACACCCCGAAGAGGTTGGTGGTCAGTAATTACTTTGAAGTGCCTGCCCAACAGATAACATTTATAGTTACTTACGGCCCACACTATGGCTAGTAGCTCACGTTCATTTGTCGAGTAGTTCCTCTCGGCCGGATTGAGTGTGCGACTGGCGTAACTGATGGGCCTTCCTTCCTGCTCTAGAACTGCCCCTAGGGATTCACCACTGGCATCCCTCAGTAACGTGAATTCCTTCGTGAAATCCGGATAAGCTAATAATGGAGGCGTGGTGAGAGCCTCTTTTATCATATTATTATTTATTTATTTTATTATTTATTATCAAACCTTACCTTTTTCCTTAATAAATTATTAATTGGACCTATGATTAGTGAAAAGTCCCAGGAAAGACTGATTAGTGAAAAGCCCCAGGAAAGACTGGACCTGTCGCACCATCTTTGGCCTTGGAAATGCCTTTACTACTTCCACTAAACGTTGATCTGGCTTTACTCCTTGTTCCGAGCATACATGACCCAGATACACCACTTCTTTTTTCAGAAACTGACATTTAGAAGGTTGTAGTTTCAAGTTATGATCCCGAAAACGTTGAAATACTTGCCTTAACTTATCGTTGTGTTCGTCTAAGTTTTTTGCAAATATCACGACATCATCGAGATACACGAAACATTTTACTCCCTGTAACCCTGTTAATATGCCGTTTAAGAGCGATTGAAAAAATGCAGGCGCTGTCTTTAGCCCAAATGGCAATATTTTATAATGAAAATGATTGAAATTGGTACTAAAAGCCGTTTTTTTGTCTGTCTACTGGATCGATTAGTACTTGATGATATCCGTTAGCCAAATCTAACGTTGAAAAGTACCTAGAATGACCTAGTGGATCCAGTATATCCTCAATTCGCGGAAGTGGGTATGAACAAGGAATACAGAAATTGTTGAGTTCACGGAAGTCTACGCACAACCTATACTTACGGTACCCAGCTTCATCAGTACCCTTTTTGGATATCACGAGTACTGGAAAATTAAATGGACTATCACTGTGCTCTATTATGTCATCCTCTAACAATTTTTCCAGTTGCCTTTTACATTCTTCTCTGTTAGCTTTTGGCATTCAGTACTGCTTTCTATGTATGGGTCCTGTGTTGGCCATTAGAGGTAATTTAAAGCTTTTTGTTGGAGTATAAGTTAGTTTGTCTCCTGGCAAAGGAAAAATGTCACTGTATTCGTAACAGAGCTGAGTCACGGATTCCCTCTCCTCTGGATTGAGATCTTCTCCCAACAACAGTGATTGTTTCTTTAATTTTAGCCGCTGTTGCCTTTTATTACACTTCCTTTCACTATCCGCTAGTGGTAGTACTGAATACCGGTTCAGTATTTCTAACTTTGGTTTGAAATTTTTTACCTCCACGGCCTCAGTCCTAGCAATTATGATTCCAACAAAGGCTTGTCCGTTCTTAGGCCTGATTAGTGTATTTCCGCAATACACTCCGCGACATATTTCTTCGGCCATACATAACATCTGAGTCTCACTCTCAACTGGGATTCTCACCAGTTGTTCTGTTCTGGGTTTCAGCCGTATTATTAGTCCATTCGTGCTCTCGGGTTCAAGAACAGGTGCAGAAGCTTTCATCCTGGGATTATTCAGCTGGACTTCCGTGCGAAGATGCCCTAGTCCGGTTTCCCGTTCAACAGGTACCTTCATCTGCTCTTCACCCCACATCCCTTTAGGCCATGTTATGAACTCACCTTTTACCAGGCGATGATCTCGTTGACCAGCCTCCGTATGAAGGGTTGCGGTCAAAATATTTTCCCGCCTGTGTTCATGTTTCAGCGGCTTTGCATCTCGGGTGGCCATCACCTCATTTTCCTGCTGGAATTGTTGTTGGGCAATGTCTTCCGTCGTATTTTCCACTCTTTCATTTCTCTCGTTTATCTGTGTTAGATACCAGTCTATGCTGTCTGAGGCTGCCATCGCTTTACCAAGAATTTCTTTTAGCCCTGTAATTCTTTCCCTAATACGCTGTTTCACTGTTTCTGTTGAGATTTCTCGAGGATTTTCCTTACTAGATTGACTAACGCTTCTTTGACAAGCTTTGGTCAATGTCACTACGTTAATACTTTCTTTTCCTGTTACATTCGCAAAAAGAGGCTTCTCTTCTTTGTTCCTTTTTACATTCCGTATTGACCGTTTTTGGTTAATGCAGTCGATGATAGCTCTATCCTTAAGAAATTCAATACCCAGTATTCCGTCAGGTATTGAGTCAGTGTCATAAATTACATTGAACTCGTAAGCATGCTCTTCAGTATCTATACGTAACTTGGATTGACAAACCCCTACGGACTTTCCTTGAGCCCCAAATAAAACCCCAATAGTAATAGTTCGTTGAGGTTGTATAAATGTGTTTTTTCTTATTTTATTGAATTTTATTAAATTACATGTGGACCCGGTATCAACTGTAATGAAGCGCCACTCATTAAGCGGCATTTATTACTTCCCCAAATCAATAAAGCGCTATCAAGATAAAGTTAAATGAACGAAAACCACATAATTCCAATGTACATACGTACCTAACTACATATTTCTGAAAACATACATACGACCATGCATATCTTTTCGTACCTACATACATATTCCAAAAGCATATGTACGTACATACATATCTATTGTAATACGAGTATTCCCTGCAAATTACCTACAAAAAATTATGTAACACTTTCTTCTTCAAAGCAATTAACTATTTCTTTCTGAAGAATACTCAAATTACAAAACATTAAAAAACATTTTCTTTTTCAAGTTACAATGACTTGACCTTTTCAATTCGTATCGATTGACAATAATTCCATCAGAATTATTGTCAACTCAACATGTTTTCATTTTCAATACAATAGCGTGCCTAGCGTTTGACCCACAAATTGTGTTCTGTTGTTCTTCGTCTTTTTGTTGTCACTCGCTTGCTCATATGTATATAGGAAATACTTTGAGCAATGAGTATGATAAAAAAACAATACTATGTGTAATATGCATGAAGTTTTGAGCCCTTTTTTGGCGCTACATGAAGTTCCTGGTCATGTATATTCTATTAGCCAATAGACGACTTTTAAAATTCTTATATGCAGGGGAATCGTTCAAAAATATTGCTTAGCCATACAATATTGATTTTCGCCGTTATGTATTGATGCAATATCGGTAGACGTACCCAAAATTTCCTCGCACATTTAACTGGGGAAATAGTTAGAATAGTGCTAAGATTGCTGGAATTTTCCCATACTGACTATATACTTTAACCCCACTATGAATAATTCAGCCTTTAGCTGATTATTCAAAATTTGGAACCAAAATTCCAAATAAAAAGCCGATACGTCGTTAGCCAGGGGCAGTCGTTTTTTAACAGTAATTTTGTAAAGGAACTAAGTGACCCCCGACTCACGGTAAGGTCTCTTGTTCCCTCCAATTAAAAAAAGTCTAAATTGAAATGTAAAAAGTGTAATGGATGTTAAATTAAAGTGAAAATCTTTAAGTATTAAAGAAAAGTGGGTTTCATTAAAAACGATGAGAGATCATTTGTCAGGGCTGGTGAACTTCTTCATTTAAAGCACTCCCAGTCCTTGCTGTAATAATTGCACAGCAAAAAGTTGGTGGCAGCGGTGGGATATTAAAAAGGCTATATAAGCGCCTATAAATCCCCAAAAACAAAAATTTTTAAAGGTAACTGCAGCCAGATTCTCAGCAGATTACCTAAATTCTGTGAGAAGCGTGCAAAAGCCAGTAACACCTCTCAAGAATTAAAAAAAAAAAAAAAATCAAAAATAAAGGGAAGGCAGACCCTAATTAATGGAACCCCAACAAGAGGAAAAAGTCTCGTACGGACGCACCAGGAGCAGTACTCAGAGGATCCAAGAAGCAGAAAAGGAGATCAACAAGTTCACCTCACCCGCAGGACCAGACGACGACACCATGGACTTCAGCTACTTCTTAGAGCTCAAGGAAAAGCTCGCTAAACTAAAGTAATTGTTTTCTTACCTATATTGTATAAAAGCATATCAAAATTCTTTTTTTATATTAATTCAATCAAAAAACAAATATATATAATTCATAAAATTACAATCAAATTATCTCCTCTTTAAACACAACACAGTTTTTCTTTATATATATACTAGTTTGTTCTTGATATTTCACGCGACTACGGTAACTTGAATTAGTGAAGTGAAGTTTTGTGTGAGATTATGGTCCAAACCTTTTCCTACGTTGTGCAAAGACATGGTATTTTTTTTTTGAAAACTTCACTAAAATAAATCTCCGTTGTCTATTTTTGTGACAATTTAATTAATTTTATTGGTTCAATAAAGGACCTTTCACGTTGTTGTGCTAAAAAAAAAGAGAGAGAGAATAGTGCGAAAAGAAATTTTTTTTTTTGATAATTTTTTTCATGATCATTTAATTTGTATTCTTGTTTCATGTGATATATTTTTTGTATCACTACAAGGTGAATAGAGTTTTCCTTAAAGTATCTACGTTGCTTACACTTTAGTGATATTTCTTTTAGATTAGCGTTGTCATTATGTGAAGTCATTTACGAATAGCAATTTGTGTTATCTTTAGAAACTAACTACAAAGGCGTTTCTCAAATTTTTGTGTCAACATTGCATCTTCCCTTATTTAAATTTTTTTTAAGAAGTGCGTGTTAATAGACCAGTGCATATAATAAATTTCTTTGCGTAAATCAATCTTTCGCTAAATAATTATTCAGTTGTGTTTTCTTTTTATAAAGAAAGCTATCTTGTTTATTGTGGTGAGTGAAACACAAAAAGGCAAAATAGTTAACACTAGGAATAATCGGTATAGCCTTGTCACAATGGCACCAACATCGACACCTTCGCCAGAAGCAGAGTGCGTTTTTAAAATTAGCTTGGCAGACGCACGCAGCCTAATTCCTGAATTTGACGGGAATTCTGCAGATTTGCATAAGTTTCTAACAAGCTGCGATGCCCTATTTTCAACTACAAAGACCCCTGCAGATCTGAGCTTGTACCTCAATCTCCTTAGAGGCAGATTGATTGGACCAGCTTATGATGCATTGAAGTACGAAAGCTTCGATACATGGGAAGCAGCAAAGGAATTAATAAAGTCCCAATTCCAGGAAGAAAAGTCACGCATCATTTCCCAAAATGAGCTGATGCGACCTAGGCAAGGTTTCAAAGAAGAAACTAAAGATTTCGCACAAAGAGTATCTAAGGCATTATCAGAGCTGAACGAAGCTACTCATAACGAGATATCTGATACTCAGGCACGAGCTTTGTTAATCCAAGAAAATGAGAAGGGAGCTATTCTTATTTTCGAAGACGGATTACGCGACGAACAGCTAAAAATTATAGCTAAAACAAAGAATGAAAATAGCTTACGAAAATTAATTGCATACGTGACTGTTCATGCAACTCGCATAACAAGATCTACTCCCCAGTCACAAAATTCCCAAAAAAATTTTCAAAAACCAAATTTTTCTAATTTTTCTAGAAATATTTCTTCTTGTGACATTTGCAATAAGAAAGGTCACACTAGAGCAACTTGTTTTAGGAATAGAACTACTACTTCCTTCACTCCTCAAACTCAAATTAAGAAGGAAGTAAATCAAGTCTTCTGTGCTTATTGCCAGAGACCTAATCATGATATAAGTGAATGTCGGAAAAGACAACAGAATGAACAAATCCGACTACAACAATTTCAAGTACAAAGTACCGCCAAAAAATCTCCACGTAACCATCTACAGCCTGATTATGTGCGGCAAGTACGATGGGCCCCTGTGGTAACGTCATCGGAAAACGATATTGTGCGGGAGGAAGCTCACGGCAACCTCCCCCGCCAAATCACAACAGAAGCCGTGATTCACTCTCAAACAATTTAAACAGACCCAGGTCTTTAAGTATCCATATACCCATCAATATAACCAATAACTCCATTACAGTGAATCTACCTATATCGATATCCAATAGGAAATACTCAACTTTCTTGGTTGATACAGGTGCCGAGATAAGTTTGTTAAAGTATATTTCCACTACCGAAAACTGCTTGGTACATGAAAATCAAAAGTGTACAATCACTACCCTAACCGGTGATTTCATTGCCTCTGTGGGCATAATATATGGTAGAATAGGAATCGATTTGGCAGAAGGTCAAGTTCAAATTGACCACCCATTTCAAGTAATAGAGCAAAATACAAATTTGAGTTATGATGGACTCTTGGGAAATGATTTTCTCAGGTTATACGAATGTTGTATAAAGAGAGAAATACCTAGAAATTAATCTAGATGACATTAGCGATAAAGACATTAGTGAAAATACTACGATTCGAGAAGGGATACAAAGAAATAATAACAATAATAAAGAAAGTTATATGAATAAATCTAACAAAATCGTAATTAACGATACAAAAAAAGACAGTGAGAGATGTATTCCACTGTAAAAATATGATTATACTCAAAAAGACAGTGAGAGAAATATTCCACTGCAAAAAGCCAGTGAGACATGTATTCCACTGCAAAAAGAGATAGGTACACGACGCTACGACTGTGGCCTAAATCTCATAAATAAGAGTTCCACAAATAATGAGAGCCCATTTAATAAAATTAAGGAGTATAAATCAAGCAAAAAAGAGTTGAATAAGGAGATTTTAAAGTATCCTAGTGATCACATTTCCGATGTAGACACAGATACTAACCTATCAACAAATTTAAAGGAAATAAAAAAAGAATGTCAATCAAATAAACATTCTAAAATTAAAATACCCCCGCGAACGGAAGTAATAGTCAGAATCCCAACTCTAATTTCAGAAAAAGAATTATTATGTCTTCAGAAGGAAGTCGCACCAGGTGTATTTCTTGGTAATGTTTTACCCCAATCAAACAAAAATCATGCGAAAGTGCTTTTATCAAATATAAATGAGTCTGAAGTAACTCTAGATTTGGATAAGGTAGCACCTACCTGGGAGAATCCTGGTGATTATGAATTGATCACTGATTCTAAGAACCCAATAGAACAAAGACTAAAAAAATTAATAGGATCTATAAATCTAGACCACTGCAATATGGAAGAAAAAGAAGTTATGACCTCAGTTTGCCGACAATTTAACGATCTTTTCTATCTTGAAGAAGATCATCTCATTCATACCGAGGTAACTCAACATAAAATCCCGACTATGGTAGACAAACCTCCCATTTATGTTAAACCTTATAGGCTACCAGTGTCTCAAAGAGACGAGATTAATAGCCAGATTCAAGGCATGTTGACTGATGGTATCATTAGCCCCAGTAGAAGTCCTTGGAATTCTCCTCTTCTGCTTGTACCGAAAAAGGCACATTCTACAGAAACAAAGAGATGGAGAATTGTCATAGACTTTAGGCGATTGAATGAAATAACTGTTGGTGATGCTTATCCGCTGCCTAATATAACAGATATATTAGACCAGCTTGGCAGATCCAAATATTTCACTACACTCGATTTGGCTAGTGGATTTCATCAAATTCCTATGCATGAAACTGACAAGGAAAAAACTGCCTTCAGTACGGCTTTTGGCCATTACCATTTTAACCGAATGCCGTTCGGATTAAAAGGAGCTCCAGCCACCTTCCAAAGGCTGATGAATTCCATTTTGACTGGATTACAAGGGATACGTTGTTTTGTCTACCTCGACGATATAGTTATCTACGGATATAGCTTGAAAGATCACAACGAGAAGCTCATTGAAGTATTTCAGCGACTAAGAGATAGCAGACTGAAACTACAGCCTGATAAATGTCGCTTCCTAAGAAAAAAAATTACGTATTTAGGACACATAGTAAGTGATAAAGGTGTTCACCCTGATGAATCCAAAATACAAGTTGTCAAAACTTATCCGGTTCCGAAAAAGGTTAAAGATATAAAAGCTTTTCTAGGATTCGTTGGATACTATAGAAGGTTTATTCCTAACTTCGCCAAATTGGCAAAACCACTCACAAAGTTACTGAAAAAGGACTGTCCATTCATCTGGGACGAATTCTGCGATGAATCATTTCGGACTTTAAAGGAAAAGTTAATCGAAGCTCCCATATTGGCATATCCCGACTTTGATAAAGAATTTGTAGTCACGGCCGACGCCAGCGATTTGGCCATAGGTGCAATACTCTCACAACAATCGAAAAGGAATTACTCGCAATAGTATATGCAGTAGAACAATTCCGCCCATACGTCTATGTGTTATGGCCCAATATAAGGAAGATTCTTCTTCCAGCAGCCAAGGGCGCATTCTAGCGAAATAATCAGCAATTGCTAAACAATAACCTCGTATGGTATTGTTCTGCAACTGTCGGTTATTTTGCTGATTAGCCCAACAGCTGGCTGCGATGAGCGCTTAGTGGAGCAATCGACGATTACGATAATAATTAACCTCGCATGGTAATTATTATGTAAAGCGATTGTTTACTACTAAGCGACTCAGGTGCTGCAACCGGTAGAACAAACGACAAGGTTGTTGTCGTTTGTTTACATCCGCGTTGTGAGCAAAGAAAGTACTTCCGAATATCGGGGCATAAAAGACCAATGACTGGTCTGGCGAGTGCCCGTTAGTTATCAGTCATTGCAGTGTCAAGTTTCGGTTCGGAGTACTTGATGTATTATTAAGATAGATCATTTTGTTTTCTCGTAATAAAGAATTATGTTTTAAAGTAATCTGAGCGTTGTTCTTATTTGAAGAAGGTTCACCGTGATTAATTAAGTGTTTGTTATTTATTTGATGGTTTCGTGAATTTTATTCATTGATTGCTTTTGGGACACGACATATGGAAGAAAATTTATCATCATAACCGACCATAAACCACTGGTATGGATGATGAATCTGAAGGATTGTTCCTCTCGCTTAATGAGATGGAGAATTCGTCTAGAAGAGTATGACTATAAAATTCTGCATAAACCAGGAAAATTGAACGCTAATGCCGATGCACTTAGCCGATTAAATCCCCTTGAAAATAAGGAACAAAACGATTCTAAGCAATCTGTAAACATGGTAACTAGAAGCCAAAAAAGGAATAACAAAACCATTACTTCCAAAGATTTAGAGCATTTTTATAGCGAATATTTAAATTCAATAGTCTCCCCTATAGAGATAAATTTAGAGGAAAAAGTACCTCTGTTGCGTGATAAACGGATTAAAACAAAATGTTTTCTTTTACCTAGATCCGAAAACGAGATCGAGAATATTCTAAAAGAGCATACATCCAAGCTGAATGCCACATACGAGTTGAACAAAGTCTTCTATTACGAAAACTCGAATTTCAATTTCTTAATTGCCAAATGCCTAATTCCAATGCATACTCCTAAAGAGCACCAACAAGTCTTAGGGAGTATAGAACAAATAAAACAAATTTGTATTCTCCATAGTCATCAGAACATAGCTATTTCCCCTCCTCCGCTAGAATTATCTGTATTCTCTGAACTTAAAAACATGATTTCATACGTATTCAAAGACGGAAACATTCGAATCACTATCTATGTAACCAAAGTGCAAGAGTTGATCGATGACAGGCAAATAACGGATGTTATAAATGCATACCACGTAAGCCCTCTTGGAGGTCATCAAGGTATCACTCGTACCGTAAAAAGAATTCAAACTGCTTACAATTGGTCAGGAATAACCAAAGACGTCGAGAATTTTATAAAAAAATGTCCCTCTTGTCAGAAAAATAAACTTTCAAAAAATCCTAAAGTACCAATGAGAATAACCACTACCAGCTCGAAACCATTCGAAAAAATATTCCTAGACTTAGTAGGACCTTTACCTATAAGTTATGATAACAATAAATATATATTAACTTTTCAAGATGATCTTACGAAGTATTCAGAAGCTATTCCGCTCCCAAATGCTGAAGCACAAACGGTAGCTCGCAAATTGGTCGAAAATATTATTTGTAGACATGGTGTACCTAAAACAATCTTAACTGACCAAGGCTCAAATTTCTTGAGCGAAGTTTTCACAGAAGTGTGCAAACTTCTAAAGATTCATAAACTTCAAACTACACCATATCATCCTCAGACTAACGGTGCTTTAGAACGAAGTCACCGAACACTAGCTGAATATCTCCGTCATTATGTAAACAAAGATCACTTGACTTGGGACACATGGATCCCATATGCAATGTTTGTGTATAACACAACTCCCCATTCAAGCACTAAATACACACCATACGAGCTGCTCTATGGTTATCAAGCGGAGATTCCGACCACAGTAAAGAAGGAACCTACGATATGTTACTCATACGAGAATTATAGTAACGAATTGAAAGCACGGTTACAACATGGTTATCAATTAGCCAGAGAATCGCTCATTCAAAAAAAGGAAAATCAAAAGTCTCCTACGATGAAAATACTCGTGTAAAACAGTTTAATTTAGGCGAAAAGGTTCTCTTAAAGAACCACCAACGGAAAGGAAAATTTTCCCCGTTATGGTCTGGACCATATGAAATAGTAAAATTAAACTCAGCAGAGAACACCACAATTAGGATAGGCAACAAAAACAAAACAGTTCATAATAATAATATCAAGTGCTTTATCGATTAAAAAAAAACAACAATAGTAAATATTTTGATGAACATGAACTAAGAGAATTAAATCTAGCAATAAATAAACAGAAAAGAAACGAAGAAAAGGGTTTATCCAAAGATTCTGCACACACAATTCATCACTACACTATTAGCTACATACTTCTTTGTTTAATTTTGATAGTCATAGCCATTTTTCTAAAAAATAAAGTACATAAAACAAAATCTCCCAAAACAGGAGAAGAAGTTCAAGAACAATCTGGTACTTATGTAATTACGACAACTGCAAAATAATAAGTCGTGAAAAACAGACATAACAAAAAAAAGAGAGAGAAAAGATTTTTTTTTTATATACATATAGATAATTACTGTAATTTGTGTAGTATTAAATTAGCTAATTCGTAATATCATTGTAATAAAAATAATAATAAAAAACATATTTTAAACAATTATCCTTAAAGCAATAGATTACAAAAACTTATTAAGTGTAACCCATAAGAATTACTAGGTGTAACTATCAATACTACCCAATTATTCTTTAAGAGATATAAAATACATATATGTCTAACGTAAACAGAATAAGATCATAATCATAAAGTATATCATAATCATAATAGTAGATCATAACCATAATAATAAGATCATAATCACAAAATAAGATCATAATTTAAAAATAATAATTCTGGTATGTAAAGCGACCATCGGCAACACTTCACCGAAAAACACCTTCAATCATTTCTTTCTACACTCATTCACTTTATTTTTCGAAAGTTCAATACGTCCTACTCCATGAACTTTCTTTTCTAAGGGGGATGGTGTAATGAAGCGCCACTCATTAAGCGGCATTCATTACTTCCCCAAATCAATGCAGCGCTATCAAGATAAAGTTAAATGAACGAAAGCCCCATAATTCCAATGTACATACGTACCTATCTACATATTTCTGAAAACATACATACGACCATGCATATCTTTTCGTACCTACATACATATTCCAAAAGCATGTGCACGTACATACATATCTATTTTAATACGAGTATTCCCTGCAAATTATCTACAAAAAATTATGTAACACTTTCTTCTTCAAAGCAATTAACTATTTCTCTCTGAAGAATACTCAAATTACAAAACATTAAAAAACATTCTCTTTTTCAAGTTACAATGACTTGATCTCTTCAATTCATATCGATTGACAATAATTCCATCAGAATTATTGTCAACTCAACATTTTTTCATTTTCAATACAATAGCGGCAACGCGCTGCATTGTTTACATGAAGCAACCCCTCAGCATGAGACCAATTCTAGCCATGTAGCGGCACTGGGCTGTCCCTGACCTACCATACAACCAGTGCGCACTTGCTTTAATTGTTTTTGTTGGGAAATACGCGTAATGTGCCTAGCGTTTGACCCACAAATTGTGTTCTGTTGTTCTTCGTCTTTTTGTTGTCACTCGCTTGCTCATATGTATATAGGAAATACTTTGAGCAATGAGTATGATAAAAAAACAATACTATGTGTAATATGCATGAAGTTTTGACCCCTTTTTTTTTGGCGCTACATGAAGTTCCTGGTCATGTATATTCTATTAGCCAATAGACGACTTTTAAAATTCTTATATGCAGGGGAATCGTTCAAAAATATTGCTTAGACATACAATATTGATTTTCGCCATTTAACTGGGGAAATAGTTAGAATAGTGCTAAGATTGCTGGAATTTTCCCATACTGACTATATACTTTAACCCCACTATGAATAATTCAGCCTTTAGCTGATTATTCAAAATTTGGAACCAAAATTCCAAATAAAAAGCCGATGCGTCGTCAGCCAGAGGCAGTCGTTTTTTAACAGTAATTTTGTAAAGGAACTAAGTGACCCCCGACCCACGGTAAGGTCTCTTGTTCCCTCCAATTAAAAAAAGTCTAAATTGAAATGTAAAAAGTGTAATGGATGTTAAATTAAAGTGAAAATCTTTAAGTATTAAAGAAAAGTGGGTTTCATTAAAAACGATGAGAGATCATTTGTCAGGGCTGGTGAACTTCTGTATTTAAAGCACTCCCAGTCCTTGCTGTAATAATTGCACAGCACAACCAAAAGATTTAACTTACCTGTTAACCTTATATCTGCTTCAACTGTGATGCTACAATTAATCAGTAAGCTTAAATCTACAGAAATATCATCCCCCCTCGGCGATATGTCTCTGGAGTTTGTTAATGGAAGGCAGCTGTGGACGAATTCCCCAGCTGCCGCTCCCCGTTTCCCTCCAGTTGGCCAGCGCGTTCTGCTAGGTACTTTCTGAGACAGTTTTCTGTATAGTGATCACATGTCCTACAGAACTGACAATAGAGCACTCCCGATACGAGTTGATTACTGGACTACCTACCGCGGTATTTGCGAAACGTACCTGCTGTTTCCTACAGCTCGCTACTTCATGACCATAGCTGTTACATTTGGTGCAATAAGGAGGCTGTGTCCTACAATCTTTCGCAATGTGGCCCTACTGTCCACATTTGAAGCAATGAATGGTTCTCGGTGTGGTTACCCTGGCTGCCGGCCCTTGGTATCTTATGGGTGATACTGGCTTAGCAGGGGAATATATCGGTCTTTGCGGTCGCTGGGCTCGATTGGGGCCGGCCTCACCTGCTCCCCATCTGTTTTGCGTACCTAATGAGTTAGACCTCCAACCTGCCTGTACCACTTCCGCGTCTCTTACTTGAAGCCTTTGTGCATCTTTTTCATAGTAGGTAGCTTCTTCTTGTACTCTTTCTAGCGACTCGAATTTCCGTCCAGTGAGGTATACTTGAGTAGGTTTACTCCTAACGCCAGCTTAAATGTCGCTACTGCATCTGCCTCTAGTTGTGCTATCAATCCTGTATCACCTCCTGGGCATTTCGCCGAGACTGCCGTTTTTATTTGGTCGAGCAATTCCTTCAACCGGTCTGCGAACTCCTTGATATCCTCACCTGGCCTTTGCCTCCATGCCAGCATTTCCGTTCGCAATTCGCTGAACGATTTTTTTTGGCATGTAGGCCGATTTGATTAGCTGCTGTAAAGCATCAAAATCTTTTGGTTCCTGTGAGCTTACGAAGTAGTACGCATCGTCCGTTAGGCGATACTTTATGCACCTGATAAAAATCTTCTGTTCCTCCTGTGTCAGTCGTGTATATCCTTACTGCAGCTCAAAAAGCGATACACTTCCTTCGCCAGTTTGGATGACCTTTCGCCAGATAGTATGGGTACATACTTGGATACTAGGTCCATTACCTTTTCATGCACGTCTGCCATGTTGTTTTGACCTGTGATGTTTCTTTCCTCTGGCCTTATCTGGTTCTGCACTGTTCTTACTTTTCCACTCGGCGCTACTTCCTGCTTCTTTCTTCTGATTAGCTCCCTTTCTAAATTTTCTTCCGACTCTTTATGCTGTTCCGAAAATAACAATTTCCTCGGCTTGAACCCTTTACTCGTACTCACCTTATCACCCTCTTGAATCGACTTTCTCTGTGATGATCGATCAAGCCCCAACTATTCTTCTAACCCCGCTGTAGTTTCCACAGCCTCTCTTAACTGTGCCTTTAGTGAATCTATTTTCTTTATCAGTCCTTTTTCCTCTCTTTGGATTTCTACCAATGCTTGCTCTGCTTCTCTTTCACGGCTCTGGATAAGTTCGAATGCTGCTGTTACCAATAGGTCTAAGGCTTCGCCCTTTGTACTGTTTTTAGCACTCTTATTCAGTGTCTTTAACAATTCCTTCTCTACCTCTCTTGTCCACCGTTTCTGTAACTCTGCCGTGATATGTTCCCCGATATATTCCCAATCCTCCTCGTAATTCCGCAATATTGCTGGCATTCCTTCAGCTCTTGTGCTTTATCTCTAACTCCCTTTCCTGGGCCTGACAGCGTGATAATTCCTCCTTAGTTAAGATATTGCTTCTTCCCGATGACATTTAGGACTGTGAGACTGTTACACCTCACGCACATATTTCCACCATAATCACTACACTTGTCACTTAGCACTCTTAACACCGACATTAACAAGTACGCGAAATATACTTCTTACCGCCTCTCATTGATCATGCCTATCAGCGCTTTTGTATCTTACTGAATTACCTAAAACGTGGAATATTAGACACAACTGTATGTATGCTCCAACATAAATCTGACAAAGACTTTTAATCCACAAAGATTCTTCGCGAGTACTTGAATACTTATTAAATATATTTCCAATTTAAGTATATGTTCTGCCGAAGCAAGAAGCCAATTTAAGTAAAAGCGCATAAAATTTTAAAACATTTTACGTTACGTGTTTTGAGAGTGTAACTAACTGCAATTTTACACGATGGCCGTACTTTACCGACAATTTAAAAGAATTAAATTTTTTGATTCCACTTAGTGGAATCATCGCGTTAGAGCTATAGGAATTCACCAAAACCGAACGATACCTCGCAAAACTGGCACGAAACAGAAACACTTATTATTATCATACAATACACAAAAAGAACCTTTTAATGGTTGAAAAGATTTTGACCCACTTGCCATAATGTTGTAGAAAATTAATAATGATCTGTCCAAGATGTCGGGGATTGCAGCAACATGTGTAACTGTAATTTTTTAGCTGAAATATGGTAAGACTAGCAGCATTTTCTTGCAACACTACTTAAGTTTCACTTTCAGCAAAAAATTTAAAATTTATCGGAAAATCGCCATAACTCACTTTCTTGGCAAAATAAATACATAAACACATATATTCCCCTACCCTTTGTTATTGAATTGTGTTTTTTTTTTTTATAAATGGAAGGAGAAGGTGCAAAGAGAAATATGACTATTAAAACAAAACACTAAAATACCATTCAATCCTCAGCGTGCAATTTGTTTACCTACATCCATTGATTTAGCGAATTATGTTTGGTTTATTTTTCATAAGAAACATTCAATAATTAATTTCTGCGGTATTTCATTTAATTCTTAGATATTACTATTAATTTCAATTTCTATTTCAACTCTTTCCCTGTAATGTTTCTTGTGCGTGTATACTTGGTGGAGTAGCTAAGCAGCTTTGTTCCTGGTGTGTGTGTGTGTTGGAGTAGCTATATAGCTTTGCTCCTACTGTATGTGTTTTGCTAAATTAGCTTTGCTCCCAGTGTGTGTATGAGTAAACTTTTTAAATTAATGCGCTGAAATGTAATAAAATTGTCCAAAAATTTATTTATTATAAACAAAATTTTTTTTTTACGGAAAAACACAAAAATACCCGTTATATATAAAAATAACGGAGATGAGAACAAGCAAAAAAAAAAAATTTATCTCATTTTACTCGCCCAAGTAAAACGCAAACGACAAAAACATAAAAAAACTCACATTAATTTCACTCACTTTTACCTCTTTTCCGGCTGCGCCAATTTGTCGTGTCCCCATTAAAACACTCGCGTAATCCACATATAAAACTTTTATTTAATTAACTACTTCGAACAATAACACAATTTGAGCTTGATCACTCACAACTTATAACTTGTGATCGGTGAAACACAACTGAGCAACCTGATCCACTCGCAAAGTCGGGTCACCTTTTAGAATGTTTACAGGCGGAAGCGACTCTGACTAGTGCAATATCTTGCAATTAATCGCAAAGCATTACATCAGTCACTGCCGTCAGCTGGAGACCCCAATATTGTTAGTAAACAAACATTAAGCCCAGCTGAGCATTTCACTATGCGAAGTGAATTACTTAACCATGGCTTAATGCTTAATTACAGCAGCAGTGGATGCGACAGTTTTTTAATAAACAATTTGCAATCGCCAAGCATTTAACTGTGCGAAGTAAAAATGCTTAGATACCGCAAACTGCTTAATTAGTCGTACACCTGCTGCTAGCTAAATTTATGATGTGACAACCGCACCGAATTGAATATTGGGCCACGACAAATGTACACGAAGCCATCCCTGACGCAAAGATCTGGTAATTTGCCAGAAGTCGTTTTAACTTTATGCCTTAGTTCTTCATATTCCAACGAGTTGAAATATGGCGAACTAAGGTCAACTTCCGGGCCAGGATCTTCGCTTGTGGACAGGCTGTCGCAATGAATGCGTGACAGCGCATCAGGGACGACATTCAGGCTTCCTTTTCGGTGCTCAATAGTGAAGTCGAAACCCGGAAGCTTCAAACTCCACCGAGCAAGACTACCGCTGAGGTCCTTTTCAGACATCAGGCATTTCAAGCTCGCATGATCAGTCACTATCTTAAACGGCATAAGTTCTATGAAGGGCCGGAATTTCCGTACACTTAAGATTGCAGCTAGGCATTCCTGCTCTGTGACTGTATAATTTCTTTGTGCTGAGCTCAACGTAGGCTATTGCGACTCGTGGCCATCGTCATCTAGTTGAATCAGCACCCCACCAATAACTTGTTGGCTTGCATCGCACTGTATAACGAACGGCTTGGTGAAATCTGAACTCACTAACAACGGAGCAGAGGTAAGTTTTTGTTTTAGCATCTCCAGAGACATCTGGGCTTCAGGTGCCACTTGAACTGACTAGGGTTCTTCAAGGTGTCAGTTATGGAGGCAGTTAAATCAGCATATTTCGCGATGAACCGTCTATACCATCCCGCCATACCTAGTAGGCGTCGTGCTTGCCCAACAGTTTTAGGTGACGGATAGTCAACTATGGCTGAGATCTTATCTGGGTAAGTCCTGATTGCTCCTTTCCCGACTTTAAAACTCAAGTATTTAGTCTCCTTAATGCAAAATAACTCTTCTCAACGTTGATAGTGAGGCCAGCTTTGCTCAAACAACCCGCTACACGGGATAGCAATGTGAGATGAGAGTCAAAGTCTGATGACAGATCAGTAAATCGTCCAAGTAGACGAGAACATTTTCACGAAGATCGAAAGAATGAGGCGGCACATCGTTTCTGGAGCGTTGCATAGGCCGAATGGCATCACTGTATACTGATAGAGAGGGTGACCAGCGTCTAGTGGGATCTGCCACAATGCGTCTTTCAGGCCCAGGCTTGTAATGTAGTTTGCCGGAGGAAGTCGACTCAGAAGCGCATCTATCTGCGGCAGTGGATAGGCGTCCTTCTTCGTAACGGAATTGTCCTTCCTGGCGTCAAAACAAAGCCGAACCTTCCCAGGCTTCCGCACTAGAACAACTGGAGAGCTCCAAGGACTCTGGCTCTCCTCTATCACACCCAGCGATAGCATTCGCTCTAATTCAGCATCCATCAAACTCTGTACTGCTGGTGAAATCGGATAAAAGCGTTGTTTTATCGGAGCTGCGTCATTCGTCTCAATCATGTGAGTAACCGAAGATGTCTTTCCCAGGCCTAAAGAGGCGAAAGAAGAGAAAAGCTGTTTAGTAGCTTCTAGACGCTGTTAATCTAGACTGGAAAGAACATGGCGGCTGATGTCAGAGGTAGTTAGTAAACTTGGTGGACATCTGGAGCCAACCCAAATAGACACCAGAAGTCTATTCCTAGATATAGTGCCTGTATGAGCCCAGGAACCACGTAAAAACGCACGTTTTGGGTCTTACCACTGAAAGTGATGTCCAAGTTCACATGACCATGCACAGTCGTCATGACACCATTCGCTACTTGAACCTGTGTCCGATACCTCTTCCATTCAACCTCTGCTTCCGCAAGTTTCTCTAGAGCTCCCTGGCCTAGAATACTGATAGTGGCACCACTATCAAGTAATCCAGTCTCAGTTCGCCCGAGCATCTTTAAGTCGGCATACGGTCAAATGTCGTCTGGCATCGACACGGAAATCTGTGGCAGTTTTTTTTTCCAGTCTTATCCGTTGACAGTATTCCCGCCAACGAACGGTAGATCTTTTTTTTCTTGGTCTCATATCCAGGTCAGGATACATAATGTCAGCTAACTCCGCCACTGAGGAGAAGATTCGGTCTCTTATTGCATTATATTTCTGCAGACGCGTATGATACCGCGTCAGCGGATGTACAACAGGCTCACGCCCACTCGTCATAACAGAGTTTGGTGGCCGTTTTAATACAGAAATGGCAGGAGGCCAAATGTCCTGCTCAGTAACATTGTCAGCTAAATGTGCTGTCTGTGTTATCGGGACATCGAAAATTAAAGCCTCTTCCAAAGAAGTGTCTAATAATGTCATGGGCTCCCCAGAAGTGGAAATGATAGCTTGAAGATCTGCGGAGGAATCTATCAGGTTCTCCGTCTCTATCCGTGAAATATTTGTACTATTTGGTGGTTTGCTAATATCATCAGAGTTACTGAATGATATCAGTGGACAATTCAGGGATTCGTCGTTAAGGTCTGCTAATGGAGCGGACCTTGCTCCTTGTTCAAGGCTTGAACTGGAGTGTTCGTTGCAGTAGGTGTTCGTGACGTTGACACTGGTCGAGAAAAGGTGGTGGTATTCCCGGCTCGTCTCAGGTTTTGCTGTCGACAATGACTGCAGTCTGGCTTGAAGATATTTTTGCGTCCCCATCCATAGCACAACATGGCTTGTCTTTCCTGCCGACAGTCTTGGTAAAAGTGACCGGGCTGGTCACAGTTCCAACAGATAACGTTCTGTGGTGCTGTAAGAGCAGCTAGTACGACTGCTTCCTCACTGCGTTCATGTGACATGTGCTGTTCACCATCAGTCGGACGACACTCATCCACCTCGCTGATTCTTGGGCTACGATAAGTATTCCAGCTGCCCGCTATCGCGATTCGCTGCTATGTAGCTTGTATTTGAGTCACGAGACTCCTTAGTTGGTGGATGTTGTTTGTGGGATGCAAGCAAATTTTATTTTGGATCTCCGGCAATAGGCTGGACTTGACTAATTCCAGAAATTCGACGTCTGGCAAAAGGTTTTGCAATTAGTCCCGTAGGTATACCAGTTGTTGGTGGTACATGCTTTCTGTTTCCTCAGTATCAATTGAACTTTGACCTTGAGGTCGCCTTTAGGTACTCCCCATTCAGCTAGAAGAGCTGCTTTTACATATTCCTACGAGGGTGTGGAATTTTGTCTCAGGAGAGACCAGCACCCATCCATTGCTGGTCCAGAAAGCAGAGTGTTCATTCGTCGACCGTAAGTCGAGACCTGTCGCCACTATTGGATATATTCCATCTCCGGATGGGACTACCAGATCGTCGTGGCCCTATGCCTGACGGGATACGATCAGATGGAGCTGGTGGAGGCTGGTTAAAATTCGGTCTAGGCTGACCACTAGGCTGATCAAGAGGTGATGACAGTCTGTTAAACGAATGCCTATGCGTGTCGTTGAAATCGTGCGGCGGTATCGGTTCACCCATGGAAGGAGGTGGCCGTGAAAAATCAACTGGTGGAATTGCAGCTGATATTTGCTGCCTAACGCTAGTTGCCAGTTCAGCTCGTAAGGTATTTAAGCTCTGCTCATGGCCTTCGCGAACCAAGTCCTGCAGCTGTATGCGCAGACCTGCCAGCAGGGCTTCAGTCGCTTCTGAGCTCTGTCCAATGCCAGAAGGCAGTGGGCTATTTCGTCGCGAGTTAGGATGGGAAAAGCTCGTGGAATGCGGATTTGACATTCCAGGTGATAGAGATCTTCGGCTAACTGGTGGCATAGTCAATGGAGGTGGTAGCTCAAATGGCCGTGCGGGCTGATTACGCACGTTATTGACAGGTTTCGTCTTTGGTTTTTTTGAAACGGCTCCCGTATAATCGGTAAAATCATATTGGGTAAGGTGAAGCCGACAGTTTGGATAATTGGCCTGTTCACCTATCCATGTGCACAAACAAGCTTTGTGGAACACGTGTCCACATACAGTCTTAACCGGCCTTCGTTCGAATGACCAGTCTCTATCTTGACAGATAGAGCACTGTTCAGGCAAACTATTCACACTGTCTGTCGTGGAAGGAGGTGTTCTCACGGTCCCCACCATCATGCAATCCTTCAATCGTGCAGTCCAGAATTCAAAACTATTCCAAGGGTTTGGAAGCAATGCCAAGAAGTTCAAAAAGAAAAAAAAAATCGAATGTTCGAAGAAGACAGCTAAGTCTTCAAGGATCGAGTTACTAGGAGATCAATTTAAAACTTAAAAAAAAATTCCAAAAGTTCCAGCAAACAAAAATCACCTAAGTCTGGAGGAATTCTAGACGTAGTTACTGACGTTTCAAATATTTTTAAAGAGATACAAAATTTCAAGACTGGGAGTACTCTAACCTCAGAATTCACTAGTGGTACTACCACAGTCGCGCAGTCAAAAAGTGCTAACCGTGTTTTTTTAAAAAAGAGATATTAGTGCTAACTCTATTTGAAGAACGAAACAGCTCAGACGTTCAGAAAAAAAATTCACAAGAAATAAATTCATAACATTTCTCCCTCACTCTCCAGGAGCTAACTCTCCAAACATAAAAGTCTCCAGGCCGCTTTCTCTAATCAGGTCAGAAATAGAATGCAAGCAAGCGACGTGAATGTGTACATGAAAAATGTTTGAGTTCTCACAGAAATCTGGGAAGAGTCGGGTTGGAGAAGCTAGAGGCTGAAAATGACACTAGAGATTCTTCAGCCAGGCAGTTAGCAGTATGCCAACTCCTGATTACTGAAGGCCTCCAGCATCACTTCCATCCTCTAAAGAATATTTTTTGCTCTATTCACTCTGCGCTGTTGCTGACTGGACGATTTGACAAGAAGAGAAGATTGTCTTCTTCTTCCCCATCAACGACAAGCAAGAATTCTCCTTGCTAGCGTGCATGCGGACTGTCGGTATGGCAGCCGACCGTCATACATGGTTCAGTAATTCTCCATGTAGCATATTGCTATATGCAATACGCAGCGACCATAACATGGTGCGGAAGATTGTGCGGAGTTTCTAAGAAATGTGTTTGAATTTTCGCGCCTTTAATTTGTTGTGGTATTTAAGGCATCAACAATTTTTAACGCATGCCTATCCCAATAATTTAGAAATATTTATAATAAAAAAACTTGTTTCACATTACTGATTTTTTTTAATGAATATAATAATTAATTTGATACAAATTAACATCATGGCGAATAAACTCCATTTTAAATGTTCGGAAGATAGGACCTCTATTTATAATATAAAAATCTCCTGCAGTATTTATCTCCAGTATAGTTTCATCAGTAATTGTGCTGTACCGTGCAGGAAGGAAAAACTTTTCAACTGACAGTCTTCCAAGTCCAGGATGATACGAGATCCAAATGTAGTCTTACATCTTCTGGCGCCCAGAATCTTGTATTCCTTATTAAATTCCATTTCAGCTGTCTTTAGAGAAGGTGGGTACTGCTCCAGCTTCTTCAGTTCCTCCATTGCGTTTGCCATTTCAGATTACTTTCTCCTTGGTTGTTTATCGTTTGAACTCCAAAATGAAACTGATTGCAAATCTGATTCAGCTCCTCAATTTATAGTCATGATTCCAAAAAAAGTTTAATCCTGCTTAAAGCAAATTTGCAATATCAGCACATTAAGCTGAATGATTCATGTAATTTGAAACCACACTTCCTGTAAGCAACCCAATTCTAAGAATTTTACTGATCGAAACGTTTCATTGGAATTCGTAAACATCCTGTTGTAAACAAATTTAAGCAATATCAGCAAATGATTCATGTTTACTCTTTTCAAGTAATTTGATACCGCACTTCCTGTAGGCAGCCAAAAATTTTATTGTTCCAAGAATTTTGCTGATCGAAACGTTTCATTGGAATGTAAACAAATTTTCACATTTTCATGTATGCATTCATGTAAACAATCTTATTTGCAAATTCAACCAGCAGAATAAAGTAATCAAATTAATTTGAGTGATTTTCTTATCGTGTAATTCGATATCATCTCATCCTGTAAGCAAATTCGTTGGAATTCATCCTGTGCAATGATTATTGTAGCAGCAGGATCATTCATGTTTACAAACCGTTGCTATAAAAGCGCAAGCAAACTCTTGGGGAGCACCAGTCAATCTAAGTGATTCAAAGTGTTAGTGCCGAATAAGAAAAAAAATTAAAAATGTCTATCACAGTAATACATGAAAGTTTTTCATTAATTAAGAAATTGCGAGAAGATGTGTTGAAGTGTTTAAGTGATGCAAATTTTGTGAATAAAAACAATATTATTAAAGAGTGCAACAGAAACATTCGTAAATATCAAGCAGTATTTCGAAAGTGTAATAAGAATGCTAGAAAACGACATTTGGACAGTTGTATTGCTCAAATTAAATCGTTGAGATTGTTAATCAAAGCTCCCCATCGAGGTGGAAGAATTAATCAACGATTAATAAGAAGTGATTTTGTTAAGTGGGAAGAAATAAAAACAGCATTCGTAGGTAGAATTAGGGCAGGTGCTATCGTGAATATAAGCCACCTAGATCCAAAGCTGTTTATGCAAGATGCTTCCAAATTACTTGCTCGCCGCAGTAAGAATACATTAAAACAACAATATCATATTAAAGTTGCTACAACGTTTTGCGGCGAATTTATTAAATAAAATGCTGACAATGAAATTATAAAAGACATTAAATATTTCCAAGCGAGAACTGCTCCAATCAGTGCAGATGATAATTTAGAGGAGTGGTTTAAATCAAACATTTTGGATCCAATAAACACTCAGCTAGAAGAATTCCAGGAAAAAGATAGTGGTTGGGCTCTGCATTCTATAATACATTTAGCGGTGCATATCAACAAGTTTGAGCCGATTCGGGGATCATTTTATGTACCTCTGCCAAAGGAGATTGCGTCAAAGAAAGCTTTTATTAATTTAAAAAATAATGATGAAGCATGCCTCGCTATATCCTACAACTGTCAGCTCGGATAGGACCTCATCATATCCACATTATTCTACTGTGCTAAATTTAACTGGAATAACATTTCCCATGACGCTTAAGCAAATAACGCAATTTGAAGGCCAGAACGATTTATCAATAAACGTGTTCATCCTAGAGAAAGAGCGTTTCTTCACCACAGTTCCAGTTAGACTTACGAAACACAGGATGGAGCGACATGTAAATCTCTTAATGCTGCAAGATGACTATGACCAAGCTGATGATGATGAAGATCATATGGATGATGATGACGATGATGATGATGACGATAGCAGATATCTTTTCTGCTGGATTAAAGATCTTTCACGCGTTGTATTGGGACAAACTTCGAAACATAAGTCTAGAGTGTACATATGCGACAGATGTTTGCTCTACTTTTACTCTGAAGAAAAATTAGCATCACACACTCCTGAATGTGAGAAGCAAAACGATTGCAGAATTATGTTTCCCTCAGAGGAAAAGAAATGGTTGGAATATAAGAATTATAACCATAAGAATCCAGTCCCGTTTTGTGTGTATGCTGATCTTGAATCAATATTGAAGCCGATTCAGGGAAACGATCAAAATACACAGCGAATCCAGGAACATGAAGTTCACAGCATAGGATTCTATTTCCACTGCAAACATGATGCTAAGCTCTCATATTACAGATCATATCGAGGCAAGGACTGTCAACAATGGTGTGCATTAGAATTGCAAAAAATTGCCTCCATAGCTGTACAGGAAAAGCTGAACATCAGACCAATGCAACCCTTGACTAAAGAGGAACGGCGTTCACATATGGAAAATACTTGCTGCCATATATGTGAAAAAACGTTTGCAGCCGATGAGGAACGAGTCCGGGACCATTGCCATTTAACAGGTAAATACTGAGAAGCATAATTCAATTCATTTCTTTTCATAAATTCTTTTTACAGGAAAATACCGATGTCCAGCGCACAATGCATGCAATCTGATGTATCAAGATTGCTCCATAGTTCCAGTCATTTTTCACAATTTATCTGGATATGATGCTCACTTCATTATTAAGGATATAGCTACATCTTTCCCAGGAAAAGTTGATCTCTTACCAATAAACAAGGAAAGATATATTTCGTTCACCAAGCACATGGACGGCAGCTACATAAAATTCAGATTCATCGATTCCTTCCGTTTTATGGCTGAATCTTTAGATAAGTTATCATCATTGCTGCCGATGGATAAATTAAGCACTACAAGATCAGTATGGCAGGGATTGGATGATGACACTATCAAACTTCTTACACGCCAGGGTGTCTTCCCATATGATTTTATTGATGACTGGGGTAAATTAGATTTCCGGAGCTTGCCAACACAGGAAGCGTTCTACAATAAACTGACTGACAGTGCTATATCTTCTGAGGACTACAATCATGCTGAAGAGGTCTGGCAAAAATTTGAAATACAAACACTTGGCGAATATTCAGATCTATACCTTAAAACTGATGTTCGCCTATTGGCCGATGTGTTTGAGAACTTTCGAGAAGTGTGCATGAAGACATACAATTTAGATCCAGCACATTATTACCCCATGCCAGGCCTAACATAGGATGCTATGCTAAAATACACTAATGTGAAATTAGAGCTGATAACCGACGTGGATATACTGCTATTCATAGAGAGAGGCATTCGAGGTGGTATAAGTCAATGTTCGAACAGATATAGTAAAGCCAATATTAAATATATGGATGAATTTAAGCCTGAGGAGAAAGAGAAATACGTGATGTATTATGATGTGAATAACCTTTATGGATGAGCCATGTCACAGCATTTACCAACCGGAGGATTCAAATGGGTTGATGTTCCCAATATTGACGTTTCCGAAATTCCTGATGATTCTCCAACTGGATACATATTCGAAGTCGACTTGGATTATCCTCAACATCTACATGATAAGCATAAGGACTTACCGTTTTGCTCTGAGCATGCAGCACCACCTGGAGCAAAATTAGAAAAGCTTTTGACAACATTACATCCAAAAACTAAATATGTTATACACTACCGAAATTTGAAGCAATGCTTATCACATGGACTTATCCTGAAAAAAGTGCACCGGGTACTTCAATTCGACCAATCAGCTTGGCTTAAAGCATATATTGATTTAAATACCTCCAAACGGATGCAGGCTACAAGCGATCATGAGAAGGACAGCTATAAGAAGATGAATAATGCAGCTTTTGGTAAGACCATGGAAAATGTACGCAAGTATAGTGATATCAAGTTTGCATGAAGTGGGAAGGTCGTTATGGTGCAAAAGCTCGGATTGCGGCACCCAACTTCCACAGCGCAACGATATTTGATGAAAATTTAGTTGCTGTGGAATTAAGGCGACTCAAAATATTATTCAATAAGCCGCTCTATATAGGAATGGCAGTTATGGAAATTTCGAAAATATGCCTCTACGATTTTCACTACAGTTTTATGCAGCGTGAGTATGGAGATAAATGTAAAGTCATGTATACTGATACAGATTCTCTAATGTATGAACTTGAAGAGAAAAATGCATATGAGTTTATGGCTGAAAATATAAACAAATTTGATACAAGTGATTACCCAGAAGATAATGAATTCAATTTATCGCTCATGAATAAAAAGATTCCTGGACTAATGTAGGATGAGCTGAATGGGAAAATCATGAGCGAATTTGTAGGCTTGCGCTCAAAAATGTACAGTCTGCGTATAAACGCTGGTAAAACTGTAAAAAAAAACGAAAGGAGTAAAGACTAATGTAGTCCAGAGGCATATCAATTTCGAAGACTACACTATTAGTCAAAAAAAGATTGCATTGAGTGCCTATGATAATAAGCGTCATATTATGAGCGGAGCGACGGATACCCTACCATGGGGACATTACTCTATTTCATCAGATCAACAAGTGGAAACCGCAGACAGTATCTAAGTCTAGCGTAAATAATAAATGTATTATAGTTTTAGTTTTATTTATTAAAGTAATTTGCATTATAAGTACATGTATAAAGTATTATAATTATAACTATAAATTTATATTAAATTGTTAAATGTTTCTTCAAGATATTATAAAACATCTTTGTTATTAATCCAAGAATTGTGTATTGATGACACTTGAGTTCCTTGCTCACCGGCTGGCTCCCTGAGCTCTTGTTGGTTCACGTTCACCTGCTTTGCCAAGATATCCCCGCTTAGAGAAACGTCCAATCTTGTCAACGCTCATCTGTAGATTGTGTAGAAGTATGGTAATGGAGTAGTATTTGAACTATAATATCTGCTTCTCGCAACTCGTCCAGGATAGATACAATTTCATTGCTGTGACTGGTGTTTCCAGCCTGTTTTGATGCCATTGGAGCTTTAAATTTCCTTCGCACTGCGTTCCTTATTTGATTCCTTTTGAGGCTTTATTTCGTTGTCCTTAGCATGTTGCAGGGCAGTTGCCTCCTGCTTTGTTGACGGCTGAGTTTGGTACACCTGTGTGGTCTTTGCCATAGGTTGTGTGATATACTCATGCGCGTCGATGCTATTTCCTTTTGACCATGTGTGCTGTGTGACGATGGAGTAATATGCACCTTTAGTATAGGCTTTACCGACTCGCTACCGTTCTTATGTGGCCGTTGTTTGTTTAATAGTGATTTATGCCTCGGGATTTTGGACGGAAGAGCTATATGGACCTTTTTGACAGGCTTTAGACACTCATTTTCGTCTCTTGTGGTATTTGATATTACCTCTAAATTTGGTATGTCGTTTGTTGGATATAGCTGTAACTTTAAGCCATGTATGACTACTTGATGACTGGTAGCGTTGAGAATACTAACCAGCACTAGTCTTTTTCCAGATGACAGAATACTGTTTGCCAAGAAGACTCCATCGCTTATCTCTTGTGATAAACAGAGCATTTCTTCTTGAGTTTGTAACGGGACTGGGGCAACAATTTGAGAGCGCGCAGGTATGCAGATTGGTTCCTTAAAGGTAACCAATTGCTGCCTGATTTCGTCGGTCTCTTGTTCGCCCAGACAGGTCATTTCACATTCCTTGGGCTTTTTTGGAGCTCGGCAGCCAGCTTTTCTTGTTTGAGAAGCCTTGAAGACACTGCAGGTGGATAGTTCAGCCTGTTTAGACTCTACCTCTTCTGCAAGTGTTCTTACTTCGACTGGTTTTTCAGAATGTAGCTTGTCCGTTTCAAACATCAACGGTAAAGCAAATTCATTAGGATTAGTCTCCGTGCGAGGAAACCTTAGTGCCTTATTAGGACCCTCAACGTTACAGTTTCTTGCTAGGAAATCATTTCCTAGGAGTCCATCGTCGGAAAGGCCAGGCAAGTTCTTTACGACTTGAAACTTGCAGGGAATTTTGTTTTTGAAAACGTAGTTTCCCTGGCAATTTCCCAGCGTCTTTCCGGTACCAAATGGGGTCTGAAGTGTACATGCCTCATTGTGGTTAATTTCTTTGGGATCTTTTAATGACCTTTTCTTTATTATACTTACCTCAGCGCCTGTGTCTACTATTAGTTTATTTTGGCCATTCAGGCCTATGTCTAAAGGAAGTTGTTCTGTAGCGACACTGGAATCGGGCTGCTGAGGAGATCCTAATTTATTAGATGCGAGATTTATAGTCGAGCCGGGGAGTTTTGGGTCGACTGTACGTCGTGAGTAGTTACGCTAGGAGAGTTCTGGACCACTTTTTCCATACAAAAAGTGCAAGATAGAAACCAACTATTTTGCTGTCTCTGGACTGGGTTCTGGGCCACTGAGGGGGATTCCGTCTAGTGGTATACATCACAGGGTATGCCTGGAGAATTCATTTCCTACCGTATGGCGGACCAGGAGATGACGCCAACCTTTTGTTTGATCTGGTCTTGGAGGCTACAATTTGACCTTTGACCTTTCCTGTGTCTGGGTGCTGGAGGTTGTCTGAGAGCTTTAGTGACAATATGTGATATCGGGGATGTATACTTGTCAGCTTGAGTTTGTTGTTAGTTGTTTACTTTAGTATGAGTGCCTGTGGTGTGTTGGGTTGGGCTACTTGGTAGCTGAGTCTGGCCCACTTTTTCCATACAAAAAGTGTCCGGAAATTTCAAACTATTTTGATGGATCACTGTAGGTTCTGTGGAGGGGGGAGGGGAGGGGAAGGGGCTGAGGTCGGTTTTGTACTGAAAAGTTGACATCATCTTGCAGTTTTCTGAGCAATCTTGAGGTGGTTCTGAGGCCGCTTTTGTACTGAAAATTAACATTATACTGTGACAGTACCATCCAAAAATTGCAAGGTAGATTCTAACTATTTTGCTGGCTCTGGACTGGGTTCTGGGCCACTGAGGCGGATTCCGTCTAGTGGTATACGTCACAGGGCCTGCCTGGGGGAATTCCTTTCCTACCGTCTGGCTGACCAGGAGATCACGCCAACTTTTTGTTTGATCTGGTCTTGGAGGCTACAATTTGACCTTGAGATGCCCCTCCTGGGAATATCTGATACTATGACTAGGATTGTCTGGGGTATGTTGGACTGGGCTACGTTACCTGTACCAAGGCTTGGGTAAAATGTGTGCGGCTTATTTGTATTGAGTAATGATATGAAATACCCCATGCGAATTTATATCGGGGCTATACACTTGTCAGCTTGAGTTTGGTGTTAGTTGTTTACTTTAGTATGAGTGCCTGTGGTATATTGGGCTGGGCTAAGGAAACATTACCCAAGGCGAGGGTGGATGTGTGCAGCTGTGTATTTATGTGGATAAGAAATGTTGTGAAATTCCCTAAGTGAATTAGTGTGATTAGTATTATTAATAATTCAAGTTAACTCTTGAATATTTTTGTTCATGCCAATAGTATTAGTACTAGGGGGGTAAAATTTAAATCAGAAATCCTCCACGGGTTATGGGTTTCGAGATATTAGTGATCTTACCTTTTGAGGTATAATTAGTAGTAGTAATAATTCAAGTTAACCCTAGGATATTTTTTGTCCATGCCAATAGTATTAGTACTATGGGGTAAAAATTTTCATCAGAAATCCTCTACGGGCTATGGTTCGAGATATTAGCTATCTTACCTTCTCAGGTATAATTAATATCAGTAGCTCAAAAACAAACAGAAAACAACAAAAAACAACAACAACTATAACCTAAGTTGTGGATTAAAGATTTGATGATATTAATCTGTAGGTGCCTTTTATAAACATGATTGCACCATGTAACCATATATCTAAAAATAGATCAGGTGAAGCTGGTTGGGGTGAATGTAGGTAGATATGTTGACTTAGATATGTAATGGAAATTAGTAAATGCTTAATTTTGCTCTTCAGGTGTAATGCTTCTAATTTGATTCCTTGCATTAACAAATTCGTACAGTACAGTAAAGAAAACAAATTCGCAGTCGAATAATGTAAACAAATTCGTACAGCGGCCGAGTAAAGTAAACAAATTGAGTGATTTATGACAGATTCCTAATTTCTTTAGTTGAAAACAACAACAACTGATATTAATCTGTAGGATATGATGTCTTAGATGAGTAGTGGAAGTTATAATTGAATATTTCTTTTGCTAAAAAAAACAACAACAACTATAACGTAAGTTGTGGATTAAAAATCTTTTATAAACAAGAGGGAACATGCTATGATATTCGATATCTAAAAATAGATCACGGCTGCTTCGGATGTTAAGAAACATGAAGTAATAGAAATTAAAGCCTTATCAGAAAATTTTCGATGTAGGTGTTTGTATGTGTATGTATTGAAAATTCTTAGCTTATATGAAAAATTGTTTTATAATTTCAATAAAATTTCTTTTTTGGGCAGGTTAAATTTAAAGTTTTGATTACCTATGATATCAATGTGAGTTGATACTAATATAGTATGATAGGTTGCCTTAGATGAGTAGTGAAAATTGTATGGGTATAGTAAAAGACTTTTCATCAAATTTATGGTGATAAGGGGTAATGGCATGACCAGTGTTGCAACACGAAATCTTTCTAGAGTACCTTGTTAGCCTAGCCTGAAAGTGATTGAGCAGCCACATCTGAAAATTTGCATATTATCATTAGCTTGAGAGTGGGTTAATTAAAAGCATTAACGAGCTATCATATTAATGTAGAATGATATGCCGACTTAGATGAGTAATATAAATTTTCAGTGACCAGGTGTAATGAGCTTGAAATATAATATAACTTCTTGCATAGTTAAACAAATACATTCGAATAAAATAAACAAATTGATTTATGTTTTTTTTGTGTCTAGGGCTGGTGAGCATAGGGAGCTGGCAGAGTTATTAACCATGATATCATAGTTCACATGAAGCTGATAAGAATATGATAATTTTATCTTAGGTAGCGTGGAAGAGGATAGTATTATGTGTTTACCTTTAAATCTTAAGTTAGGTTGAGAGTGGGTTAAATTAAAAGCATTGATAATAGAAGATAGTGCTATGATATTAAGTAATGGAAATTGTATGGGGGCAGTAAAAGAATAATTTTTGGGTGTCAGGTGTAATGGCATGACTTAGCAGGTAAGTTGATATTACCTTTTGCCAAGATCGTGGCGGTTGAGATTGGGTTAAGCTTAGTGGTGCTCGATGTATATTTTATGGGTGGTGGGTGTGCATAATATAGTAGAAAGCTTTAGTGAATACCATACTTTTCAACCAGCTGACTCTGTCAAAACATCTGTGTCGCTCTAACATAAATCTGTGCTCATATTTTAGGTGGGTATAATAGCTTGAAATTATCTTATGGAAGGCTAGATAAGAACTTGTTAATTTCATCTTGTGGTGAGCATATGAAGGTAGCAGGGTTTTTTTATAAATCAAGCAGTTACGCTGTTATGAGATTTGATTGATATCTATATCTAAAAAGTAGTTCACATGAAGATGACAAGAATATGATATTTTTATCTTCATACTATTGGGGCAGGTGCATTGTTTACTTAACATTAAGTTGAGAGTGGGATCAAATTAAAAGCTTTGATAGAAGAACGCTGTGTTATAATATTAATGTGGTATGATATGTTGTCTGAGGTGAGTAGTGGAAGTTGTATGGGAGCTATGAATAAGCAGTAAAATCCTAATCAGCAATCTCGCTGGATATTTGATAATTCTCAAAATTCATAGTGATGCTCGTGGTGGGGGGTTGAGAGTAGGTACTGTAAGCTATGTATTACGTTAAAAGTTTTGATGGATGGTATTTTGTATTTATCTCCTCGAAATAGTGTTGTATGAGTATCAGAAAGGTTGAAAAAAAGTTGATAATGCTTCAAGTTCAATAGTGTAGACCCCGATGTTGAAAGTGGGTATTTGGAATGATATAATTCTAGTAGGATATGGAAGTATTATTTATTCATCTTTAAATCTTACCAAGACTGAAAAAATTACATAATATGATTAAGAAAGCTTCGTGATATATATCAAAGGTGATACCAATGGATTACATAAGGAAAGTAGGTTCACTTCATCTGCAAACAACAAATATGGCTGAAAGCGACACACGGTGTGAGTAATAATCATTCTTGCTTCAATTATCACTATTAAGGGATGTGTGCCGCAGAAAATATATTAAGTCTAGCCTAGTCTAAAATATGTATTGTAAATAAATATTGTATCATGGTTATAATGCCATTTATTGAAATAATTTGTTTTAATTGTATTATAGCTTAAGTCTAAGGTCTTTTTTCTTTAGTTCAGCAAGGCCAAGATTTCATAGATATAGATTGATCCTTATAATGAATATTCCTTATGCCTTTACACCAATGTGGCGTTAAAAGGTTCGTGGTGCACCACTTTCACAAATAACATCTCTCCATCTTTACTTTTTGTGATCTTTGTTCGAATATCCTGATTTTTCGACCTGTTGGTAGGGAACAGTCGACTCGTTTTAGGATGAAAAACTTTCTTCTTTATTTCTGGAAAGCATCGATTTCATAGATGTAGACTGAGCCTTATATGAATATTCTTTACTCCTTTCATGTTGTGAAACTATGTAAATTCTACCAAACATTGACAAAAAGTAATTACGGGGCATGCCTTAAAAAGTGCGATTTAACTTAGCACTAGAAATTCCCATTTTGTATACTTGGAGAGCTCATAAAGAATCATGTAAACTTACACTGTATGCAGGTGTTGATTTCAACAACAGATTCATCAAACACAGGAAATTTTGATTACATACAGCTCTGTACCATAAGATTATAAGAATTAATACTTTTTAATTTTTAATAAATGATATTTTATATATGGCCTTCTTTTTATTCAATTTCCCATACTAAGTCCGGAACTCCCGAATAATGTTTGACCACTACAACGGGTGGTGGTAGCGGTGGGTGGTGGTGGTGAGTGGTGGTGGTGGTGGGTGGTGGGTGGAGGTGGTGGTGGCGGTGGTGGTGGGGGTGGTGGTATTGGTTGCGGTGGTGGGTGCCTGGTCTTGGATGGCGCTTGAAACGGATATTTGACGCGTGGCATCAATTTGACGCTGACTAATCTAAGGTCTACCCTTCTATCTGTGGATGAGCTGAAAAAGCTGTTTTATAAGCTGTTAAGCTGTTACCAGACCTGTTTTAAAAGCTGTTAAGCTGTTATCAGAGCTGTTTAAAAAGCTGTTAAGCTGTTATCAGAGCTGTTTTAAAAGCTGTTAAGCTGTTATCAGAGCTGTTTTAAAGCTGTTAAGCTGTTATCAGACCTGTTTTAAAAGCTGTTAAGCTGACCTCTGACCAGCGTCACATTGAGGCCACGCGTCAAATATCCGTTTCAAGCGCCATCCAAGACCAGGCACCCACCACCGCAACCAATACCACCACCCCCACCACCACCGCCACCTCCACCCACCACCCACCACCACCACCACTCACCACCACCAGCTTAACAGCTTTTAAAACAGTTCTGATAACAGCTTAACAGCTTTTAAAACAGCTCTGATAATAGCTTAACAGCTTTTAAAACAGGTCTGATAACAGCTTAACAGCTTATAAAACAGGTCTGATAACAGCTTAACAGGTTTTAAAATAGCTCTGATAACAGCTTAACAGCTTTTTAAACAGCTCTGATAACAGTTTAACAGCTTTTAAACAGCTCTGATAACAGCTTAACAGCTTTTAAAACAGCTCTGATAACAGCTTAACAGCTTTTACAACAGCTCTGATAACAGCTTAACAGCTTTTAAAACAGGTCTGATAACAGCTTAACAGCTTTAAAACAGCTCTGATAACAGCTTAACAGCTTTTAAAACAGCTCTGATAACAGCTTAACAGCTTTTTAAACAGCTCTGATAACAGCTTTTAAAACAGGTCTGGTAACAGCTTAACAGCTTATAAAACAGCTTTTTCAGCTCGTCCACAGATAGAAGGGTAGACCTTAGATTAGTCAGCGTCAAATTGATGCCACGCGTCAAATATCCGTTTCAAGCGCCATCCAAGACCAGGCACCCACCACCGCAACCAATACCACCACCCCCACCACGACCGCCACCACCACCTCCACCCACCACCCACCACCACCACCACTCACCACCACCACCCACCGCCACCACCACCCGTTGTAGTGGTCAAACATTATTCGGGAGTTCCGGACTTATTATGGGAAATTGAATAAAAAGAAGGCCATATATAAAATATCATTTATTAAAAAGTAAAAAGTATTAATTCTTATAATCTTATGGTACAGAGCTGTATGTAATCAAAATTTCCTGTGTTTGATGAATCTGTTGTTGAAATCAACACCTGCATACAGTGTAAGTTTACATGATTCTTTATGAGCTCTCCAAGTATACAAAATGGGAATTTCTAGTGCTAAGTTAAATCGCACTTTTTAAGGCATGCCCCGTAATTACTTTTTGTCAATGTTTGGTAGAATTTACATAGCTTCACAACATGAAAGGAGTAAAGAATATTCATATAAGGCTCAGTCTACATCTATGAAATCGATGCTTTCCAGAAATAAAGAAGAAAGTTTTTCATCCTAAAACGAGTCGACTGTTCCCTACCAACAGGTCGAAAAATCAGGATATTCGAACAAAGATCACAAAAAGTAAAGATGGAGAGATGTTATTTGTGAAAGTGGTGCACCACGAACCTTTTAACGCCACATTGGTGAAAAGGCATAAGGAATATTCATTATAAGGATCAATCTATATCTATGAAATCTTGGCCTTGCTGAACTAAAGAAAAAAGACTTTAGACTTAAGCTATAATACAATTAAAACAAATTATTTCAATAAATGGCATTATAACCATGATACAATTTTTATTTACAATACATATTTTAGACTAGGCTAGACTTAATATATTTTCTGCGGCACACATCCCTTAATAGTGATAATTGAAGCAAGAATGATTATTACTCACACCGTGTGTCGCTTTCAGCCATATTTGTTGTTTTGCAGATGAAGTGAACCTACTTTCCTTATGTAATCCATTGGTATCACTTTTGATATATATCACGAAGCTTTCTTAATCATATTATGTAATTTTTTCAGTCTTGGTAAGATTTAAAGATGAATAAATAATACTTCCATATCCTACTAGAATTATATCATTCCAAATACCCACTTTCAACATCGGGGTCTACACTATTGAACTTGAAGCATTATCAACTTTTGTTCAACCTTTCTGATACTCATACAACACTATTTCAAGGAGATAAATACAAAATACCATCCATCAAAACTTTTAACGTAATACATAGCTTACAGTACCTACTCTCAACCCCCCACCACGAGCATCACTATGAATTTTGAGAATTATCAAATATCCAGCGAGATTGCTGATTAGGATTTTACTGCTTATTCATAGCTCCCATACAACTTCCACTACTCACCTCAGACAACATATCATACCACATTAATATTATAACACAGCGTTCTTCTATCAAAGCTTTTAATTTGATCCCACTCTCAACTTAATGTTAAGTAAACAATGCACCTGCCCCAATAGTATGAAGATAAAAAGATCATATTCTTATCATCTTCATGTGAACTATTTTTTAGATATAGATATCAATCAAATCTCATAACAGCGTAACTGCTTGATTTATAAAAAAAACCCTGCTACCTTCATATGCTCACCACAAGATGAAATTAACAAGTTCTTATCTAGCCTTCCATAAGATAATTTCAAGCTATTATACCCACCTAAAATATGAGCACAGATTTATGTTAGAGCGACGCAGATGTTTTGACAGAGTCAGCTGGTTGAAAAGTATGGTATTCACTAAAGCTTTCTACTATATTATGCACACCCACCACCCATAAAATATACATCGGGCACCACTAAGCTTAACCCAATCTCAACCGCCACGATCTTGGAAAAAGGTAATATCAAATTACCTGCTAAGTCATGCCATTACACCTGACAGCCAAAAATTATTCTTTTACTGCCCCCATACAATTTCCATTACTTAATATCATAGCACTATCTTCTATTATCAATGCTTTTAATTTAACCCACTCTCAACCTAACTTAAGATTTAAAGGTAAACACATAATACTATCCTCTTCCACGCTCTTCCACCACGGTCTTCATTATAGGCTTGAAGAATTATCAGTTTTTTGTTCGTTCATACAACACCATTCGGATGATGCTTTAGAGAGATAAATATGAAGCGATATTGCTGATAACTTCCACTACTCATCTAAGACAACATATCATACTACATTAATATCATAATACCACCTTCTTTCATCAAAACTTTTAGTTAAACCCACGCTCAACGTAATGGTTAGAAAATATGTGCTCAATCTGATAGTATGAAGATAAAATTATCATATTCTTTTCAGCTTCATGTGAACTATGATATCATGGTTAATAACTCTGCCAGCTCCCTATGCTCACCAGCCCTAGACACAAAAAAAACATAAATCAATTTGTTTATTTTATTCGAATGTATTTGTTTAACTCTGCAAGAAGTTATATTATATTTCAAGCTCATTACACCTGGTCACCGAAAATTTATATTACTCATCTAAGTCGGCATATCATTCTACATTAATATGATAGCTCGTTAATGCTTTTAATTAACCCACTCTCAAGCTAATGATAATATGCAAATTTTCAGATGTGGCTGCTCAATCACTTTCAGGCTAGGCTAACAAGGTACTCTAGAAAGATTTCGTGTTGCAACACTGGTCATGCCATTACCCCTTATCACCATAAATTTGATGAAAAGTCTTTTACTATACCCATACAATTTTCACTACTCATCTAAGTCAACCTATCATACTATATTAGTATCACCTCACATTGATATCATAGGTAATCAAAACTTTAAATTTAACCTGCCCAAAAAAGAAATTTTATTGAAATTATAAAACAATTTTTCATATAAGCTAAGAATTTTCAATACATACACATACAAACACCTACATCGAAAATTTTCTGATAAGGCTTTAATTTCTATTACTTCATGTTTCTTAACATCCGAAGCAGCCGTGATTTATTTTTAGATATCGAATATCATAGCATGTTCCTTCTTGTTTATAAAAGATTTTTAATCCACAACTTACGTTATAGTTGTTGTTGTTTTTTTTAGCAAAAGAAATATTCAATTATAACTTCCACTACTCATCTAAGACATCATATCCTACAGATTAATATCAGTTGTTGTTGTTTTCAACTAAAGAAATTAGGAATCTGTCATAAATCACTCAATTTGTTTACTTTACTCGGCCGCTGTGCGAATTTGTTTACATTATTCGACTGCGAATTTGTTTACTTTACTGTACTGTACGAATTTGTTTATGCAAGGAATCAAATTAGAAGCATTACACCTGAAGAGCAAAATTAAGCATTTACTAATTTCCATTACATATCTAAGCCAACATATCTACCTACATTCACCCCAACCAGCTTCACCTGATCTATTTTTAGATATATGGTTACATGGTGCAATCATGTTTATAAAAGGCACCTACAGATTAATATCATCAAATCTTTAATCCACAACTTAGGTTATAGTTGTTGTTGTTTTTTGTTGTTTTCTGTTTGTTTTTGAGCTACTAATATTAATTATACCTGAGAAGGTAAGATAGCTAATATCTTGAACCATAGCCCGTAGAGGATTTCTGATGAAAATTTTTACCCCATAGTACTAATACTATTGGCATGGACAAAAAATATCCTAGGGTTAACTTGAATTATTACTACTACTAATTATACCTCAAAAGGTAAGATCACTAATATCTCGAAACCCATAACCCGTGGAGGATTTCTGATTTAAATTTTACCCCCCTAGTACTAATACTATTGGCATGAACAAAAATATTCAAGAGTTAACTTGAATTATTAATAATACTAATCACACTAATTCACTTAGGGAATTTCACAACATTTCTTATCCACATAAATACACAGCTGCACACATCCACCATCACCTTGGGTAATGTTTCCTTAGCCCAGCCCAATATACCACAGGCACTCATACTAAAGTAAACAACTAACACCAAACTCAAGCTGACAAGTATATAGCCCCGATATAAATTCGCATGGGGTATTTCATATCATTACTCAATACAAATAAGCCGCACACATTTTACCCAAGCCTTGGTACAGGTAACGTAGCCCAGTCCAACATACCCCAGACAATCCTAGTCATAGTATCAGATATTCCCAGGAGGGGCATCTCAAGGTCAAATTGTAGCCTCCAAGACCAGACCAAACAAAAAGTTGGCGTGATCTGCTGGTCAGCCAGACGGTAGGAAAGGAATTCCCCCAGGCAGGCCCTGTGACGTATACCACTAGACGGAATCCGCCTCAGTGGCCCAGAACCCAGTCCAGAGCCAGCAAAATAGTTGGAATCTACCTTGCAATTTTTGGATGGTACTGTCACAGTATAATGTTAATTTTCAGTACAAAAGCGGCCTCAGGACCACCTCAAGATTGCTCAGAAAACTGCAAGATGATGTCAACTTTTCAGTACAAAACCGACCTCAGCCCCTTCCCCTCCCCTCCCCCCTCCACAGAACCTACAGTGATCCATCAAAATAGTTTGAAATTTCCGGACACTTTTTGTATGGAAAAAGTGGGCCAGACTCAGCCACCAAGTAGCCCAACCCAACACACCACAGGCACTCATACTAAAGTAAACAACTAACAACAAACTCAAGCTGACAAGTATACATCCCCGATATCATATATTGTCACTAAAGCTCTCAGACAACCTCCAGCACCCAGACACAGGAAAGGTCAAAGGTCAAATTGTAGCCTCCAAGACCAGATCAAACAAAAGGTTGGCGTCATCTCCTGGTCCGCCATACGGTAGGAAATGAATTCTCCAGGCATACCCTGTGATGTATACCACTAGACGGAATCCCCCTCAGTGGCCCAGAACCCAGTCCAGAGACAGCAAAATAGTTGGTTTCTACCTTGCACTTTTTGTATGGAAAAAGTGGTCCAGAACTCTCCTAGCGTAACTACTGTCGTGTCCCTGACTCCGGGCCTCCCATTTACGTTTTTGTTGGCAGTTATTTACTGCATGTTCAGAACGACCACAAAATTCACATTTCTTACGTACATTATAAACCCTTGTGTTGTTGGAACCTGGTGGGTCTCTTGGTCGTTGATTTGATGCTTCTCTGTTTTGGGGTCTTTGAAAACTATTGTTGTTGCTTCTGCAGTCACGCACGTCATGATCATACATTTTGCAGTTCACACAGTACGGCGTATTTTTACGTTTCAAACAATCGGCGTATGTATGGCCTCTTAAATTACAAAAACTACAACTGATTTTATTTAAATAATTATTTTTATTTTGTACATTATAATTTTTATTAGGAGAGGCTCCATACATCAAAGTGGTGTGTTTGCCTGTGTGAACTGCGGCTGCTGAATGTGACTATTTGTGTTTGGCAGGGCCTGAGGAACTTGAGCGAATGGCATTATGCCTGGATTAAATACGCTGTGGTTTGCTGCTGAGTTAATTCCACTAAATTGTGCGTTATTGGGTGTTATTGCACTTATTGAATGGGGTAGTGTATTTTGCATCACATTTTGTTGAAATTGTCCTGAAGGTTGCAGGAATAGAGCACTTTGCTGGAGACGTTCCATGTCAAGTGCTCTTTGTACGAGGTCATCCACCGTGCCGTCTGTCATGGTCAGAAGGTATTGGCACATATATGGATTATGTACGCCTGTTTTCAGTGCGTTTTGGCAAAGTCCTCGAGCTGCGTTTTCACAGATGGTGCTGCTGTGGCTCCGTATTTGGATTCTGCTGCTTCATTGCAGAGTGCCAGCATTTGTTTTACTCGTGCCGTGAAGGCTGTGAGATTCTCTAAAGGATACTGCCTTGTAGTGATTAATTTATTTACCAGTTCCTGGTAAGTTTTTCTAGGCAGGTATGTGCGATTTAGCCGTTCTTCTACTTCTTTGAAAGTAGTGGGCATATTTGATGCAAAAAGCTGATAAGCTTCGCCTCCAAGTCTGGTGGGAAAGATTTGTAAAAATGCTGTTAGTTCATCCACCGAAATACACTGTATTACCTGCCTGCAGCATCCTAGGAATGTTTGGAGCTCAAGGCTCAATTTTGGGTGCTGTTCTCCTGAGAATAGGGGAACCAGCTGAGCAGTCAACTTGGCGATTTTCGCGTAATCTGCCATGTTTATACTGGGGATTTTTGACTTTAATCTTGGTAGATATTGTTGGGGAACTATGTTCTTCTATGCTGCTTTCCAGAAGGGAGTCGCCCAGCCAATTTAAAAGGATTTCAAACGCGGTGGAATCACTGACACTGTCTTCTTTTAACCCAGCACTATTATTTTGAATGATATCTACCCCGAGAGAGTGCGAAAATTCTCCAAACTCCTTTAAGCTCTTTTTGAACTTCTCTGTGTTGATTTTAAATTTTTCGATTGTTTCCAATCTTTCTTTTCTCGACTTTTCGATCTGCTTTTCTACTGAGTCGCACTGATTCACAGAGAGTTCGGAGGAGTTTCGCACTTTCTCTTCCAAATTTTTTAAATATATTTCTAAATTTAAATTATGTCTTACTTGTTGGGGACCTGTAAGGATTGTCCCACTCCTAAGGGTGACTCCTTTGACTGTTGATATTGTTGGGGGTGTTTGCTCCACCTTCTGGTGCGGATGTTGCTCCCTCGTTGTCTCCTTCGTTCCGGGACGGAACTTCCTGTGCGTCGCCCTGTGAGGGGGATTGTTGTGGAGTTGCTAGAGATGGTAATATTTCCTGCGGCGTCTCCTGGTGGAAGCTTTCTTCGCTCATGGACTGCCGTATGTAAAATTGGCAGCTAGGGGGGCTTCTGCCGTCTTAATTCCCCTGGTTCAAATTGAGAGGAGGGCTTATTGCCTTGTTCGAGGTCCCTCTCAATTCAGGATCGCTGGTTTTCTTGTTTGAAGTTCTTTTGCTGCCGGGGGGGGGGGGGGGGCGTGGCCTTCTTAAATTCCTCTGGATAAAAGCTGAAAGGGGGGCGCGTTGCCTACTTCGAATTCCCTTTCAGCTCTGGATCGCAAATAGCGGATGGTTTCCAAACTGCCTTCCTTCAAGTGTAAATTTCGAAATTTTGGGTTGTGGACTTCTTTATCCTGGGCTGGGATGAAGCCCGATATTGTCCCACGTTGGCACTTTGTGCTTTGATGAGGGGGTGGCTGCGTGTTTTTCAAACAGAGTTAAAGCTGTCCGACCCCGAGCGTTGGCAGCCGACAAGATCGAAATACTCCTGAAGCCAGACTCAACTTCAGGCGGAGGGTAGGGTGTCTTGCCCAGTATTCGATCCCGTCCTAAACTCCTTTTTGATTCGTAGGATAGAGGGTTTTCGAGCGCTTATACTTTTGTTGTTTTGTAAAGTAGGCTTCCTCTATCCTACCGGCTGCGCCAATTGTTACGTACCTTTTTGGGACGGGCAGGAACTATATCCACAACACAGCTTTACAGTTTACTTTTATTGGAAACTTCTTAACAAGTCCGTAATACATATATTTTCTAATTTTTTTCTTTTGTATTAAACATCTGAATTACAGCTTTTTAATTTTTTCTTTTGTAATCACTATTAATTAAACTATCCCGATAGGCAACTTTACAACTTTTTCTTTTTATGGAACCTCTTAACACCAATCCGAAAAACAAAATATTTTCTAATTTTTTTTTTTTGCATTAAACATCCGAATTACAGCTTTTTAATTTTTTCTTTTGTAATCACTATTAATTAAACTATCCCGATAGGCAACTTTACAACTTTTTGTTTTTATGGAACCTCTTAACACCAATCCGAAAAACAAATATTTTCTAATTTTTTTCTTTTGTATTAAACATCCGAATTACAGCTTTTTAATTTTTTCTTTTGTAATCACTATTAATTAAACTATCCCGATAGGCAACTTTACAACTTTTTCTTTTTATGGAACCTCTTAACACCAATCCGAAAAACAAATATTTTCTAATTTTTATCTTTTATATTAAACATCCGAATTACAACCTTTTAATTTTTTCTTTTGTAAGTACTATTAATTACCGCCGTACCGACCGTCACCCAGTTAAAAATTCAACTTCGCTCTTGATCACTTTTGTCGCGATCAAGAGTCGTCGTTCAGGGTAGAAAATGCATAGTTGCATTTCTACCCTGAGAAAATTTTTCATTTATTCTGGACTTGATTAAACAAGTCCAGAATATATTTCGTTGGACGGTGGCTTGAAAAAATGAAATTTGATATTTTTATAAACATCAGCCATCGTCCCGACGATTAGAATTGCCGCGCGCGTATACATATAATGTATTTTCGCGACGCGCTCTTCTTATCGCATAAGCTTTTTTGTGACATGTATGTACGTTCGTACATACATGTTGCAATTTCCACGACAAATCGTACTGAAGGTACGATTTGTCTTTTATTTTATTTTTCAAATTAAATATTTCTACTGGCAAATATGTTAACAAACTTAATAAAAAAGTTTTTGTGGAAATTCGGAACAAGTGTTTTTTTAGAAAAAATGGTAATTAGCTAATTGGCAATTAGCACCTTGATTGCTAATTAGCTAAGGGGTTTGTCATGCTTGAAGTTTTCTTAGCTGAGCAGATAACGAATTTCGCAACATGGCATCATCACCTCGGTTTTTGTTGTTTCACTTTGGTTTTGCTGAACGGAAGTAGCAGATATCGATCATCACAAGATTCGTAAACAGATTTTCACATCCTGCTCTAAACAAATTTAAGCAATATCAGCACATTTATTCTTTTCATGTAATTTGATACCACACTTCCTGTAGGCAGCCAAAAGTTTTATTGTTCCAAAAATTTTACCGATCGAAACGTTTCATTGGAATGTAAACAAATTTTCACATTTTCTTGTATGTAAACAATCTCATTTGCAAATTTGGCCAGCAGAATAAAGTAATCGAATTAATTTGTTTCTTGTTTATTGTGTAATTCGATATCATCTCAGCCTGTAAGCAAATTCGTTGGAATTCATCCTGTGCAATGATTATTTTAGCAGCAGCATCATTCATGTTTACAAACCGTTCCTATAAAAGCCCAAGCAAACTCTTGGGGAGCATCAGTCAGTTTTAGTGAGTCTCCGTGATAGTACATAAAAAATAAAAATGACAACCGCGCTAGTAAATAACTTTTCGAAACAGATCTGATAACAGCTTAACAGCTTTTCAAAGAGGTCTGATAACAGCTTAACAGCTTTTAAACAGCTCTGTTAACAGCTTAACAGCTTTTAAACAGGTCAGATTAGTAGTTATTCTATGACAGTTCTGGCGCACTGTTTTAGCTTCCAGGATTTCTCCACAGATGGCGCCACCGTCGCTAGGGGGTTCGAGCTCATACTAAATGTAGGTTTCTGTCTTGGCTGTATTGGTTTGTGCCCTGGATACACCATTGTGTTTTGGGTGTACCATTGAGTCTCGACTGCACCCTAGCGGGATTAATCGGTACTACCGGGATGTGTCATTTGGTCTTGACTGCGCTCTGGCGGCATTAGCAGGTACTACCACCATGCTCCGGTTTTCTTAGATAGATATGTGGTGCACCTAAATGCAGGCTTTTTATCATGATTTTTCTTGAGCGCCTAAATGTAGGCTTTTGGTTTTGAACTAATAATTATAGTTAATAGTAGGAAATTTTTGTTTATGCCAATGGATTCTAGATGGTGGGTATGTGGGGGGGATAATAAAGATAGGGAGGGGGGGGGTAAAGTAATTTTCATCAGAAATCCTCTACGGGCTCTGGTTTTCGAGATATTAGCGTATTAATAATTCAGGTTATTTTGGCTCATGGAAATGGATTCATGGCGGTGTGGAGTGGGAGTTTTCATCAGAAATCCTCTACAGGCTTTGGTTTCCGGGATATTTGCGACATCTGTTTGGGCGCAAACGCCATTTCTTGAGTAAGGTACCCTAGCGGCCTTAGCCGGAACTACCAGCATGCCTTGGTTTTGCTGTTTTCTTTTATTAGCGGGAGAGTTCTAGATATCGGCATGACGTCATCATGGTTTTGCTGCACCTAAATAAGTTTTCTTAGCAGGGAAGTTGTACATATCAGCATCATTCAAATTTCACAACATGACATCACCATGAACAGATTCTAGAAGATGTCAGTGAGATATTAGCCGATACTGCCAGCATGCTCCGGTACTACGGCTTTCTTGGATGTGTGGTACGGTTCTCTATTACCAGAGAAGTTGAAAATATCAGCATGCGCCTAGGCTTTTACAGGATTCGAGTACAGATCCCATTTCTTGAGTAAGGTTCCCTAGGGGCATTAGTGAGTACTACAGACATTTAATGGTAGGTGATATGTTTCCCATCCAATGCCCTGAAAAAAATTTAGCATAGTCCATAATTTTTATTCGCGTGCAAACGCCATTTCTGGCGTAAAGTTCCCTAGTGGCATTAGTCGCTACTACCAATATGCCTTGGTTTTGCTGTTTTCTTTTATTAGCGAGGAAGTTTTAGATATCACGTATGACGTCATCTTGGTTCTTGCTATTTACAGGTGCTGCACCTAAATAAGTTTTATTAGCGCGGAAGTTGTAGATATCAGCATCATTAGAATTTCACAATATGACATCACCTTGGTTTGTGAGTAGATAAGCTATGTTCATTCTGGCTCACTGTTTTAGCTTCCAGGATTTCGCCACAGATGGCGCCACCGTCGCTAGGTGGTTTGAGCCCTTACTAAATGTGGGTTTGTGTCTTGGTTGTATTGGTTTGTGTCTTGGATGCACCATTGAGTCTCGACTGCGCCCTAGCGGGATTAACCGGTACTACCGGGATGTATCATTTGGTCTTGACTGCGCCCTAGCGGCATAGCGGGTACTACCAGCATGCTCCGGTTTTCTAGCGACATCTGTTCGGGCGCAAACGCCATTTCTTGAGTAAGGTTCCCTAGCGGCCTTAGCCGGAACTACCTGGCTTTGCTGTTTTCTTTTATTGGCGGGAGAGTTCAGCATCATTCGAATTTCACAACATGACATCGCCATGAACACATTCTAGAAGTGTGACATTAGCCGATACGCAGCGACATCTGTTTGGGTGCAAACGCCATTTCTTGAGTAAGGTACCCTAGCGGCCTTAGCCGGAACTACCAGCATGCCTTGGTTTTGCTAGCGGGAGAGTTCTAGATATCGGCATGACGTCATCATGGTTTTGCTGCACCTAAATAAGTTTTCTTAGCAGGGAAGTTGTAGATATCAGCATCATTCGAATTTCACAACATGACCATGAACAGATTCTAGACGATGTCAGTGAGGGTTCTGGGGTATGTGTGTATTGAAAAGTCTTATCTTTTATAAACATTTGTTTTTATTTCTAATAAAATTTCTTATTATAAAAGTATTTCTTATAGCACATTGTCCAATATGAACTTGGCAAGATGGCGCATTTGTGTTAATCTCTATTAGTTTGCCACAGTTGTATTCATCTTCGACATTGATAATGATTTCACTCTCTCCAACTATCTTCTGCATCCATTGAACTTTTTCAGCTCCCTTTACATATATGATTTTATTTCGAAGCAGTGGTTCAACTATAGTGTACAGCTTGTGATACGGTATGTAGCCATCATCCCAGCGGAATCCATGAAAATTGTGTTGAAGCCATTTTACTTGCCTCTTTTTTGCTGAAGTCAAATCTTTGTATCTGAACGGTGGTTGAAATATAAAGTGCTGTATCTGGTTTTCATTGTTTAAAATTGCCAGTTCTTTAGTGATAAATTCATTGAGACAAGTTTTGAATCCTTGAACGTCTACGATGACAGCCATCTTCTTAATTTAACTTTCTAACTTCACTTGTCAGCGGACTGTATTGCACTATTCGATCGTGTAGAAGCAGACAATATGCTGTTGTATTAGCCGGTATATTTTCAGATGTCTTGAATTCTAGCCTTATGTCAACAGGTCCAGTTTTTATTGTTTCATTTTGATGTGAGCAATCAATGACAGCGATCGGAGCATCGGTTTTGAACTTCTCCCATGTGAGGAACGGCTGATACTGATGACCATAGTATGATTGTGTAAACTTTATATACATCTCATACAGCAATGCGTATCTATTCAAATCAAATTTCAAATTCAAATCATCATAGGGATATGATTCTGAGTTCAAATGAACTGTAACATCGGTGAGTTTGCAGTGATCAAACTTGCTTGCATCTTTGGTTTTATCGTTCCTTCGATCCGTTTGTAATGCTAAGATGATAAATCGAGGTTTCTCCAGTTGAGTGGAAGTCTTAACTGACCAGGTTTGATGCGTGGATTCTGGCAGTACTGGATACTCATATATGTCCCAGCTACGGAATGGTATTTGTATTGGGCGACCTCTCCCGATAATTTTTAATAGTTGCAGCTTTTCATCATCGGATACTGTAACATGTGGAATGCTCCATTGAAGTTTGGTAATTTCAATTTTCACCTCATCTGTGGCTGATATAATGGCATTATCGTCTGTCCTGCTCCGGATCAATATGAGTTCATGTTTGGAATTTATCAGAATTTTCTTGTAATCTTCAGCGAATCCCAATAAATATTTCAGAGGTACACAATAGTTAAACAGTCCATTGGCTGGTATAACGGATGAATCTGGTGACCAACTGCCGTTGAGTAGTATCCTGCTTACATTTGCATTTAGCGATACGTAGTTTTTTAATGTTGTCGCAATCCCAAGATTTCTTGTACGATCGATTTCCACTGCATTCAATTCATAGCGTATTTCATCAAAAAGAAATGGTAGAGCGTTGTTAGCTAATTTTGCAGTTGCTGAAACGGTTCCATCCAGCTTTGTTAGCGACCCCTCAATGTAAAGAAAACTCCTGCTGGGTAGAAGATTCAAGTCCTGATGTTGTACAGAGATACGGATTTCATCGCTGTTTTTAAATGATGTTAGAAATGGTGAATAGGAGTGATGTTCCAATTTAGTAACACTGTTATCAAAGTGAGCGTCTGGTGCAATATCTAGTATTCCTTTATTCATTGTTTCAGCGTCAAGCCAATTGATTGTAAATATGCTGTATTTGCAGGTGTTAATGTAGGTCTTGATCGCTTCAAGGTTGTCCGCTGACTAATGATCTTGTCTGCTCCGAACTCGGATTTATCATTATTGTATATCAACATGCTGTGGCTTCAAATGTAACCTGATGGTTATAGTCTCTCCTCTGAAGTTGATTAAGTCACCGTCTTGGTCAAGGAGCTTCAATGTTAGACAACTTATACGGTGTTCACAGGCAAATAGATTACATTTTTGGGTACCTCCACTATTTTATACCCAGGCCCAACGTTCGGGGAAAACTCGTGGAGAGTGTGTACTTGTGTGTTGTTGAAGAATGATCCTGATATAATATTACATTCGATGCGTATAGTATTTACTTTAATGATGTTGACTGGCAACTCTGATGTATGCACTATATTAGCAGTCAAATTTCTTTTACTGAATCCTAGCAGAGGAGCTATGGATCTCTGTTTTTCAAAATGTATTTCTTCAGTTGCCTTGACTTCACTCTTCAATGTATTATTGTTAGCCTTTATCGCAACCTTTATCCTTCTCCCTTCTTTATCCAAGTATCCTTGTACATATTTTGCTATATCATCAATCTCATAGGATCCAACAGGTATCTCAACAACCTCATTCCCTACATGAACCATATTATTGCTCACATCAATATTTGGTATAGAGTTGTATGTTTGAAAATCAATTAATCCACAAACATAATCCATTGCTAGCTCCAGCGGGGGAAAGTACTCAGAAGTGAGTAGAGATGAATTTCCCGTGAGAGTAAGTGTTAATGACATGGCGGTTGATAATGAACTGTCACAATTTCAATATAGATACATTTATTTATAGATAATAATTAATGGCTATAACAATTATATAAAAACTCTAAACATAAGTGTCCGCAAATTACTGCATCATAGTTCTGATAAGAGCTGTAGTTGTACGTAATATTACTACCCAAGTAGTTTATGAGCTCCCTTGGTGGTTGGAGATTGCCAAAGCTATCAAAGTATTCGATGTTATCACCTTTCTTGTAGTACGCTACCCAGTGTGTACCTGGTCCAGTTGAGATGTCCAAGTTAACAATTCCGCTTTCTCGCTTGCATGGCTTTTTAGGAAGATTATCACGCATAAATACTCCTCTGAAGTGTGGCAAGTTTGTGGTATACTTGTGAAGATCCAACTCGTTTAGCGGTCTTTTGGGTAGCGTCTTTAATAGTTTTTTGGTTGAGGTTGTAGATAGAGTCCAAGTCCTTTTCTGTACGGCTTCAGGAACAGCCCGTTTCCATCTTTGCCAACCGCTATAGTTTCCATTGCTTGGTTATGACGTTTGCTTTCTTCCAATTTTGCCTTTGCGGCACTGGTATCATTTACTGCTTTAGCTATGCCTGCTGCACCTCCCGATAGTGCTCCCAATGCTGAAAGCCCAGCAAACAGCGGGATGAGGAACGGAAGTGCTCCACCAACCTTTGGTACAGGTATCACTCGTGGAGTTTTAATTGATTTCTTCTTTCTTTTCACAATATTTTTAGCTGCACTAAGAGCTATTTTTGTAGCTTCCATCAAGTCTTTCGGTTTTTTTACTTTTAAAATTTTACGTGCATTTCGTACTGCTTCTCGGAATGTGGGTTGGCGTTTATTTTTAGCCTTAAGACCCATACCTAGCTTAATTTTAGCCTTCATTGCGTTTGTTATAAGCCAGGTGTTGGCACGTTCACTCAAATTTGCATCCGTAGATTTTGCACGCTGCCAGGCCTTTTCAGCTAATATTTTATCAGCTATATGTCGATCACTTGTGTCTTTATGCCGCGAGTATGCTATATCGTGTTCCTTGCAGGCTGCGTCCAGTGGATTAATGGCTGGATCTCCTCTTGCCAATCTTTGTTGTAACTTTGTTCCTGGTCCACAGTACTGGTATCCCGGTAGATGTAATTCTACAGGTAATTTGTTGATGATTGAATTTAATAGTCCTCTGCCCCCTTTCAAATATTTTCCGGAGCGTTTCGATTTGTGATCCGGCATCTTATAAGGTTCCGATGATACTGTTGAAATGTAATATAAACAGGTGTATTTATAGGAATCCCGTTAGTCTTCAATATGCGGTTCATTAAACAATAACAAGCTTTTCCTGTTCGAAATGCTGATGTAGGTGTTATGAAGGTGAAAAAGAAGCATGGCCCCCTATTGCCTAATAGTATAAGGAGCATCATTGTTGGACCATCGAATTGTGGAAAAACTAATGTTATGATAAGTTTGCTGGAACATCCCAATGGTTTGAGATATGAAAATATTTACATATATTCAAAATCTTTACATCAACCAAAGTATGAATACTTGAAGCGAGTGATTACTCATATATCAGGATTGGGGTATTATACATTCTCAAACAACTGCGACGTTCTACCTCCAGAAGAAGCCAAATCACATTCAGTGTTTATTTTCGATGATGTAGCATGTGAAAAGCAAACTAATGTGCGATCCTATTTTTGCATGGGTCGTCACGAAGATATAGACAGCTTCTATCTCTGTCAAACATATACGCATATACCAAAGCACTTAATACGTGACAATGCTAATTTAATCATCTTATTCAAGCAAGATGAGTTGAATTTGAAACATATCTATAATGATCATGTGAATACAGACATGAAGTTTGATAAATTTCGAAGAGCCTGTGCCGAGTGTTGGAAGGATAAATATGGTTTCTTGTTGATTGATAATGACAGCTCATTAAACAAGGGGCGCTACCGTAAAGGATTTGATACCTTCATTGTACTATAAAAAGATGAAACATGCGAAATATTCATAAGTCGAAGCTGTAACTCAGACGAAAGCACACCGAATCCTGTGGACCTGCTGAATAGATTAAAGCTGTTCACCTATTATCAGACCTGTTTGAAAGCTGTTAAGCTGTTATCAGAGCTGTTTGAAAAGCTGTTAAGCTGTTATCAGAGCTGTTTGGAAAGCTGTTAAGCTGTTATCAGAGCTGTTTGGAAAGCTGTTAAGCTGTTATCAGAGCTGTTTGAAAAGCTGTTAAGCTGTTATCAGAGCTGTTTAATAGCTGTTAAGCTGTTATCAGAGCTGTTTGAAAAGCTGTTCACCTGTTATCAGACCTGTTTGAAAAGCTGTTAAGCTGTTATCAGAGCTGTTTAATAGCTGTTAAGCTGTTATCAGAGCTGTTTGGAAAGCTGGTAAGCTGTTATCAGAGCTGTTTGGAAAGCTGTTAAGCTGTTATCAGAGCTGTTTGAAAAGCTGTTAAGCTGTTATCAGAGCTGTTTGAAAAGCTGTTAAGCTGTTATCAGAGCTGTTTGGAAAGCTGTTAAGCTGTTATCAGAGCTGTTTGGAAAGCTGTATACCTGTTATCACACCTGTTTGAAAAGCCGTTATTCAGTTAATATCGAAGATGAATGAAAACCTATTAAAAGAAATCATCAAGACAAGGAATGCAGTGCGAAGGAAATTTAAAGCTCTAAAGACGGGAAGGATTGAAGCAGAAGCTCAACTTGAAGAAACTTTCAAGCCAATCACCAAACCCTTAAAAGAGTTTGTAACAAGAGTCAAAAACGAGCCACCTGTCAAATTGGAACCAAAAGAAGAAGAAGAAGAAGACAACGAAATTGTGGAACCTTTTACTCCTCCAAAACGAAAACATGTGAAAATGGAGGCTAGTAGCACACCTATAAATTATGGAGATTATTCCTTAACATCTGAAGAAGAATTCGCAACACCTAAACATTCAAGAACATTGATAGGAAGGTCTCCTGTCAGCTCCCCCGATACGTCTGGATACATAGTTTCAAACTATTTAAAGCTATTCACTGATAATAGCCCTAAAATTGATCCAACCTATGGAGTTTACTATGATAACAACGCGTGGAGAATCGGTAATTCAACGTTTGATGTTGATGATGTAGGAAATATTGTTATTAAGGGGAAGAGCTATAAAACAACTTTGGGGTTATGTGAACTGCTATTTATGAAAGATCCTGTAAAAAGTCTGTATACTAAAGAGGATTTAACTAATTATGGATCTATTTTGAGAGATACCAATGCATATAAACGTGACTATGCTGAAGATGGACAAATAAAAGGTACTAGAGCGGCTAAGTATAAAGCTATAATCAGTAAACTTATACAGCATAAAGGCATGGGACTAATGCGTCTGCCTAAAGAAAACATTGATCACATTTACTGGGATGATCCAAATGAATTAGTGGATAGACTGCGCCTTCTAATGGCATCAAAGCAGGCTGGAAACACCAGTCACAACAATGAAATTGTATCTATACTGGAGGAGTTGCGAGAAGCAGATATTATAGTTTAAATACTACTCCATTGCCATACTTCTACACAATCTACAGATGAGCGTTGACAAGTTTGGACGTTTCTCTAAGCGAGGATATTTTGGGAAAGCAGGTGAACGTGGACCAACAGGAGCTCAAGGACCAGCCGGTAAACAAGGAATTCAAGGACCAGCTGGTAAACAAGGAGCTCAGGGTCCAGCTGGTGAACAAGGAGAGCGGGGTATTGGATTTAATTTAACGATAAACGGAGACTACGATCTAAACTCTAAGTGTATAAAACGACTTGGTGAACCCCTTGAAAATGATGATGCTACTACCAAAGACTATGTTGACAAGAAAATTAAAATAAGTGTGGAAGAAATAAGAAAAACTATTAATATAGAGGTGGCAAATTTAACGCTATATATCAATGACGAAATCGCGAAGATTGAAAACTATCTGTTTATTTCAGTAATAAATAAGAAAGACTTGACACCAAAAGATGGTGTATATGAGTAAAAACTCTTGAGAAATCTGTTTCATTTATAATTATGATGAGTAAGAGACAAGTGGTAAATGAGCTGCATAAACCAGCGAGAAAAAATTTTAAACGGCGTCGTGTGATTATCAAAGGACTAGATGACTTGTGGCAGGCAGACTTGGTTGAAATGAATCCCTACAAGTATGTGAACAAGGGTTACCGCTATCTACTGACAGTAATTGATACCTTCTCCAAATATGCATGGGCAATTCCAATTAAAAGAAAAACTGGTGTGGAAGTAAGAGATGCCATGCAATCTATATTAAGCGAGGGACGAACACCTAAGAACCTGCAAACTGATGATGGAAAGGAATTCTACAACAGCGTCTTTAAAAATCTGATGATGAAGCATGCAATTAATCATTACTCTACGTACAGTTTCCTCAAAGCATCAATAGTGGAACGATTTAACCGAACTCTAAAGGGTATGATGTGGAAGGAATTCAGCTTTAATGGAACTTATCAGTGGATTGGTATGATGAAGAAACTGCTCACTGAATACAATTCAAGAATACATCGAACTACGAAAATGAGGCCACGTGATATCAACGTCTCCAATGAAAAACAACTGCTTTCAACTGTATACAGTCATATAAAGATTGTTGTTCCTGCAAAGTATAAAGTTGGAGATTTTGTACGCATCAGCAAATACAAGCATATATTTGAGAAAGGCTATACACCAAACTGGACAGCTGAGATTTTTAAAATTATTAAAGTTCAAAACACAAATCCCATCACATATCGGCTGGAAGATTATCAAGGAAATCCAATCACAGGAGGCTTTTATGAACTGGAGCTGCTGAAAGTTAAACACCCAAACCTATATCTCGTAGAAAAAATCTTGAAGAAGAGTGGAGATAAAGCTTACGTTAAATGGCTCGGATTTTCATCAAAACACAATTCTTGGATTAATAACAAAGATGTTTTATAATATCTTGAAAAACAACTATAACTATAATACAATTACAATACTTTTTTATTTTACAATTATACATGTAGTTATAATGCAAATTACTTTAATAAATGAAACTAAAGCTATAATAGATTTATTATTTTCACTTGACTTAGATTCTTTCTGCGGCTGCTACTTGTTGATCTGATGAAATGGAGTAATGCCCCCATGGTAGAGTATCCGTCGTTCCGCTCATAATATGTCGCTTATTATCATAAGGACTCAATGCAATCTTCTTTTGACTGACAGTGTAAACGCTATGGTTATGGGATCGTATGGAGCTCTGATTGGCAGTTAATATTCGCTCGTTATTCAAGCATTCGACGTAGTCTTCGAAATTGATATGCTTCTGGACTACATTAGCCTTTACTCCTTTCGCTTTTTTTACAGTTTTACCATCGTTTATTCGCAGACTGTACATTTTCGAGCGCAAGCCAACAAATTCGCTCATGATTTTCCCATTCAGCTCATCCTTCATTAGCCCGGGAATCTTTTTATTCATGAGCGGTAAATCGAACTGGTTATCTTCTGGGTAATCACTTGTATCAAATTTGTTTATATTTTCGGCCATGAACTTATATGCATTTTTCTCTTCAAGTTCATATATTAGAGAATCTGTATCAGTATACATGACTTTACATTTATCTCCATACTCACGCTGCATAAAACTGTAGTGAAAATCGTAGAGGCATATTTTCGAAATTTCCATAACTGCCATTCCTATATAGAGCGGCTTATTGAATAATATTTTGAGTCGCCTTAATTCCACAGCAACTAAATTCTCATCAAATATCGTTGCACTGTGGAAGTTGGGTGCCGCAATCCGAGCTTTTGCACCATAGCGACCTTCCCACTTCATGCAAAGGTTGATATCGCTATACTTGCGTACATTTTCCATGGTCTTACCAAAAGCTGCATTATTCATCTTCTTATAGCTGTCCTTCTCATGATCGCTTGTAGCCTGCATCCGTTTGGTAGTATTTAAGTCAATATATGGTTTAAGCCAAGCTGATTGGTCGAATTGAAGTACCCGGTGCACTTTTTTCAGGATGAGTCCATGTGATAAGCATTGCTTCAAGTTTCGGTAGTGTATAACATATTTAGTTTTTGGATGTAATGTTGTCAAAAGCTTTTCTAATTTTGCTCCAGGTGGTGCAGCATGCTCAGAGCAAAACGGTAAGTCCTTATGCTTATCATGTAGATGTTGAGGATAATCCAAGTCGACTTCGAATATGTATCCAGTTGGAGAATCATCAGGAATTTCGGAAACGACAATATTGGGAACATCAACCCATTTGAATCCTCCGGTTGGTAAATGCTGTGACATGGCCCATCCATAAAGGTTATTGACATCATAATACATCAAGTATTTCTCTTTCTCCTCAGGCTTAAAATCATCCATATATTTGTTATTGGCTTTACTATATCTGTTTGAACATTGACTTATACCACCTCGAATGCCTCTTTCTATGAATAGCAGTATATCTACGTCGGTTATCAGCTCTAATTTCACATTAGTGTATTTTAGCATAGCATCCCATGTTAGGCCTGGCATGGTGTAATAATGTGCTGGATCTAAATTGTATGTCTTCATGCACACTTCTCGAAAGTTCTCAAACACATCGGCCAATAGGAGAACATCAGTCTTAAGGTATAGATCTGAATATTCACCAAGTGTTTGTATTTCAAATTTTTGCCAGACCTCTTCAGCATGATTGTAGTCCTCAGCAGATATAGCGCTGTCAGTCAGTTTATTGTAGAACGCTTCCTGTGTTGGCAAGTTCCGGAAATCCAATTTATCCCAGTCATCAATAAAATCATATGGGAAGACACCCTTGCGTGTAAGAAGTTTGATAGTGTCATCATCCAATCCCTGCCATACTGATCTTGTAATGTTTAATTTATCCATCGGCAGCAATGATGATAGCTTATCTAAAGATTCAGCCATAAAACGGAAGGAATCGATGAATCTGAATTTTATGTAGCTGCCGTCCATGTGCTTGGTGAACGAGATATATCTTTCCTTGTTTATTGGCAAGAGATCAACATTTCCTGGGAAAGATGTAGCTATATCCTTAATAATGAAGTGAGCATCATATCCAGATAAATTGTGAAAAATGACTGGAACTATGGAGCAATCTTGGTACATCAGATTGCATGCTGTGCGCTGGTCCTCGGTATTTTCCTGTTAAAAGAATTTATGAAAAGAAATGAATTGAATTATGCTTCTCAGTATTTACCTGTTAAGTGGCAATGGTCCCGGACTCGTTCCTCATCGGCTGCAAACGTTTTTTTACATATATGGCAGCAAGTATTTTCCATATGCGATCGCCGTTCCTCTTTAGTCAGGGGTTGCATTGGTCTGATGTTCAGCTTTTCCTGTACAGCTATGGATGCAATCTTTTGCAATTCTAATGCAAACCATTTTTGACAGTCCTTGCCTCTATATGCTCTGTAATATGAGAGCTTAGCATCATGTTTGCAGTGGAAATAGAATCCTATGCTATGAACTTCATGTTCCTGGATTCGCTGTGTATTTTGATCGTTTCCCTGAATCGGCTTTGTTATGGTTTTACTATTAGAAAAAACGCGTACTTAGTAGTTCACTTTTTTAATTATGGATATTCCTAACAGTTTACAATTCTTAACTAAATTAATTATTAATAACTAGCTATACAGATAACATGTGTAGCCCGCGCCGATATACACCCGAATGTCTGTTTCAGTTTTCCAGGTATTTCATTAAGTGACATTCGAGTAATACGATGTCGGGTGTCATTGCCAGATATAACATTTCCTCCCCTCTTAATTGCACGTAGATGGGTCAAACCTAACAACTGGTCGTCGAACTCTCTCTGACCGTCGAAGTGGTGTTGCTGCTGCATCCACCGATGCTGATGCTTTCGGCGATCCTCTATTATTAACAGGTGAATTGCGACTACTTCGGCTGCTTTGAACAGCGCTGGTTAATCTTCTGGCTTCAAGGAATTCCTGAACCGGATATTGACGATGTTTAAGCTGGTTGATATGTCTTCTAATCAATCCATCCGAAATCCTGACCAAATACAGCATATGACCAAGTTTCCTTTCTACGATGCCTTCGATCCACTTTGGACCTTTTGAGAAATTCCTAGCAATTACTAAATCATTCGCTGCGAATTTCCGCAATGGCTGCTTGGCTTTCGATAATGGTGACTCCGCAGGCAATAAGAATGATAGTGGTACTCGGGGCTGACGTCCGTGAAGTAATTCAGCCGGTGATAGTCCTGTTGCAGGGTTAGGCGTCGCACGATATGTGCTTAAAAATGTAGTTAGTGCATTGTGTTCCTCCTTCCCTTCACTAATAGCCTTCTTTAACGCCTGCTTAAAAGTTCTGACATACCTTTCTGCCTCTCCGTTAGAAGCTGGATGAAACGGTGCTGTTCTAAAATGTATGATCTTGTTCTGTCTCATAAATTCTGCAAATTGTTCTGATGTGAATTGCGGACCGTTATCAGATACTACGGATTCTGGTAATCCCTCAATAGTAAAAATGTTCTGCAGTGCCCTGACTGTAGCAATTCCAGTTGTTGTGCCCATCTTACTAACATATGGGAATTTGGAGAATGCATCAACACATACCATCCACATAGATCCTAGAAAAGGACCTGCAAAGTCCACGTGTAAGCGTTGCCAAGGTTTCTCTGGTGTAGGCCAATTGCTGAATCCTTTTGGTGGATTGCTACTTGCTTCTTGACATTCCTTACAGGTTACTGCTCTTTCCTCTATGTCCTTGTCTATTCCAGGCCACCAACAATATCTTCTTGCTAGTTGTTTCATCCTTGCTACGCCCCAATGTCCAGTGTGAATTAAGTCTAGAACTCTTTTACGTAGAATTTTTGGGACTACTACTCTCGTATAGCACGTATGTAAAAGAATAACACTTTGTTCAACACTCAGTGAAGAACATCGATCTAAGAATGGTTGCAAATTTCGTTCCGTGTCATTTAGTTTATTCGGCCAGCCGATTTCGATATAACGGCGAACTTCCTTCAGTACCGAATCCTTTGTGGTGCAATCAGCAATGTGATGGCTATCAATCGGGAAATTTTCTAACTCTTCCATGTGGTTAATTCATAAACCAGCTTCCTCAGAAGCATCAAAATCTAAATCTGGACCTACCGGCAAGCGGGATAATGCATCAGCATTCGAATTTTCCAAAGTCGGCTTATATTTGATGATGTAACGGTAGCTCATTAGTATTATAGCCCATCTTTGTAATCGCTGGGCAGTTGTCACTGGTAATTGCTTATCAGGATTAAAGATGGTCACGAGCGGCTTATGATCGGTGAGCAAGGTAAATTGTCGGCCATACAAATACTGATTAAATTTTTGTACGCCGAAAATAATAGCGAGAGCTTCTTTTTCAATCTGACTATACCGCTTTTGCTGTGTATTTAACGTTTTTGAGGCATAGGCTATAGGTCTTTCATCGCCATTAGGATAGATATGAGAAATCACGGCTCCAATACCGTGCGATGATGCATCCGTAGCCAGGACAATGGGCAAGTTGTCGTTAAAATGTGACAATCTAGTGGCTTCTATAATATAGGACTTAAGTTTTGAAAAAGCTCGCTCACACTCTGATGACCAAATATATGCGATATCTTTGTGGCGTAATCTGTTTAAGGGGGCTGAAAGCTGAGAAAAATTCGGTATATATTTATGATAGTAATTAATTTTACCCATGAAAGCTTGCAGTTGCTTGAGATTGTTTGGGCGCGGCAGATTTTTAACGGCCTCGATTGCTGTACTTGCTGGATGGATGCCATCACTGCTGATAACATGTCCTAAATATTCAATTTCAGCCTTGAAAAATTCACATTTGCTGCGATTACAATGAAGTCCATTTTCTTCTAATCTTGTAAGTACTGCTTCAAGAATACGAATATGATCATCATCATCTGTTCCTGTGATTACGATGTCGTCTAGGTAAGTGGCGCATCTCGGAATGCCGGCTATTAATTGGCTGATTAGTTTCTGGAAAATGGCGGGGGCACTGGCAACTCCAAACGGTAGGCGTTGATATTCAAACAGAGCTAGTGGTGTATTAACAACCATCAGCTTCTTTGAGGACTCCTCAAGTTCGACTTGCAGATAGGCATCTGCCAGATCAATCTTCGAAAATCGTTTACCTCCTCTAAGTTTATGGAAAAGTTCCTCTACACGGGGAATTGGGTATTGCTCCACGTCCAGTTGTTTATTTACGGCTTTAAAATCCCCACAGATTCGAATTTCGCCATTACGTTTAGGTACTATTACTATTGGCGCTGCCCAGTTGCTGAATTGTACTGGTTTCCATATGCCTGCATCGGCGAGTCTTTTACATTCCTCTTCAAATCCTTTTATTTGAGCGAACGGCAATGGTCTTGGTTTGTGAAATTTCGGCTTTGCGTTTTCCTTCAACTGTAATTGAGCTTTAAAAGAGTTACATTGACCTAAGGTTGCATCAAATAGATTATTAAATTTTGCACATAATTCATCAATTTTTGACATAGAGGTGCATGCTGAACTTATCTGCAAAATATTATTTACTATACTACAATTAAAAGAATCCAACCAATTCATGCCTAAAATATTGTTACCACTTTTGACATTTGTAATTACTAATGGCAGCTTCTTTTCGATGGAACCCATATTTACTCGGACATCGGCAACTCCTAGTACTGGAACTTGGGTGTCACCATATGCTTTTAATATACACCTGGAATTGCGGAAAGTTGGCTTATTTAACTCAGCGTATCCTTTCAGAGAAACAATGGAACATGACGCTCCCGTGTCCACTAAAAATTTCATTGGGACATCGTTCACTTTTAGATTTGCTAATAATTTGTGATTTTCGCGCGAGAAAATGTCATTCTTGAATGACGTATCTAAACAAGAAGCATTATTGCTGTATCCCTCTATGGAAAAAATATTTTCTTCTGAAAATACGCAGTCTATTGAATTGTTTTTATACACTTCACTTCGATTGGTATTGCTTTTATATACTTCACTTCGATTGCAATTGTTTTCGTTGGCCTTCATACGTACAGACTGACACACAGGAGCTATATGTCCACTGCGATTACACAAAAAGCATTTAGCTTTGCGAAATTTACAAATTGCTCTGTTGTGGTGTATTCCACAACCAGAACATGATTTGAGGTTGGAATTGCTAGTATGCTGCTTTCGGGTGGCACTAAATGAGCGTGACAGATATTCAGCTTGATTCTGATTTGTGTGGCGATTACGACTGTGCTTTCGGCGGCTACTGTAACTTGACTGATTTACTTGATTAACTTCGCAACTTTCCTTTTCCCCTTTTATTACTTGGGATGATTTGTTTGTTATCTCATAGGTTGATGCGATGGCTATTATTTCTTCTAATGACGGATTGGATTTCTGTAATGCTGCGGAACGAACTGCTTCGTGTGGTGTGTTGAACACTATCATGTCCCGTATTAAATCCTCTACAAACTCTGTTTTGCACTTGTCGTTACCACACACATACTTGCAATTTCTAGCTAAACCTCTTAAATCCGCCACCCAGTCTGCGTATGATTGGTCCGGTTTCATTACGGTTTTGAAAAACACATAGCGAGATGCTAACAAATGTACATTTGACTTAAAATGTGATGTTAATTTATCCGTTAGTTCTTGGAACGATTTCGTAGATAAATTTTGACTGCCAAATAATTTTTGTAGAAGGTCATAGAGGTCAGAGCCTATCCATGAAAGGAAATATGCACGTTTTCTGTCCTCTTCAGTTACGTTGTATGCTAAAAAATGTTGATTTAACTGGCTATGATACAATTCCCACTGTTGCGATCTCATATTGAACATGTGATATGGCGGCACACCAGCACTTGACACAGATTCCGTCGTTGTTTCTGAAGTTCCTTTGATTTGCTTTTCTGCCCAGGTTTGCTGCTGTTTAAGTAACTCTGCAAACATTTTTGTTTGCCGATCCATAATCTCGGCTAGATCTTTTTTATCCATTTTGTTAATTAATCGGAATCACGAATGTGAGCTTAAAATGAGTAGAATTTTGGCAAAAAAACAAAAAACAAAACGTCTCGCGATTTATTAACCTCGTCGCCAATGTTATGGTTTTACTATTAGAAAAAACGCGTACTTAGTAGTTCACTTTTTTAATTATGGATATTCCTAACAGTTTACAATTCTTAACTAAATTAATTATTAATAACTAGCTATACAGATAACATGTGTAGCCCGCGCCGATATAAACCCGAATGTCTGTTTCAGTTTTCCAGGTATTTCATTAAGTGACATTCGAGTAATACGATGTCGGGTGTCATTGCCAGATATAACAGGCTTCAATATTGATTCAAGATCAGCATACACACAAAACGGAACTGGATTCTTATGGTTATAATTCTTATATTCCAACCATTTCTTTTCCTCTGAGGGAAACATAATTCTGCAGTCGTTTTGCTTCTCGCATTCGGGAGTGTGTGATGCTAATTTTTCTTCAGAGTACAAGTAGAGCAAACATCTGTCACAAATATGCCTTTTAGCATGATTTTTCGAAGTTTGCTTCGATATGAGTCGGGAAAGATCTTTAATCCAGCAGAAATGATATCTGCTGGCATCATCATCATCATCATCATCATCATCATCCATATGATCATCATCATCATCATCCTGGTCATAGTCATCTTGTAGCATTAAGAGATTTACATGTCGCTCCATCCTGTGTTTCGTAAGTCTAACTGGAACTGTGGTGAAGAAACGCTCTTTCTCTAGGATGAACACGTTTATTGATAAATCGTTCTGGCCTTCAAATTGTGTAATTTGCTTAAGCGTCATGGGAAATGTTATTCCAGTTAAATTTAGCACAGTAGAATAATGTGGATATAATGAGGTCCTATCAGAGTTAACATTTGAAGGATATAGCGCTGATGTTATTGCCCACGCGAAGCATGCTTCATCATTGTTTTTCACATTTATACATGCTTTCTTTGATGCAATCTCCTTTGGCAGAGGTACATAAAATGATCCCCGAATCGGTTCAAACTTGTTGATATGCACCGCTAAATGTATTATAGAGTGCAGTGCCCAGCCACTGTCTTTTTCCTGGAATTCTTCTAGCTGAGTGTTTATTGGATCCAAAATGTTTGATTTAAACCACTCCTCTAAATTATCATCTGCACTGATTGGAGCAGTTCTCGCTTGGAAATATTTAATGTCTTTTATAATTTCATTGTCAGCATTTTGTTTAATAAATTCGCCGCAAAACGTTGTAGCAACTTCAATATGGTGTTGTTGTTTTAATGTATTTTTAATGCGGCGAGCAAGTAATTTGGAAGCATCTTGCATAAACAGCTTAGGATCTAGGTGGCTTATATTCACGATAACACCTGCCCTAATTCTACCTACGAATGCTGTTTTGATTTCTTCCCACTTAACAAAATCACTTCTTATTAATCGTTGATTAATTCCTCTACCTCGATGGGGAGCTTTTATTAGCACTTTCAACGATTTAATTTGAGCAATACAGCTGTGCAAATGTTGTTTCATAGCATTCTTATTACACTTTCGAAATGCTGCTTGATATTTACGAATGTTTCTGTTGCACTCTTTAACACTTCAACACATCTTCTCGCAATTTCTTAATTAATGAAAAACTTTCATTTATTACTGTGATAGACATTTTTAATTTTTTTCTTATTCGGCACTAACACTTTGAATTACTTAGATTGACTGGTGCTCCCCAAGAGTTTGCTTGCGCTTTTATAGCAACGGTTTGTAAACATGAATGATCCTGCTGCTACAATAATCATTGCACAGGATAAATTCCAACGAATTTGCTTACAGGCTGAGATGATATCGAATTACACGATAAGAAAATCACTCAAATTAATTTGATTACTTTATTTTGCTGGTCGAATTTGCAAATAAGATTGTTTACATATATGAAAATGTGAAAATTTGTTTACATTCCAATGAAACGTTTCGATCAGCAAAATTCTTGGAACAATAGAATTTTTGGCCGCCTACAGGAAGTGTGGCATCAAATTAGATGAAAAGAATAAATGTGCTGATATAGCTTAAATTTGTTTACATAGGTGTGCATGACTCATTCAGCTAAAATGCGAATTTGTAAACAGGAAGTTTACACAGGTGTGTATGAACCATGCAGCTTAAATGCGAATTTGTTTACGAATTCCAATGAAACGTTTCGATCAGTAGAATAAACATGAATTATTTGCTGATATTGCTTAAATTTGTTTACAACAGGATGTTTACGAATTCCAATGAAACGTTTCGATCAGTAAAATTCTTGGAATTGGGTTGCTTACAGGAAGTGTGGTATCAAATTACATAAATCATTCAGCGTAATGTGCTGATATTGCAAATTTGCTTTAAACAGGATTAAACTTGTTTTGGAATCATGACTATAAATTGAGGAGCTGAATCAGATTTGCAATCAGTTTTATTTTGGAGTTCAAACGATAAACAACCAAGGAGAAAGTAATCTGAAATGGCAAACGCAATGGAGGAACTGAAGAAGCTGGAGCAGTACCCACCTTCTCTAAAGACAGCTGAAATGGAATTTAATAAGGAATACAAGATTCTGGGTGCCAGAAGATGTAAGACTGCATTTGGATCTCGTATCATCCTGGACTTGGAAGACTGTCAACTTTTCCTTCCTGCACGGTACAGCACAATTACTGATGAAACTATACTGGGGATAAATACTGCAGGAGATTTTTATATTATAAATAGAGGTCCTATCGGTCGAACGTTTAAAATAGTAATGTGAAACTAGTTTTTTTATTAGTAATATTTCTAAATTATTAGTGATAATGAAAGTTACATTTAGTACCAGTGCTCCACAACTTTATATAATTGAATATGAGCCAAGAAAAGGACCTTGGGGGACATATGCTCTGGATCGCTTTCGTTTCCAAGATAGGATTCATAGAACTTCACTTATATTGCTACCAATTTTGAATATAGAACATAGGAAAAAAGTTTATAACTTAAGATTTAGAAATAAATAATTAATTTGATGTGAATAAATATTGAAATTTAATTTTGGTTTGACAACATTATTTTCGGCAAAAGAAATTGTATCAATACACCTCCCAGCAACCATATTTTTATCTTAAACTTGAAGTTTTCTATTAAATATTTACAGCAAGTGGTGATATTACTTAAATTTGTTTATTTTATGAGAATTCCAGTAAAGTGCATCACAATTAGCTAATTGCCAATTAGTAATTATATAATTGCCAATTAACTAATTGTTTGAACAAATGCCGCTAATATCTCGAAAACCAAAGCTCGTAGAGGATTTCTAATGAAAATTTCGTTCCCCCTCCCACCCCACACCGCCAAGAATCCATTTCCATGAGCAAAAATAACTTGAATTATTAATACGCTAATATCTCGAAAACCAGAGCCCGTAGAGGATTTCTGATGAAAATTTCATTACCCCCCTCCCTATCCTTAGTATCCCCCCCACAAACCCACAATCTAGAATCCATTGGCATGAACAAAAATTTCCTACTATTAACTTTAATTATTAGTTCAAAACCAAAAGCCTACATTTAGGCGCTCAAGAAAAATCAATTATTACTAATATTAATTCAGAACCAGGCGCAAAACTTGAAAACAACAAAAGCCTACATTTAGGCGCACCACACATCCAAAAAAAAAGTGAAGCAAAAAACTTCCCAAAACCGTAGCATGCTGCCACGTGTGGGACAAAAGTGAAGCAAAAAACTTCCCAAAACCGTAGCATGCTGCCACGTGTGGGCCAAAAGTGAAGCAAAAAACTTCCAAGGGAACCGTAGTACCGGAGCATGCTGGTAGCATCGGCTATTGTCTCACTGACATCGTCTAGAGTTCATGGTGATGTCATGTTGTGAAATTCGAATGATGCTGAACTCTCCCGCCAATACTGTTCATGGTGATGTCATGTTGTGAAATTCGAATGATGCTGATATCTACAACTTCCCTGCTAAGAAAACTTATTTAGGTGCAGCAAAACCATGACGTCATGCCGATATCTAGAACTCTCCCGCTAGCAAAACCAAGGCATGCTGGTAGTTCCGGCTAAGGCCGCTAGGGTACCTTACTCAAGAAATGGCGTTTGCACCCAAACAGATGTCGCTGCGTATCGGCTAATGTCACACTTCTAGAATCTGTTCATGGCGATGTCATGTTGTGAAATTCGAATGATGCTGAACTCTCCCGCCAATAAAAGAAAACAGCAAAGCCAGGTAGTTCCGGCTAAGGCCGCTAGGGAACCTTACTCAAGAAATGGCGTTTGCGCCCGAACAGATGTCGCTAGAAAACCGGAGCATGCTGGTAGTACCCGCTATGCCGCTAGGGCGCAGTCAAGACCAAATGATACATCCCGGTAGTACCGATTAATCCCGCTAGGGCGCAGTCGAGACTCAATGGTGCATCCAAGACACAATTGCGCACCCAAGGCACAAACCAATACAGCCAAGACACAAACCCACATTTAGTAAGGGCTCAAACCACCTAGCGACGGTGGCGAAATCCTGGAAGCTAAAACAGTGAGCCAGAATGAACATAGCTTATCTACTTTTGTGTTTTCTTAGAAAATTATTATTATTGTTATTATTGGGTTTACGGGATACGTGTATTTCTCTTTCGAGGGCAAACACCATTTCTTGAGTAAGGTTCCCTAGCGGCATTAGCCGGTACTACATAATGCCACTTCTTGAGTAAGGTTCTCTAGTGGCATTAGTGGGTACTACAGACATTTAATGGTAAGTAATATGTTTTCCATCCAATGCTCGCTACCGTAAAGGATTTGATACCTTTATTGTACTGTAAAAGCATGAAACTTGCGAAATATTCATAAGTCGAAGTTGTAACTCAGCCGAAAGCACACCGAATCCTGTGGACCTACTGAGTAGATTAAAGCTGTTCACCTGTTATCAGACCTGTTTGAAAAGCTGTTAAGTTGTTATCAGAGCTGTTTGAAAAGCTGTTAAGCTGTTATCAGAGCTGTTTTAAAAGCTGTTAAGCTGTTACCAGAGCTGTTAAGCTGTTATCAGAGCTGTTTAAAAGCTGTCAAGCTGTTATCAGAGCTGTATGAAAAGCTGTTAAGCTGTTATCAGAGCTGTTTGGAAAGCTGTTAAGCTGTTATCAGAGCTTTTTAAAAGCTGTTAAGCTGTTATCAAAGCAGTTTGATAAGCTGTTAATCTGTCATCAGAGCTGTTTTAGTTAAGCTGTTATCAAAGCTGTTTGGAAAGCTGTTATCAGAGCTGTTTAAAAGCTGTTAAGCTGTTATCAGAGCTGTATGAAAAGCTGTTAAGCTGTTATCAGAGCTGTTTGGAAAGCTGTTAAGCTGTTATCAGAGCTGTTTAAAAGCTGTTAAGGTGTTATCAAAGCTGTTTGAAAAGCTGTTAATCTGTTATCAGAGCTGTTTGAAAAGCTGTTAAGCTGTCATCAGAGCTGTTTGAAAAGCTGTTAAGTTGTTATCAGAGCTGTTTTAAAAGCTGTTAAGCTGTTATCAAAGCTGTTTGGAAAGCTGTTAAGCTGTTATCAGAGCTGTTTAAAAGCTGCTAAGCTGTTACCAGGGCTGTATGAAAAGCTGTTAAGCTGTTATCAGAGCTGTTTGCAAAGCTGTTAAGCTGTTATCAGAGCTGCTTAAAAGCTGTTAATCTGTTATCAAAGCTGTTTGAAAAGCTGTTAATCTGTAATCAGAGCTGTTCGAAAAGCTGTTAAGCTGTTTGAAAAGCTGTTAAGCTGTTATCAGAGCTGTTTGAACAGCTGTTAAGTTGTTATCAGAGCTGTTTTAAAAGCTGTTAAGCTGTTACCAGAGCTGTGAAGCTGTTATCAGAGCTGTTTAAAAGCTGTTAAGCTGTTATCAGAGCTGTTTAAAAGCTGTTAAGCTGTTATCAAAGCTGTTTGAAAAGCTGTTGAGCTGTTATCAGAGCTGTTTGGAAAGCTGTTATCAGAGCTGTTTGGAAAGCTGTTAAGCTGTTATCAGAGCTGTTTAAAAGCTGTTAAGCTGTTATCAGAGCTGTATAAAAAGCTGTTAAGCTGTTATCAGAGCAGTTGGAAAGCTGTTAAGCTGTTATCAGAGCTGTTTAAAAGCTGTTAAGCTGTTATCAAAGCTGTTTGAAAAGCTGTTAAGCTGTTATCAGAGCTGTTTGAAAAGCTATTAAGGTGTTATAAGAGCAGTTTGGAAAGCTGTTATCAGAGCTGTTTGGAAAGCTGTTTACCTGTTATCAGAGCTGTTTGAAAAGCCGTTATTCAGTTAATATCGAAGATGAGTGAAAAGCTATTAAAAGAAATCATCAAGACAAGGAATGCAGTGCGAAGGAAATCTAAAGCTCTAATGGCATCAAAACAGGCTGGAAGCACCAGTCACAGCAATGAAATTGTATCTATCCTGGACGATTTGCGAGAAGCAGATATTATAGTTTAAATACTACTCCATTACCATACTTCTACACAATCTACAGATGAGCGTTGACAAGCTTGGACGTTTCTCTAAGCGGGGATATCTTGGCAAAGCAGGTGAACGTGAACCAACAAGAGCTCAGGGGCCAGCCGGTGAACAAGGAACTCAAGTTTCATCAAAACACAATACTTGGATTAATAACAAAGATGTTTTATAATATCTTGAAGAAACATTTAACAATTTAATATAAATTTATAGTTATAATTTTAATACTTTATACACGTAGTTATAATGCGAATTACTTTAATAAATAAAACTAAAATTATAATACAATTATTATTTACACTAGACTTAGATACTGTCTGCGGTTTCCACTTGTTGATCTGATGAAATAGAGTAATGTCCCCATGGTAAAGTATCCGTCGCTACGCTCATAATATGACGCTTATTATCATAGGGACTCAATGCAATCTTTTGTTGACTAATAGTGTATACGTTATGGTGATGAGATCGTTTGGAGCTCTTATTAGCAGTTAATATTCGCTTGTTATTTAAGCATTCGACGTAGTCTTCGAAATTGATATGCCTCTGGACTACATTAGTCTTTACTCCTTTTGTTTTTGTTTACAGTTTTACCAGCGTTTATACGCAGACTGTACATTTTTGAGCGCAAGCCTACAAATTCGCTCATGATTTTCCCATTCAGCTCATCCTACATTAGTCCAGGAATCTTTTTATTCATGAGCGATAAATTGAATTCATTATCTTCTGGGTAATCACTTGTATCAAATTTGTTTAAATTTTCAGCCATAAACTCATATGCATTTTTCTCTTCAAGTTCATATATGAGAGAATCTGTATCAGTATACATGATTTTACATTTACCTCCATACTCACGCTGCATAAAACTGTAGTGAAAATCGTAGAGGTATGTTTTGGAAATTTCCATAACTGCCATTCCTATATAGAGCGGCTTATTGAATAACATTTTGAGTCGCCTTAATTCCACAGCCACTAAATTCTCATCAAATATCGTTGCACTGTGGAAGTTGGGTGCCGCAATCCCAGCTTTTGCACCATAGCGACCTTCCCACTTCATGCAAAGCTTGATATCACTTTACTTGCGTACATTTACCGTGGTTTTACCAAACGTAGCATTATTCATCTTCTTATAGCTGTCCTTCTCATGATCGCTTGTAGCCTGTATCCGTTTGGTGGTATTTAAATCAATATATGCTTTAAGCCAAGCTGATTGGTCGTATTGAAGTACCCGGTGCACTTTTTCCAGGATGAGTCCATGTGATAAGCATTGCTTCAAGTTTCGGTAGTGTATAACATATTTAGTTTTTGGATGTAATGTTGTCAAAAGCTTTTCTAATTTTGCTCCAGGTGGTGCTGCATGCTCAGAGCAAAACGGTAAGTCCTTATACTTATCATGCAGATGTTGAGGATAATCCAAGTCGACTTCGAATGTGTATCCAGTTGGAGAATCATCAGGAATTTCGGAAACGACAATATTGGGAACATCAACCCATTTGAATCCTCCGGTTGCTAAATGCTGTGAAATGGCCCATCCATAAAGGTTATTCACATCATAATACATCAAGTATTTCTCTTTCTCCTCAGGCTTAAAATCATCCATATATTTATTATTAGCTTTACTATATCTGTTCGAACATTGACTTATACCACCTCGAATCCCTCTCTCTATGAATAGCAGTATACCCACGTCGGTTATCAGCTCTAATTTCACATTAGTGTATTTTAGCATAGCATCCCATGTTAGGCCTGACATGGTATAATAATGTGCTGGATCTAAATTGTATGTCTTCATGCACACTTCTCGAAAGTTCCCAAACACATCGGGGAGAACATCAGTTTTAAGGTATAGATCTGAATATTCACCAAGTGTTTGTATTTTAAATTTTTGTCAGACCTCTTCAGCATGATTGTAGTCCTCAGAAGATATAGCACTGTCAGTCAGTTTATTGTAGAACGCTTCCTGTGTTGGCAAGCTCCGGAAATCTAATTTACCCCAGTCATCAATAAAATCATATGGGAAGACACCCTTGCGTGTAAGAAGTTTGATAGTGTCATCATCCAATCCCGGCCATACTGATCTTGTAGTGCTTAATTTATCCATCGGCAGCAATGATGATAACTTATCTAAAGATTCAGCCATAAAACGCAAGGAATCGATGAATCTGAATTTTATGTAGCTGCCGTCCATGTGCTTGGTGAACGAAATATATCTTTCCTTGTTTATTGGTAAGAGATCATCTTTTCCTGGGAAAGATGTAGCTATATCCTTAATAATGAAGTGAGCATCATATCCAGATAAATTGTGAAAAATTACAGGAACTATGGAGCAATTTTGATACATGAGATTACATGCATTGTGCGCTGGCTCTCGGTATTTTCCTGTTAAAAGAATTTATGCAAAAATGAATTGAATTATGCATCTCAGTATTTACCTGTTAAGTGGCAATGGTCCCGGACTTGTTCCTCATCGGCTGCAAACGTTTTTTCACATATATGGCAGCAAGTATTTTCCATATGTGAACGCCGTTCCTCTTTAGTCAGGGGCTGCATTGGCCGGATGTTCAGCTTTTCCTGTACAGCTATTGAGGCAATTTTTTGCAATTCTAATGCAAACCATTGTTGAAAATTCTTTCCTCGATATGCTCGGTAATATGAGAGCTTAGCATCATGTTTGCAGTGGAAGTAGACCCCTATGCTGTCAACTTCATGTTCCTGGATTCGCTGTGTATTTTGATCGTTTCCCTGAATCGGCTTCAATATTGACGCAAGATCGGCATACACACAAAACGGGACTGGATTCTTATGGTTATAATTTTTATATTCCAACCATTTCTTTTCCTCTGAGGGAAACATAATTCTGCAATCGTTTTGATTCTCGCATTCAGGAGTGTGTGATATTAATTTTTCTTCAGAGTAAAAGTAGAGCAAACATCTGTCGCATATATATATATATATACCGTCTACCATCATGTTTCGAAGTTTGTTTCGATACAAGGCGTGAAAGATCTTTAATCCAGCAGAAATGATATCTGCTGGCATCATCATCATCATCATCATCGTCATCATCATCGTCCATATGATCTTTGTTGTATACCAATATATGTATACGAATATATATATATCCTTTTGTCCTCACCTTGGTCGTTCAGTGATTAATGAAATTCCACTTTAGGTTTGGTTTAACTTTATTCACTATCCTTTTTTTTTACACTTTCATTATACTCAATATTCTAACTAGATTTTGTGACAACATTCTGGGCTTTTATTATACTCAATATTCTAACTAGATTTTGTGACAACAGTTTGGGTTTTTCATTTACAAATTCGACTGCCGAGTTCATCGTTCCCTATCTATTTCCCTTTTCTTTTTTAAAACTTTCCTTGGAACTTACTTCCAACTTTCTTTTTCTTTTTGAAAAACTTTCTAAACTGTTAAACCCTTTTTTTTTTACACTTGCTTAATTTTGTAATTCTTTTCTTTTTGTTTTGAAAAAACCGAGACCGCCGCGACCAAGCTTAAAAGACCATAAAAAAAACCAACTCGCTTTTAACAACCGACTGCGCTCTTTTTTTAAGTTTATAATTCAACTCGCTTTTTAAAACCCGACTGTCGCGTACTCCAAGAGATTTAAAAACCAACTCGGCTCTTGATCACTTTTGTCGCGATCAAGAGCCTTCGTTCAGGGTAGAAAATGCATAGTTGCATTTTCACCCTGAGAACATTTTCATTTATTCTGGACTTGATTAAACAAGTCCAGAATATTTTTCGTTGGACGGTGGCTTGACATTTGATGCTTTTATAAACATCAGCCACCGTCACGACGATTAAAATTGCCGCGCGCGTATACATACAATGTATTTTCGCGGCGCGCTCTTCTTATCGCGAAAGCTTTTTTGTGATATGTATGTACATTCGTACATACATATTGTAATTTTCACGACAAATCGTACTGAAGGTACGATTTGTCTTTTGCTTTGTTTTTTAAAAGTAAATATTACTACTGGCAAATTTTGCTGAAGGCAAAATTTGCCTTGGGAATAATTTTATTTTAATTCATGGAATGTGAAGAAAATTGCTGATGCAATTTTCTTCACTGATTGAATAGATAAGCTAACCATGTTTTAGGCATGGTTAGCTTATGTGAATTTTAGTGATTTTTGGAATTTTTAATGTTTTATAATTTTTAGGGTTTTTAGGAATTTTAGGAACTGATTCGCTTTCTTCAAATGTTTTTTGAAGGTAAGCTAATCATGTTCCAACATGTATGTATGCATGTAAAATTATTCCCTTTTTATACTTTTCCAGGGTATTAAATTTACGTACATAACAATCCTTCCCCCTGAGAAAAAGAGAATTATTCTTTGAAGAGGAATAATTCTCAGGGGAAGTTGTCGTTGAACTAATTTGTATTATTTTATTCTCTTTTTTTTTTGTTATATGCTAATTACTTTTGATTTGAGTTTTATTATTTCCGAATTTATTTAGTATATTTTACGTTACCGGTGTAGTACCTTATAGATCATTAGTGCTACTTTAATTTTATTATTTTATTCTTTCTCGAATTTGTTTTGCCCTTAGATCTGGTTAGGTTGGTACTAATTTGGCGGATCGGGTCTCGGTCGAGGTTTACAACATTTTGATTTAGCTTTCTAATCTTTGAAGGGTTCTTACCTTTCTTTTCTTATTGTTGGCCTGGTGGGGCCTTACAAAATTATATTGGGCTAACAACTATTTTGTTTTTGTTTGTTTTCCTTACCTATCTATTGTTATTATTTACTAGTTTAATTTTAATCCTATACCAATTTCTTGGTCGTTACCTAGTAGCCTTGTATTAAAGTTTATTTGTTATTTTCATTTCCATGTATATTTATTATTATTTTGTTATATATTTTTAATACATTTCTCTCTTAGGTCTATTATTTTGTTTATTTTATGCCTTTCTTTCTAACTTTATTAGTTTATTTTTGGGCCTGCTTACCTTTTATGTATACGCTTGTACAAGTTCTTTTAATCTTTTCTAGTTTTATATTTATATTTAATAGCATGGTAAACTTTTGTTTTTATGTTTATTACGTACTTCTTTTCCTTATATATATATATATATAAAGCCTATATCTAGCCTAATTAAAAACTATTTAGCCCATGATGCTCTATGATATTCTGTATTTTGCTCTATAGTTAATTATACTTTATACTATATGCATAATTGCTGCGTTTTTTTTTGTTAATTCGTTTCATATACATAGGTTGTTATATATATATATATATATACATAGATTTTCTTTGAATGCTTTACCAGGTCTACCTTTCCTATAAATTCTACTTTGATTAAGTGGCTCATGTTGACAGTGTCAGTTTCGCATTCTTAAACGATTTGGACTGATTTTGTTTTGGGGAGGCTTCTGGCTCGCCTTAAACTGGGTTGGGGAGCAGGAGTTCGCTCTTCTAAAGGAATTCCCTCTGATGAAATTTCGGGGTTACCTTGTGGTTGCGTCCTCTGTTGTCTCATCTTGATGACAACAGGGTGTAGATATTTCACTGCAATAATAATCATTAGGGCCAGAACAAGTAGGCTCGACAATGATATCGAAGTTTTTGATAGGATATGGGAGTTTCTACCCGATACCTTCTTACTGTACTGGTCTAATTTGTGTTGGATATCTTCCAACGAATGCGTGCCAGTATAAATTGATTTATGGATATCGTCTCCCGTTAAAATTTCGATTTTCCCCAGACTGTGATTTTGAATTTCTTGTAAAATTTCAGTCAGGTTTACTTTGAGTAGAGAGTGGTTGAGCTCAGGAAATTGATTCGGCTGAATAATTTTTAGTGGATATTTACTCTGACCTTCGTATTTAAGTACTTTGTCACCTATTTGAACCTGACATGGTTGCGTTATCTCAAGTATCCCTTGTCCTTCCAGTTTCGAGATCACAAAGTGATCCGGACATGTGATGTGTAGCACCGTGGGGGTGATAAATGAAAATAGCCACGCATTTGGCTTGTGTTTAATGGCACATTCGTTGGATGTGGCCGATTTGATTATAGGCGTGGTCAGCTGGCCTACATACGTGTTTTCTTCCAAATTACTTGTTATTTTCTTGAAAGTTTTCCTGTCCTCCCCTCTTAATAAGAGAAATTCCTGGGTTTTTTCGCTATTGGCTATGTATGAATAACCAGGGTCTGGAATTAATGAGTAATGTGCTGACTTGGGTACAGGATAGCATTGAATCTGCTGTAGTCTCATTTTGGCAGGTTAAAAATTGGGAGAGTAATTCTCACCACCAATTTGTTCTGCATGAGGCGTGACTGAGCTTCTGCTGTCTGGTATAGAACAGATAGACAGTTTTGGTCATTTGGGCAATTCTTGCGGTATATCTCCAACAGATTTTTGGGAGACATTAGGAGTGGGTGAATATGATTGGTTTTACTAGCCATTATTATATCCAGAAGGGCTTGCTGTCGATATTCGACTTCGATTATTTGGAGCAATATGCTTGATGTAATCTCTTGTCTTAGCTGCCTTTCAGTTAAATCATCGGCCACATGGTGGAGATCGTTTATCTAGTGTGCTATTTTTTGTTGTCTGTCTATTAACATAGCCAGCGGTTTTTGAATCTTTTCCAAGGCAGTTTTTACAACACTGATTTGTTGTTTTTCTAGTTTGGCTAGGGCTTGTGTATTTGATTCAAGTTCTTCTAACCTGCTGTAAATTTCTTTCTCGTTATTGCTGTCCATAGTTCCAAACAAATAGTGCATGGCATTGCCTATTCCATCAAATAGCGATCTGACCTTGCGTTTTCCTGGTACTAGTTCCCTTATAGTTTCCGTGCGCTTTCGTACGCTGTCTATTATAGCGTGTATGTGTAGTTGCTGCACGTTGCACAGATCTCCGTAGTCTGTCATATTTATGCACAGTTTGTGCACTAAGTGCTCTGCATATTCCGCTAGCTTTATCTGGGTATTTAGTTCGTCCAAATCTATCTCGGTAAGGACATTCCAGGTATCGTGATATACCATGAGGCTTCCTAGGTCCTCAAAAAATATAACCGAGCCATTTAGTTGGGTTCTTATATAGGGTTTGTCAGCGATCTCTCCTGTTGTGTATTGGATGAGGAGGGCAAATACGATGAATTTTAGCGCCATTTCTGTGGACAATTTGGAGGAAGGAAACAATCCTTTAAGTATATTTGTACTTGCATTGTGCCGTTTTAAACTGGGCAGTGGAGTGACTCCACCGCAAATGTTTTTGGGGAGGTATTGAAATGACGTTTAATGGACATTCAAGTAGGAATTTCGAGTCAACCTGGTTCATTTTTGTACAACATGCTTTTATTCGAAATATGGTTTTAAACGATTACTATGTACCGTCACCATTCGCTTACCAATTTTGATTGTGGTATTCACATCACTTGGTCTTGCTATTACCTTATAAGGTCCTACCCAGATTTGAGAAAGCTTATGTTTTCTGCTTTCGTTCTTGATGAGGACCTTGTCTCCTACATGGAAAGTTAGGGGCCGTACTGTCTTATCGTAGTACCCCTTTGAGCGCTGTTTACTTGCCAATAAGTTCTTTCGTGCCGTGGCATATGATTGTTGGAGCTTATACTTCAATATGTGATAGTAGCTCTCATGATTGTAAACGGGTTCGGGATCCCGTTTTAAGTGTGATGGGACATCCGCTGTGAAGCGGGGTAAGTTTAGTACCCTCGTGTACACTGTTGTTGTACACGAATGCAGCGGTTCGTAGATATTGATCCCATGTTTTAGGATTTTCGTCTACGATTGTTCGCAGGTATTCTATCAGCGGTCTATGTGCACGCTCTAGTGCTCCATTAGACTGTGGGTGGTATGCTGAAGTCTGTAGTTTCTTCACCTTTAGAAGTTTACATACTCTTTTTTTTTAGTTCACTCAGGAAATTTGTTCCCTGTTCGGTGAGTATTCTTTTGGGTATGCGATAGCGCGTAACGATTTCATCAAAGAAAACTTGCGCTACTGTGACTGCTTCGGCATTAGGTATTGCATACCAGTCGACAAATTTTGTTAGATTATCCTGGAAGGTCAAGATATATTTGTTACCTGATATGGTCTCTTCTAATGGACCTACGATATCGAGGTAAACTTTGTCGAACGGTTTTTCTGCGATATCCGTGATAACCATTGGCATTTTATATAGTGGAGATGCTTTCATTGTCTGGCACTTTGGGCATTTTTTGATGTATTTCTTGATATCGCTAAGCATGTGTCACCACCAATACTTGCGTCTTATGCGTTTGTAAGTTTTTATTACACCTTGATGGCCACCAAATGGAGAATCGTGATAATCTTTTAAGATTGTTTGGATCTCCGTGGGGCTCGTAATAACTTCGGGTGTCTTATCAGTACTTTCTTTTTGCTCAAGCGATGCTGGGTTTAGTGTTACCGCCTCTGTGAGTTGAATTTCGTTTTGGTCCGCTTTCGTCTGCTCTTCTGTCTCCACACTGGAGCTATTTGTTGTCTCTTGAGCCTTTTGCTTCTGAGCTCGAGTCACGACGAAACAATGAGCGGTTTTCTTCTTTCTCTTATTATTTGTGGAATTGTCTTCCTCCACATCTGAGTCCATCGTGTGGTGGACTAGGGCTTTTACCGTTAAGGTATTGCCTAAACTGTCTTCCTTTAATGCTTGAGGGATGCGACTTAGTGCATCGGCATTAGTATTTTACTTCCCTGGTTTATATTCGATGTTGTAATCGAATTCATATAATTTGTGGTGAAATCTCACCAAACGGGAAGTAGGGTCTTTCACATTGAAGATACCTTTGAGAGGTTTATGGTCAGTATAGACCGTGAATTTCCGGCCTTGAAGATAGCACCTGAAATTCTTGGTAGCCCAGACAATAGCCAATAACTCTTTCTCTATAGTAGAGTAATTTCTTTCGGCTTTGTTTAATGTGCGGCTTGCGTAGGCAATGGGCTTGCAGAAGAGAAAGAACAGATCCCAGAGCCTCGTTACTTGCGTCCGTAGTAAGATTAAAGGATTTTGTAAAATCGGGGTAAATCAAAAGTGGAGGAGAAATTAAAGCATTTTTTATGCTTTGAAATGCTTCTTGGCATTTCTCTGTCCAAGTGAACTTTACATCCTTTCGGAATAAATTCGTGATTGGACGTACAATTTTGGAGAAGTCTGGAATGAATTTCCTGTAGTAATTGGCAAGTCCTGGAAATGACTGAACTTGCCTTTGGACGCAGGCCGTCTTACTTGGGTCTGGTAGGGCTCCTTCGCTAGAACATTTATGTCCTAGGTAAACAACTTCTCTTCGTAGAAACTGGCGCTTCTCTGGCTGCAGTTTCAAGTTGTTCTCTCTCAACTTATTGAAGACTTTCCTCAACTTTTCGTTGTGGTCATTTAAATTTTTTCCATAGATGACAATGTCATCTAGGTAGGCAAAACATTCGAGGCCTTGTAGGCCTGTTAAGACGAAATTCATTAGGCGTTGAAATGTGGCGGGGGCTCCTTTGAGCCCGAATGGCATACGCTTGAACTCGTAGTGCCCATAGCTTGTGCTGAAAGCAGTTTTATGTCGATCTTTTTTGTCGACTAGAACTTGGTGATAGCCGTTGGCCAAATCGAGTGTGGTGAAATACCTTGCGTGACCTAGTTGGTCGAGAATATCCTCGATTCGGGGTAGCGGGAATGCGTCTCCAATTGTCTTTTCGTTTAACTTAAAGTCGACAACGACGCGCCATCTTTTTTCACCATCAGGTCCCGCTTTCTTGGGGACAACTAGTAGAGGTGAATTCCAAGGGCTTTTACTAGACTGGACTATCCCGCTGTCTAGCATTTCTTTTAACTGCTCGTTAATTACTTTCCGCTATGTTTCAGGTAAGCGGTACATTTTTTGATTGATTGGTGCTTGATCTTGCACCAATGGAATATTATGCGTTATCGCATTTGTATAGGTGAGTTTGTCACCTTTGAGGAAGAAGATATCGTTATACTCTTCGTAGAGTTCAGATATCGAAATTTTTTCCTCCGCGGTCAAATTAGGGTCTAGGCTGAGTTCGTGCTCTAGCCTAGAAGTACGCGGGTATTGTTTTGGGTCGTCCGGAGTCTCATAATCCGGGTATAAGAATCGTACATGTTGTAGGGTTGCTGTTTTTTCAGCTGAGCCTTCGGTTAACTTATTCTTCCTTTTAAATTTTTTACCTGTAAGTGGATGAGGCGTTTTTGATTCCTTTTGAGGCTTTATTTCGGTATTTTTAGCATGTTGCAGAGGATTTGCTTCCGGCTTGGTTGACGGCTGAGTTTGGTACACCTGTGTGGTCTTTGCCTTAGGTTGTGTGATATACTCATACGCGTCAATTCTATTACTTTTTGACCATGTAGAATTTTTTGTGCTGTGTGAGTAATATGCACCTTTAATATAGTCTTTGGCGACTCGCTACCGTTCTTATATGGCCGTTGTTTGTTTAATAGTGATTTATGCCTCGTGATTTTGGACAGAAGAGTTATATGCACCTTTTTGGCAGGCTTTAGACACTCAGTTCCGTCTCTTGTGTTGTTTGGTATTGCCTCTTTATTTGGTATTGGAATGTGCGTATGGTTGTGGTTTTTTGTGTGTATTAATGGGACTATGGTGTAGTCGTTTATTGGAAATAGCTGTAACTTTAAGCTATGTATGACTACTTGATGACTGTTAGCGTTGAGAATACTGACCAGCACTAATTCTTCTCCAGATGACAGCAAACTGTTTGCCAAGAAGACTCCATCGCTTATCTCTTGGGATAAACAGAGCATTTCTTCTTGAGTTTGTAACGGCACTGGGGCCACAATTTGAGAGCGCGCAGGTATGCAGATTGGTTCCTTAAAGGTAACCAATTGCTGCCTGCCTTCATCGGTCTCTTGTTCGCCCAGACAGCCTTTTTCACATTCCTTGGGCCCTTTTGGAGCTTGGCAGCCAGCTTTTCTCGTTTGAGAAGCCTTGAAGACACTGCAGGTGGATAGGTCAGCCTGTATAGACTCTACCTCTTCTGCAAGTGTTCTTACTTCGACTGCTTTTTCAGAATGTAGCTTGTCCGTTTCAAACTCTAATGGCAAAGTAAATTCGTCTGGATTAGTTTCCGTGCGAGGAAACCTTAGTGCCTTATTAGGACCCTCAACGTTACAGTTTTTTGCTAGGAAATCATTTCCTAGAAGTCCATCATCGGAAAGGCCAGGCAAGTTCTTTACGACTTGAAACTTGCAGGGAATTTTGTTTTTGAAAACGAAGTTTCCCTGGCAATTTCCCAGCGTCTTTCCGGTACCAAATGGGGTCTGAAGTGTACATGCCTCATTGTGGTTAATTTTTTTGAGATCTTTTAATGACCTTTTCTTTATTATACTAACCTCAGCGCCTGTGTCTACTACTAGTTTAGTTTGGCCGTTCAGGCCTATGTCTAAAGGAAGTTTTACTGTAGCGACACTGGAATCGGGCTGCTGAGGAGACCCTATTTTATTAGATGGGAGATTTATAGTCGAGCCGGGGAGTTTTGGGTCGACTGTACGTCGTTTCCCTGACTCCTGGCTTCCCATTTACGTTTTTGTTGACAGTTAATTACTGCATGCCCAGAACGACCACTCTTGAGTTGTTATTGGGGTTTTGCGGCTCTCTAGGACGTTGATTTGGTGGTCCACTATTATTGTGTGATCTCTGGAAACTATTGTTGTTTGTTCTGCAGTCACGCACGTCATGGTTATACATTTTGCAGTTCACACAATAAGGCGTATTTTTCCTTTTGAGACAATCAGCATATGTATGGCCTCTTAAGTTACAAAAACTACAACTGATTTTATTTAAATAGGTATTTTTATTTTGTACATTATAATTTTTATTAGGAGATCTTGGCTCCTGTTTGATGTATGGTGATGTGTTTGCCTGTGTGAACTGCGGCTGCTGAATGTGACTATTTGTGTTTGACAGGGTCTGTGGAACTTGAGCGTATGGCATTATGCCTGTAGTAAATACGCTGTGATTAGCTGGTGAGTTAATTCCACTAAATTGTGCGTTATTGGGTGTTATTGCACTTATTGAATGGGGTAGTGTATTTTGCATCACATTTTGTTGAAATTGTCCTGAAGGTTGCAGGAATAGAGCACTTTGCTGGAGACGTTCCATGTCAAGTGCTCTTTGTACGAGGTCATCCACCGTGCCGTCAGTCATGGTCAGAAAGTATTGGCACATGTATGGGTTATTGACTCCTGTTTTTAGTGCGTTTTTCGCGAAATCTTCTACCTGCGTTTTAACAGCTGGTGCTGCTGTGGCTCCGTATTTGGATTCTGCTGCTTCATTGCAGAGTGCCAGCATTTGTTTCACTCGGGCCGTGAAGGCTGTGATGTTTTCTAAGGGATACTGCCTTGTAGTGATTAATTTATTTACCAGTTCCTGGTAAGTTTCTCTAGGCAGGTAAGTGCGATTTAGCCGTCCTTCTACTTCTTTGAAAGTAGTGGGCATATTTGAGGCAAAAAGCTGGTAAGCTTTGCCTCGAAGTCTGGTGGGAAAGATTTGTAAAAATGCTGTTAGTTCATCCACCGAAATGCATTATATTACCTGCCTACAGCACCCTAGAAATGTTTGGAGCTCAAGGCTCAATTTTGGGTGCTGTTATCCTGAGAATAGGGGAACCAGCTGAGCAGTCAGTTTGGCGATTTTCGCGTAATCTGCCATGTTTATACTGGGGATTTTTGACTTTAATCTTGCTACTGTTGGGGAGCTATTTTCTTCTATGCTGGTCTCCAGAAGGGAGTCGCCCAGCCAATTTAAAAGGAATTCACTCGCGGTGGAATCACTGACACTGTCTTCGATGGCACTTTCTCTTAATCCAGCACTATTATTTTGAATGATATCTACCCCGAGAGAGTGCGAAAATTCTCCAAACTCCTTTAAGCTCTTTTTGAACTTCTCTGTGTTAATTTTAAATCTTTCGATTGTTTCCAATCTTTCTTTTCTCGACTTTTCGATCTGCTTTTCTACTGAGTCGCACTGATTCACAGAGAGTTCGGAGAAGTTTCGCACTTTCTCTTCCAAATTTTTTAAATATATCTCTAAATTTAAAGTGTTTCTTACTTGGTTGGGACCTGTCAGGGTTGTCCCGCTCCTTAACGTGACTCCTTTTACTGTTGATATTGTTGGGGGTGTTTGCGCTTCACCCTCTGCTGCGGATGTTGCTCCCTCGTTGCCTCCTTCGTTCCGGGACGGAACTTCCTGTGCGTCGCCCGGTGAGGAGGATTGTTGAGGACTTGATGGAAGTTGGATTTCCGGCGGTGTTTCTTGGTGGGAGCTTTCCTCGCTCATGGACCACCGTGTGTAAAATTTGCAGCTAGGGGGGCTTCTGCCGTCTTAATTTCCTTGGTTCAAATTGAGAGGGGGGCTTATTGCCTTCTTCGAGGTCCCTCTCAATTCAGGATCGTTGGTTCGGTTTCTTGAAGTTCTTTTGCTGCCGGGGGGGCCCGTGGCCTTCTTAAATTCTCCTGGATAAAAGCTGAAAGGGGGGCGCGTTGCCTACTTCGAAGTCCCTTTCAGCTTCGGATCGCAGATTGTCGGTTGAGGATTCTTCCTTCAAGTTTCGCGTTGGAATTTTCGGCTATGGACGTCTTATGTTCCTGGGCTGGGATGAAGCCCGCTATGGTCCCACGTTGGCACTTTGTGCTTTGATGAGGGGGTGGCTGCGTGTTTTTCAAACAGAGGCAGTTAAAGCTGTCCGACCCCGAGCGTTGGGAGCCGACACGATCGAAATACTCCTGAAGCCAGACTCAACTTCAGGCGAAGGGTAGGGTGTCTTGCCCAGTATTCGATCTCGTCCTAAACTCCTTTTAGATTCGTAGGATGGAGGGTTTTCGAGCGCTTATACTTCGTTGGTTTAAAGTAGGCTTCCTCTATCCTACCGGCTGCGCCAATTGTTGTATACCAATATATGTATACGAATATATATATATCCTTTTGTCCTCACCTTGGTCGTTCAGTGATTAATGAAATTCCACTTTAGGTTTGGTTTAACTTTATTCACTATCCTATTTTTTTTACACTTTTATTATACTCAATATTCTAACTAGATTTTGTGACAACATTCTGGGCTTTTATTATACTCAATATTCTAACTAGATTTTGTGACAACAGTTTGGGTTTTTCATTTACAAATTCGACTGCCGAGTTCACCGTTCCCTATCTATTTCCCTTTTCTTTTTTAAAACTTTCCTTGGAACTTACTTCCAACTTTCTTTTTCTTTTTGAAAAACTTTCTAAACTGTTAAACCCTTTTTTTTTTTACACTTGCTTAATTTTGTAATTCTTTTCTTTTTGTTTTCAAAAAACCGAGACCGCCGCGACCAAGTTTAAAAGACCATAAAAAAAACCAACTCGCTTTTAACAACCGACTGCGCTCTTTTTTTAAGTTTAAAATTCAACTCGCTTTTTAAAACCCGACTGTCGCGTACTCCAACAGATTTAAAAACCAACTCGGCTCTTGATCACTTTTGTCGCGATCAAGAGCTTTCGTTCAGGGTAGAAAATGCTTAGTTGCATTTTCACCCTGAGAAAATTTTCATTTATTCTGGACTTGATTAAACAAGTCCAGAATATATTTCGTTGGACGGTGGCTTGACATTTGATGCTTTTATAAACATCAGCCACCGTCACGATGTATTTTCGCGGCGCGCTCTTCTTATCGCGAAAGCTTTTTTGTGATATGTATGTACATTCGTACATACATATTGTAATTTTCACGACAAATCGTACTGAAGGTACGATTTGTCTTTTGCTTTGTTTTTTAAAAGTAAATATTTCTACTAGCAAATTTTGCTGAAGGCAAAATTTGCCATGGGAATAATTTTATTTTAATTCATGAAATGTGAAGAAAATTGCTGATGCAATTCTCTTCACTGATTGAATAGATAAGCTAACCATGTTTTAGGCATGGTTAGCTTATGTGAATTTTAGTGTGTTTAGCGTCACGTGACCACGGGTGGGGGCGCAAAGTAAGAACTAGAACGTTGCTACTGTAAATCTTTAATCAAGACTGTGACTTTCTCACATTTACATTGTTTTTATAATAACTAAATTTTACGAACTAAGCAACTTTGTATGAAATGAACTTAATAAAACACACTTAATGAATAATGTCTAGTAAACAATATTGTCTCGAGTTCAATAAATTATTGTGAGCAATTGCTTATTTTGCGCAATTTGCCTAGTAAGCAAGAGTTCAATAATTATTGCGAACAATTATTGCTTATTTGCGTTATGCTGGGTTTTTTGACCTTTTTTAAATATCTACACGCAGATTTATTTAATATGGTTTTATGTCAAATTTTATGTGCGCGTTTCTTTATGTTCACGTTTGAACATTCTGCCGGGGACTCGGTGATGAGTAAAGATTGAACTCTGAGATGGCGTCTGTATGGTCTGCTGGTGGTGAGTCATTTGCTGAGCTTTTAGTTGTTTTCATAGCCTGCCACCTTTTCCATGTGAACCTTCCTGCGAAGACTAGTCCTATAATTGTACCTATCGCAAGCACGCTTAGACTTGTTCCAACTGCGTGTGTATGTATGTTTCTCCAGTGACTGGTGACTTGGATCTCTTGTCCTTCTTTACGTAATCTGGTGTATATCTGTTCGGATGTTTTTATTACCGGCTCCGCATCTACTTCTGTGTCCGGGGCGATCCGTTTTGTCATGCTGGTTTCGAAGTTTATTTCTACTGGTTTTATGAAGGATGCTCTCACGGGTACGCTTATTGACACTTCTGATTTGAGTATATTTCGTTTGGTTTGGACGATACAATTTTGTGGTACTTTTAGTATTCCAGTGCCGTTGAGACTTATATCTTCTCTGATGCCTTTGCACTGTAGTGCCGCTATTACTGGTTTGTTCGAGATGAATAACCATGTATTAGTCATGTATAACTGTTTCCATATGATTTCGTCTAACTCGAATTCCCTTATTGTACACCGATGACCTTCCTGTCGTTGGTATAGTTCGTCAATGACGCAGTTGGGGTTGTTTTCTATACTCCGTACAACCGAGGGTGTGCACATGAAGTTGTGCTTTTTTATTTGCACACAGTGATCGAGCTCGTCTTCCCTTAACATGAAGTAAGTTTGCATATTGTAATTAATTGCTAAGGTTGATGCAGGTAGTTCCATCACAGCGTAATGTCTTTCTTTTAGCCTTTGTGGTATTGCAGTGCATTTTATCAGGGTGTACCTGCTGTGTTCGATGATGTGAAGGTAACCATATATCTTAATTTCATCATTATACAGTTTCATCTCTATAGGCGTCTTAAAATAGTTCAGGATGTCTAGGTTTGATGGTAGTTTAGCTTTGGCGTTACCGATGATTTTGAGAAGATCTGCAGGTTGCAGAAAGTCTAACAAATTTCCGCGTTGGGTGTATGCATTCATTAGCTTGTTATATCTTTCTCCAAGCTCCTCGATGTAGTTTGTTGCCGCGTGATATACTGCAAGGAACTGTATGTTTAATTTGTTAGCATCAGGTCCAGCGAACCATTGCTGTTGCATCACCTTAATTGCCTCTAACCCTTTATTAAGTTTGTCGGTAAATCTATTCAATTTTTTGATTGTTGTCATCTCAGTTTCGTTGACCGTCGCGAGGGTTGTAAGCATGATATTGGTTTGGTGGTTAACGGCTTGCTGAAGAAGTTGCTGGTTGTGTTCTAGGTCTTTGATGTCTGCGTAAACTTCGTCATTCACTCCGAACACCGTCTGCAAGATATTACCAAGAACTCCTCTTTTCCTTCTTTCTCTAATTGTTTCAGCCTGCAAAGTCTTGATATGTTTATACAACTCGATGTGGATGTCTGTCAGGTGATGAATTAATCCATCACAGTGTGTGCCCTTTGATATCTTAAGTGTTTCATCACACAGTATGTTTACTTGCTTGATCGTTTGATTTAACTTGGTTATATCGGTTTTTATTTCGTCAGCAGTGAACTTGAGTTCAACTCTGAATGTTCCTCTTTTGAGTTGGATTTCGCCAATGTCTTCAACGTACAGTCCTGGTTGCGGGTGTGTAATGTTCAGAGAGCATTTGCCTAATTTAAACAGTAGTGATAGTAATAGCACAGTTATGAATTTTGTGTTTAGACCCTTTCTTCGGTTTCTATACTCGTTTAGTGTAATACGTTTCTTCGCAGCTTGCGTAGACTCTGCATATCCCATCCGAGCTCTATATTTTTCTGTTAGTTGCTTTTGCTTTCCTATCGGTATAAGACAATCATATTTTGTAGTGACAGGGTGAATGCGACAACGTTTCGGGTTCAATTGTTTCGCTTCCTGTTTTGCTTGTTCGATCCATCTTCTATATGCTGTGGTTCTATCTTTAACTTCATGACCTGACTCTTTACGCGATCGTTTTGATGGTGATGGAGCATTTATTGCACTAGTTTCTTGTTTCAGTTTGTTACTATATTGTCGGGATGGTAATGGAGAATCCTTATGATGTATTTGAGGTTCTTGCATCTCTGAGTCTGGTTTTGTTATAGCGGCACAGACTATTACGTTTCCAGTTAGCTTTCCTTCATTACTTCCTATATTACTATTTGCTGTTTCTTGAGGCTCCGGGAGGTTGATAGGTAGAGGGCATATTTTTGATATAGGTCGTTTGAGCTCATTATTTCCCCTATATTGCACAGTTACGACTCGCACTAGTCCATCTTTACCTGGGTGAACCTCTTTAATCTTTGCTAGTGGCCAATTTGTTGGTGACAAGTTTTCATCTCTCAGTAAGACTATTTGCCCGATTTGCATGTTGTTAGCCCGGTTTCTCCATTTTGGTCGTTGTTGTAAGTAATTTAGGTAGTCTGTGGACCACGCCTTCCAAAAATCTCTATTCATTCTTTGAATGTGTTCCCATCGAGAATGGTAATGATGAGATTCAGTCAGAGCCTGCGGCTCAGGAGGGCCTATTAGAGCTTCACCTATTAAAAAGTGTGCCGGGGTTAGAATGTTAAGATCCGATGGATCTTCTGTCAGGGGACATAGTGGCCTCGAGTTTAGACATGCCTCAATTTGACAGAGGAGCGTTGTCATTTCTTCAAACGTAAGGATTGATTCACCTATGACTCTTTTTAAATGGTACTTAACGGATTTTACTCCAGCTTCCCATATTCCTCCAAAGTGAGGAGCTGCCGGGGGAATAAAATGCCATTCTGTGCCTTTGCCTGCTAAAGTATTTGCTAGACTGTTGTTGTTTTTTATGGCTTTCTTCAGATCTTGATCAAGAATCTTCTGTGCCCCGACAAACGTTGTTGCGTTGTCGCTATATATATGTGTGCACCTCCCTCTTCTGGCGAAGAAACGTCTGAGTGCTGCCAGGAAATCTTCCGTTGTAAGGCTACTTACTAACTCCAAGTGTATTGCTTTGGCGGCGAAACATATGAAGACTGCTATGTAACCTTTGTGCGTTGTATTGCCTCGTATTCTAGATGCTTTAGTCTTTATAGGTCCTGCGTAATCAACTCCAGTATGACTAAATGGTTTCGATGGTGTTACTCTTGGTGAAGGGAGATCTCCCATTTGCTGCGTTGGAATTTGTGCTTTGTAACGAATGCATCGAATGCATTTGTTTATTACACTCTTAACCGCACTTCTCGATTTTATGATCCAGAACTTTCGTCGTATAAACGCCAATGTTACTTGGGTGGATCCATGGAGGGTACTTTCGTGAGCTTCACGTACAATTAGTTCTGTTATGTGGTGATTATGTGGCAATATTATTGGATTCTTCTCATCGTATGATATATCTGCGTTCCCAATGCGTCCTCCTAGTCTTAGAAGACCTTCAGGATCTATAAAAGGATTGAGCGCTGCGATACAGCTTTGGTTGTTTACTGTTCGACCCTTCTGGATTCTCTTAATTTCCAACGAAAATTCTTTTCGTTGAATCATACGTATGATGCTGTTCAAGGCCTGTGTTGTTTCAGTTATTGTCACTTGCGTTTTGGATATACGTTCCTTGCAACAGGCATTGATAAATCTCAGGCAATATGCCCAGACTCGTAGTAACTTGGGAAGTTTGGAATACCGTGTTATTTATCTCTTCACAAAGATTATTGTTCGAAACGGTGGCTCCACATATGGTTTCATTACGTTTGATTTCTTCTGTCGTGAGTACCTCTCCTTGTAAAATAGGCCAATTCTCCTTCTTCTCTTTAAGCCAGTGTGGTCCTGTCCACCACAATTTTGAGTCGCGTAATTTTGAGGGATTAATACCTCTAGATGCCACATCAGCTGGATTGTCTTCTGATCTTACATGACGCCACATGCTGGGTGTAGTTAAGTCTTGTATTTCGGATACTTTATTTGAAACAAAACTCTTCCATTTTTCTGGACCACCCTTTATCCAAGCTATTACAATAGTGGAGTCTGTCCATGCGTATGTTGTTACATCAGGGAACTCCAGCGCAACTTTTACCTGATGCAGTAGTTTCGCTAATAATGCTGCACCACATAATTCGAGCCTTGGTAAAGTCTTCTTCATTTTGATTGGTGCTACTTTGGTCTTTGCTGTTAAAAGAGTTGTATGGGTTTTTCCTTCCTTGGTCGTTGTTTTGCTATACACTGCCGCAGCATATGCTTTCTCGGAAGCATCACAAAATCCATGTAATTCGATATCAAGGTTACTTTTTGTGTGATTCATCCATCTTGGTATTATTATTTCTTCGATCTGTGGAAGTTCTGTTTTGAAATTGTGCCATTTTTTTGCTAGGTCTTCTCGTATTTGTTCATCCCAAGGGCTTCCTTCAATCCATAGCTCTTGCATCAATCTTTTCGCAGTTATCATTATAGGCGAAAGCCACCCAAGCGGATCAAACAGCTTGGCAATATCAGATAAGATGTTTCTTTTTGTTGGCAGTTCTTTGGTGACATTAGTCTTGAAGTGAAAAGTATCCGTTGCTGGACTCCAATAGATACTTAATGTCTTAATAGATTCTGTACCATTAATTTCGATTTGACCCTTTTCTCTTAGTTCAGTTGGAATCATACTCAGAAGCTTTCTACTGTTACTTGCCCATTTTCTGAGGTTGAATCCGCCACTTCGTAGTAGATTCAATAGTTCCATTTGTAACATTTTGCCTTCTTCCATCGAGTCAGCTCCAGACATTAAGTCATCTACATAAAAGTCTTTCAATGCTATGTCTGCGGCTTTAGGAAATGCGTTTTTCTCATCAATAGCTAGTTGCTTCAACGTTCTAATGGCCAAGTATGGAGCTGCTGCTGTACCATATGTTACTGTTGTAAGAGCATATTCCTTTATTTGCTCATTATTTGAGAATCTCCATAGTACTCTTTGTAGGTTTTGGTGTTCATCTGCGACCTTTATCATCCTGTACATCTTTTCTATGTCAGATTTAAATACATATTTATATTTCAGCCATCTTAATAGAATATCTGACAAATTTTCCTGTAAACGTGGTCCAGTGTGCATCATGTCGTTCAAACTGTAACCAGTACTAGATTTCGCAGATGCATCAAAGACCACTCGAAGTTTTGTAGTGGTACTATCATTTTTAATAACAGCTTGATGGGGTAGGTAGTAATGTGGTTTTGGGACTTGGAGTTCTGGCTCTATTCTTCTCATATGACCCTGTTCTAGATATTCCTTCATAAATTTGCAGTACTCCTTCTTAAGTTCGGGATTTACAAGAAATCGTTTCTCCAGTTGTAAGAGCCTTGCAGCAGCTATTTTGCGAGTTTCTCCTATTTTGTTTAAACCTTCTTTTAATGGAAGGTGTACTGTATAAATCCCATTCTTGTCTCGTCTATATGTGTGTTGGTAGTTGTCTTCACATATTTGATCATCTTCAGAGAGTATAGTTTTTGTTGTGACTTCTTCTACTTCCCAGAATTTCTCAAGTTGTTTATTTAACTCGGTTGTTGAAACCATGCTTATTATCTTTGAAGGACTAGCTATATTTATTGATGGTCTTCCCGTGAGTATCCACCCCAACTCTGTCTTCTGAGCTAGCAACCCTTCAGCCGGTCGTTTTACACCGTCCATGACGATTAAACTAAAGACATCTGCTCCTATCAAAATATCGATTGGACCAGGAACATCTAGTGTGGGATCGGCTAGCATCATGTTATCTTGATGTTGGATATCCAGATATAGGATAGTCTCGTTGGGTAGGAGCTTTGTTAAACTTGGAAGAATTAACGCTTCCAGTCGTAGTTGGAAATCTGACGGAAATCTGGGCGATAATTGAAGAACTATTTTACTTTTAGATTTCCCCGATTGTACGTTGCCTACTCCGGATATCTCGATATCAGTTTTTGTTCTAGGTAGTCCAATATATTGAGCTGCTCTCTCGGTTATGAATGATGCCTGAGAGCCCGGGTCGACTAATGCTCGTAGTAGATCATAATTACCCAAAACTGTTTTCACCTTTACCAGCGCTGTTGCTAAAATCACGTGCCTAGGAGAATTTGGCGGTTGTTCTTTTCTCGTCATCGCGCTATGAGTTGCCACAGGTTTCTGTCTGCTTATTTCCTGCTCAGTCTTGCCTTGACTTAGATGGAGTAGAGTATGATGATAGCCTCGACATACTCCACAGCGCTGCTGACTGTAACATTTTACGTCCTCTTTGTGGTTCAAGCAATTTAGGCATAATTTGCTGTTTTTTACGAATTTATATCGTTCACCAACTGCACTGGACGCGAATTTTTTACAGTTATAAATTAAATGTGTACCATTACAATACTTGCACTGTGTCTGTGTGGAATGAAAGCTTTTTGCAGGGAACCTTGTGTTAAGCGATGGTTTGATAACATCATTATTCCTTCTCTGTTCTTTCAGATTTTCTAGTGACTGAAACCGTGTTTCCAGCAATTTTAAAAATTCTTTGAGATCTGGAATTTCTCTTGGTTCTTTAACTGCTTGCTCATACCACCTTCGGGTATCTTTGTCCAACTTTTTTATTAATTTGAAGACAATAATCGGTCCCCAGGTGTCTGTCTCAATTCCTAGATTCTGGATGGCATGGATGCATTCACGTGTAATATCATGAATGCTTTTTAACCCTCCAGAGGATTCCAAATTCTGATTCTGTTGATTGAATAATAGATCTAGTTGAGCAAATAACAGTGCTCGTTTGTTGTTGTATCTATCGTTAATCAGATCCCATGCGGCTAAGTAATTGGCGTCTGAAATCTGTATGTGTTTGATAAGCCTTGCTGCTTCACCTCTGAGGTTTGTTTTTAGATATTGTAACTTTTCTGCGTTACATAGGCGAATGTTGTTATGAATGACTTTGGTGAATATGTCTCTAAAGCCTGTCCAGTCATTATAGTTCCCTTCGAATGTAGGTATTGTTTGCCTAGGTAATCGCGTCCAAGCATCTCCTACTGACTGTTGAATACCTGAGTTCTGTATTTCATGTAGCCAAACCATTATTTCTTGAATTTCTGTTTCAAGTTGTCCAAATGCGTCTTGACGAAAATAAGAATCAATGAATTCTTGTTCATGTATAATGATTTCTTCGTGTAATGCGGCTATACTGTTAAAGTGGTCGTTTAAAGTCCATCTTTTGTACTCATAGTACATCGTTGGGTGCGATTGGTCTTTATGTCTTATTATGTCGTTCATGAGCCTAGTAATTGTGCTCATTTTGACCATTTGTCTCTTCAATCTTAACTTCTGTTCATCGTTATTCATGTTATTATGAAGTGTGAAATCACACTCTTCATGGTTACTTGGTTGCTCAGAGTCCGATTTCCTCGTATTTTGGACAGTACTCGAGTCTGAAGATGTCATATGCTCCACGCCGCTTGTGGTCTCTTTATCAGGTATTTTTTCCGCCTCCTTGGTTTTATCCATTTCGTTCGTAGTCTGTTGAATAGATATCCCAGCACTTTCCTTCATTGTCTTGCTTGGGTTCGTTAGTCTTGTCGTCTGCTTGACCAAATCATCCTCCTTTAACCAGTTCTGGTATTTTTCCAATAGCTGTAATGCCTCTTCAAGTGTGGCCTTTACTTGTTCGTAAAAGCCTTTCTGAAAATATCCGTGCTCTGTGATATTCAGCTTTTTGATTGAGTGGTCTCGCTCTTCAAATTCTTGCCAGTACTTCAAGAAAGTTTCCCTTTTCTCGTCAATGTACTGCTGCGTTTTTCTGCAGGGCCCATCTTTCTTCATGTTTTCCAGCAACCTGGCTATCATTTTCCCAAGTTGGAATTGCTCCTTTGTGAGCTGGTGAATTTCTTCCATTGTGGTCATCTTTGGTTCAGGTTGTCTCGAAGGACCAATGTTTAGCGTCACGTGACCACGGGTGGGGGCGCAAAGTAAGAACTAGAACGTTGCTACTGTAAATCTTTAATCAAGACTGTGACTTTCTTACATTTACATTGTTTTTATAATAACTAAATTTTACGAACTAAGCAACTTTGTATGAAATGAACTTAATAAAATACACTTAATGAATAATGTCTAGTAAGCAATATTGTCTCGAGTTCAATAAATTATTGTGAGCAATTGCTTATTTTGCGCAATTTGCCTAGTAAGCAAGAGTTCAATAATTATTGCGAACAATTATTGCTTATTTGCGTTATGCTGGGTTTTTTGACCTTTTTTAAATATCTACACGCAGATTTATTTAATATGGTTTTATGTCAAATTTTATGTGCGCGTTTCTTTATGTTCACGTTTGAACAAGTGATTTTTGGAATTTTTAATGTTTTATAATTTTTAGGGTTTTTAGGAATTTTAGGAACTGATTCGCTTTCTTCAAATGTTTTTGAAGGTAAGCTAATCATGTTCCAACATGTATGTATGCATGTAAAATTATTCCCTTTTTATACTTTTCCAGGGTATTAAATTTACGTACATAACAATCCTTCCCCCTGAGAAAAAGAGAATTATTCTTTGAAGAGGAATAATTCTCAGGGGAAGTTGTCGTTGTACTAATTTGTATTATTTTATTATCTTTTTTTTTGTTACATGCTAATTACTTTTGATTTGAGTTTTATTATTTCCGAATTTATTTAGTATATTTTACGTTACCGGTGTAGTACCTTATAGATCATTAGTGCTACTTTAATTTTATTATTTTATTCTTTCTCGAATTTGTTTTGCCCTTAGATCTGGTTAGGTTGGTACTAATTTGGCGGATCGGGTCTCGGTCAAGGTTTACAACATTTTGATTTAGCTTTCTAATCTTTGAAAGGTTCTTACCTTTCTTTTCTTATTGTTGGCCTGGTGGGGCCTTATAAAATTATATTGGGCTAACAACTATTTTGTTTTTGTTTGTTTTCCTTACCTATCTATTGTTATTATTTACTAGTTTAATTTTAATCCTATACCAATTTCTTGGTCGTTACCTAGTAGCCTGGTATTAAAGTTTATTTGTTATTTTCATTTCCATGTATATTTATTATTATTTAGTTATATATTTTTAATACATTTCTCTCTTAGGTCTATTATTTTGTTTATTTTATGCCTTTCTTTCTAAGTTTATTAGTTTATTTTTGGGCATGCTTACCTTTTATGTATACGCTTGTACAAGTTCTTTTAATCTTTTCTAGTTTTATATTTATATTTAATAGCATGGTAAACTTTTGTTTTTATGTTTATTACGTACTTCTTTTCCTTATATGTATATATATACAAAGCCTATATCTAGCCTAATTAAAAACTATTTAGCCCATGATGCTCTATGATATTCTGTATTTTGCTCTATAGTTAATTATACTTTATACTATATGCATAATTGCTGGGTTTTTTTTGTTAATTCGTTTCATATACATAGGTTGTTATATATATATATACATAGATTTTCTTTGAATGCTTTACCAGGTCTACCTTTCCTATAAATTCGACTTTGATTAAGTGGCTCATTTTGACAGTGTCAGTTTCGCATTCTTAAACGATTTGGACTGATTTTGTTTTGGGGAGGCTTCTGGCTCGCCTTAAACTGGGTTGGGGAGCAGGAGTTCGCTCTTCTAAAGGAATTCCCTCTGATGAAATTTCGGGGTTACCTTGTGGTTGCGTCCTCTGTTGTCTCATCTTGATGACAACAGGGTGTAGATATTTCACTGCAATAATAATCATTAGGGCCAACGAATGCGTGCCAGTATAAATTGATTTATGGATATCGTCTCCCGTTAAAATTTCGATTTTCCCCAGACTGTGATTTTGAATTTCTTGTAAAATTTCAGTCAGGTTTACTTTGAGTAGAGAGTGGTTGAGCTCAGGAAATTGATTCGGCTGAATAATTTTTAGTGGATATTTACTCTGACCTTCGTATTTAAGTACTTTGTCACCTATTTGAACCTGACATGGTTGCGTTATCTCAAGTATCCCTTGTCCTTCCAGTTTCGAGATCACAAAGTGATCCGGACATGTGATGTGTAGCACCGTGGAGTTGATAAATGAAAATAGCCACGCATTTGGCTTGTTTAATTTAATCAACATGTCCTTTTGGGGAGTTTGTACTCTGGTCCTGCATTTGGGCACGTCATTTAAAGGGTTGTATAGTAGTTTAATGGCACATTCGTTGGATGTGGCCGCTTTGATTATAGGCGTGGTCAGCTGGCCTACATACGTGTTTTCTTCCAAATTACTTGTTATTTTCTTGAAAGTTTTCCTGTCCTCCCCTCTTAATAAGAGAAATTCCTGGGTTTTTTCGCTATTGGCTATGTATGAATAACCAGGGTCTGGAATTAATGAGTAATGTGCTGACTTGGGTACAGGATAGCATTGAATCTGCTGTAGTCTCAGTTTTGGCAGGTTAAAAATTGGGAGAGTAATTCTCACCACCAATTTGTTCTGCGTGAGGCGTGACTGAGCTCCTGCTGTCTGGTATAGAAAAGATAGACAGTTTTGGTCATTTGGGCAATTCGAGGCCGTCTTGCGGTATATCTCCAACAGATTTTTGGGAGACATTAGGAGTGGGTGAATATGATTGGTTTTACTAGCCATTATTATATCCAGAAGGGCTTGTTGTCGATATTCGACTTCGACGATTTGGAGCAATATGCTTGATATAATCTCTTGTCTTAGCTGCCTTTTAGTTAAATCATCGGCCACATGGTGGAGATCGTTTATCTAGTGTGCTATTTTTTGTTGTCTGTCTATTAACATAGCCAGCGGTTTTTGAATCTTTTCCAAGGCAGTTTTTACAGCACTGATTTGTTGTTTTTCTAGTTTGGCTAGGGCTTGTGTATTCGATTCAAGTTCTTCTAACCTGCTGTAAATTTCTTTCTCGTTATTGCTGTCCATAGTTCCAAACAAATAGTGCATGGCATTGCCTATTCCATCAAATAGCGATCTGACCTTGCGTTTTCGTGGTACTAGTTCCCTTATAGTTTCCGTGCTCTTTCGTACGCTGTCTATTAAAGCGTGTATGTGTAGTTGCTGCACGTTGCACAGATCTCCGTGGTCTGTCATATTTATGCACAGTTTGTGCACTAAGTGCTCTGCATATTCCGCTAGCTTTATCTGGGTATTTAGTTCGTCCAAATCTATCTCGGTAAGGATATTCCAGGTGTCGTGATATACCATGAGGCTTCCTAGGTCCTCAAAAAATATACCCGAGCCATTTAGTTGGGTTCTTATATAGGGTTTGTCAGCGATCTCTCCTGTTGTGTATTGGATGAGGAGGGCAAATACGATGAATTTTAGCGCCATTTCTGTGGACAATTTGGAGGAAGGAAACAATCCTTTAAGTATATTTGTACTTGCATTGTGCCGTTTTAAACTGGGCAGTGGAGTGACTCCACCGCAAATGTTTTTGGGGAGGTATTGAAATGACGTTTAATGGACATTGAAGTAGGAATTTCGAGTCAACCTGGTTCATTTTTGTACAACATGCTTTTATTCGAAATATGGTTTTAAACTATTATTATGTACCGTCACCATTCGCTTACCAATTTTGATTGTGGTATTCACATCACTTGGTCTTGCTATTAGCTTATAAGGTCCTACCCAGATTTGAGAAAGCTTATGTTTTCTGCTTTCGTGCTTGATGAGGACCTTGTCTCCTACATGGAAAGTTAGGGGCCGTACTGTCTTATCGTAGTACCCCTTTGAGCGCTGTTTACTTGCCAATAAGTTCTTTCGTGCCGTGGCATATGATTGTTGGAGCTTATACTTCAATATGTGATAGTAGCTCTCATGATTGTAAACGGGTTCGGGATCCCGTTTTAAGTGTGATGGGACATCCGCTGTGAAGCCGTAAAGGTAGTCCATTGGGGTAAGTTTAGTACCCTCGTGTACACTGTTGTTGTACACGAATGCAGCGGTTCGTAGATATTGATCCCATGTTTTAGGATTTTCGTCTACGATTGTTCGCAGGTATTCTATCAGCGGTCTATGTGCACGCTCTAGTGCTCCATTAGACTGTGGGTGGTATGCTGAAGTCTGTAGTTTCTTCACCTTTAGAAGTTTACATACTCTTTTTTTTTAGTTCACTCAGGAAATTTGTTCCCTGATCGGTGAGTATTCTTTTGGGTATGCGATAGCGCGTAACGATTTCATCAAAGAAAACTTGCGCTACTGTGACTGCTTCGGCATTAGGTATTGCATACCAGTCGAAAAATTTTGTTAGATTATCCTGGAAGGTCAAGATATATTTGTTACCTGATATGGTCTCTTCTAATGGACCTACGATATCGAGGTAAACTTTGTCGAACGGTTTTTCTGCGATGTCCGTGATAACCATTGGCATTTTATATAATGGAGATGCTTTCATTGTCTGGCACTTTGGGCATTTTTTGATGTATTTCTTGATATCGCTAAGCATGTGTCACCACCAATACTTGCGTCTTATGCGTTTGTAAGTTTTTATTACACCTTGATGGCCACCAAATGGAGAATCGTGATAATCTTTTAAGATTGTTTGGATCTCCGTGGGGCTCGTAATAACTTCGGGTGTCTTATCAGTACTTTCTTTTTGCTCAAGCGATGCTGGGTTTAGTGTTACCGCCTCTGTGAGTTGAATTTCGTTTTGGTCCGCTTTCGTCTGCTCTTCTGTCTCCACACTGGAGCTATTTGTTGTCTCTTGAGCCTTTTGCTTCTGAGCTCGAGTCACGACGAAACAATGAGCGGTTTTCTTCTTTCTCTTATTATTTGTGGAATTGTCTTCCTCCACATCTGAGTCCATCGTGTGGTGGACTAGGGCTTTTACCGTTAAGGTATTGCCTAAACTGTCTTCCTTTAATGCTTGAGGGATGCGACTTAGTGCATCGACATTAGTATTGTACTTCCCTGGTTTATATTCGATATTGTAATCGAATTCAGATAATTTGTGGTGAAATCTCACCAAACGGGAAGTAGGGTCTTTCACATTGAAGATACCTTTGAGAGGTTTATGGTCAGTAAGACCGTGAATTTCCGGCCTTGAAGATAGCACCTGAAATTCTTGGTAGCCCAGACAATAGCCAATAACTCTTTCTCTATAGTAGAGTAATTTCTTTCGGCTTTGTTTAATGTGCGGCTTGCGTAGGCAATGGGCTTGCAGAAGAGAAAGAACAGATCCCAGAGCCTCGTTACTTGCGTCCGTAGTAAGATTAAAGGATTTTGTAAAATCGGGGTAAATCAAAAGTGGAGGAGAAATTAAAGCATTTTTTATGCTTTGAAATGCTTCTTGGCATTTCTCTGTCCAAGTGAACTTTACATCCTTTCGGAATAAATTCGTGATTGGACGTACAATTTTGGAGAAGTCTGGAATGAATTTCCTGTAGTAATTGGCAAGTCCTGGAAATGACTGAACTTGCCTTTGGACGCAGGCCGTCTTAGTTGGGTCTGGTAGGGCTCCTTCGCTAGAACATTTATGTCCTAGGTAAACAACTTCTCTTCGTAGAAACTGGCGCTTCTCTGGCTGCAGTTTCAAGTTGTTCTCTCTCAACTTATTGAAGACTTTCCTCAACTTTTCGTTGTGGTCATTTAAATTTTTTCCATAGATGACAATGTCATCTAGGTAGGCAAAACATTCGAGGCCTTGTAGGCCTGTTAAGACGAAATTCATTAGGCGTTGAAATGTGGCGGGGGCTCCTTTGAGCCCGAATGGCATACGCTTGAACTCGTAGTGCCCATATCTTGTGCTGAAAGCAGTTTTATGTCGATCTTTTTTGTCGACTAGAACTTGGTGATAGCCGTTGGCCAAATCGAGTGTGGTGAAATACCTTGCGTGACCTAGTTGGTCGAGAATATCCTCGATTCGGGGTAGCGGGAATGCGTCTCCAATTGTCTTTTCGTTTAACTTACGAAAGTCGACAACGACGCGCCATCTTTTTTCACCATCAGGTCCCGCTTTCTTGGGGACAACTAGTAGAGGTGAATTCCAAGGGCTTTTACTAGACTGGACTATCCCGCTGTCTAGCATTTCTTTTAACTGCTCGTTAATTACTTTCCGCTATGTTTCAGGTAAGCGGTACATTTTTTGATTGATTGGTGCTTGATCTTGCACCAATGGAATATTATGCGTTATCGCATTTGTATAGGTGAGTTTGTCACCTTTGAGGAAGAAGATATCGTTATACTCTTCGTAGAGTTCAGATATCGAAATTTTTTCCTCCGCGGTCAAATTAGGGTCTAGGCTGAGTTCGTGCTCTAGCCTAGAAGTACGCGGGTATTGTTTTGGGTCGTCCGGAGTCTCATAATCCGGGTATAAGAATCGTACATGTTGTAGGGTTGCTGTTTTTTCAGCTGAGCCTTCGGTTAACTTATTCTTCCTTTTAAATTTTTTACCTGTAAGTGGATGAGGCGTTTTTGATTCCTTTTGAGGCTTTATTTCGGTATTTTTAGCATGTTGCAGAGGATTTGCTTCCGGCTTGGTTGACGGCTGAGTTTGGTACACCTGTGTGGTCTTTGCCTTAGGTTGTGTGATATACTCATACGCGTCAATTCTATTACTTTTTGACCATGTAGAATTTTTTGTGCTGTGTGAGTAATATGCACCTTTAATATAGTCTTTGGCGACTCGCTACCGTTCTTATATGGCCGTTGTTTGTTTAATAGTGATTTATGCCTCGTGATTTTGGACAGAAGAGTTATATGCACCTTTTTGGCAGGCTTTAGACACTCAGTTCCGTCTCTTGTGTTGTTTGGTATTGCCTCTTTATTTGGTATTGGAATGTGCGTATGGTTGTGGTTTTTTGTGTGTATTAATGGGACTATGGTGTAGTCGTTTATTGGAAATAGCTGTAACTTTAAGCTATGTATGACTACTTGATGACTGTTAGCGTTGAGAATACTGACCAGCACTAATTCTTCTCCAGATGACAGCAAACTGTTTGCCAAGAAGACTCCATCGCTTATCTCTTGGGATAAACAGAGCATTTCTTCTTGAGTTTGTAACGGCACTGGGGCCACAATTTGAGAGCGCGCAGGTATGCAGATTGGTTCCTTAAAGGTAACCAATTGCTGCCTGCCTTCATCGGTCTCTTGTTCGCCCAGACAGCCTTTTTCACATTCCTTGGGCCCTTTTGGAGCTTGGCAGCCAGCTTTTCTCGTTTGAGAAGCCTTGAAGACACTGCAGGTGGATAGGTCAGCCTGTATAGACTCTACCTCTTTTGCAAGTGTTCTTACTTCGACTGCTTTTTCAGAATGTAGCTTGTCCGTTTCAAACTCTAATGGCAAAATAAATTCGTCTGGATTAGTTTCCGTGCGAGGAAACCTTAGTGCCTTATTAGGACCCTCAACGTTACAGTTTTTGCTAGGAAATCATTTCCTAGAAGTCCATCATTGGAAAGGCCAGGCAAGTTCTTTACGACTTGATACTTGCAGGGAATTTTGTTTTTGAAAACGAAGTTTCCCTGGAAATTTCCCAGCGTCTTTCCGGTACCAAATGGGGTCTGAAGTGTACATGCCTCATTGTGGTTAATTTTTTTGAGATCTTTTAATGACCTTTTCTTTATTATACTAACCTCAGCGCCTGTGTCTACTACTAGTTTAGTTTGGCCGTTCAGGCCTATGTCTAAAGGAAGTTTTACTGTAGCGACACTGGAATCGGGCTGCTGAGGAGACCCTATTTTATTAGATGGGAGATTTATAGTCGAGCCGGGGAGTTTTGGGTCGACTGTACGTCGTTTCCCTGACTCCTGGCTTCCCATTTACGTTTTTGTTGACAGTTAATTACTGCATGCCCAGAACGACCACTCTTGAGTTGTTATTGGGGTTTTGCGGCTCTCTAGGACGTTGATTTGGTGGTCCACTATTATTGTGTGATCTCTGGAAACTATTGTTGTTTCTTCTGCAGTCACGCACGTCATGGTTATACATTTTGCAGTTCACACAATAAGGCGTATTTTTCCTTTTGAGGCAATCAGCATTTGTATGGCCTCTTAAGTTACAAAAACTACAACTGATTTTATTTAAATAGGTATTTTTATTTTGTACATTATAATTTTTATTAGGAGATCTTGGCTCCTGTTTGATGTATGGTGGAACTTGAGCGTATGGCATTATGCCTGGAGTAAATACGCTGTGATTAGCTGGTGAGTTAATTCCACTAAATTGTGCGTTATTGGGTGTTATTGCACTTATTGAATGGGGTAGTGTATTTTGCATCACATTTTGTTGAAATTGTCCTGAAGGTTGCAGGAATAGAGCACTTTGCTGGAGACGTTCCATGTCAAGTGCTCTTTGTACGAGGTCATCCACCGTGCCGTCAGTCATGGTCAGAAGGTATTGGCACATATATGGGTTATTGACTCCTGTTTTTAGTGCGTTTTTCGCGAAATCTTCTAGCTGCGTTTTAACAGCTGGTGCTGCTGTGGCTCCGTATTTGGATTCTGCTGCTTCATTGCAGAGTGCCAGCATTTGTTTCACTCGGGCCGTGAAGGCTGTGAGGTTTTCTAAGGGATACTGCCTTGTAGTGATTAATTTATTTACCAGTTCCTGGTAAGTTTCTCTAGGCAGGTAAGTGCGATTTAGCCGTCCTTCTACTTCTTTGAAAGTAGTGGGCATATTTGAGGCAAAAAGCTGGTAAGCTTTGCCTCGAAGTCTGGTGGGAAAGATTTGTAAAAATGCTGTTAGTTCATCCACCGAAATGCATTATATTACCTGCCTGCAGCACCCTAGAAATGTTTGGAGCTCAAGGCTCAATTTTGGGTGCTGTTATCCTGAGAATAGGGGAACCAGCTGAGCAGTCAGTTTGGCGATTTTCGCGTAATCTGCCATGTTTATACTGGGGATTTTTGACTTTAATCTTGCTACTGTTGGGGAGCTATTTTCTTCTATGCTGGTCTCCAGAAGGGAGTCGCCCAGCCAATTTAAAAGGAATTCACTCGCGGTGGAATCACTGACACTGTCTTCGATGGCACTTTCTCTTAATCCAGCACTATTATTTTGAATGATATCTACCCCGAGAGAGTGCGAAAATTCTCCAAACTCCTTTAAGCTCTTTTTGAACTTCTCTGTGTTAATTTTAAATCTTTCGATTGTTTCCAATCTTTCTTTTCTCGACTTTTCGATCTGCTTTTCTACTGAGTCGCACTGATTCACAGAGAGTTCGGAGAAGTTTCGCACTTTCTCTTCCAAATTTTTTAAATATATCTCTAAATTTAAAGTGTTTCTTACTTGGTTGGGACCTGTCAGGGTTGTCCCGCTCCTTAACGTGACTCCTTTTACTGTTGATATTGTTGGGGGTGTTTGCGCTTCACCCTCTGCTGCGGATGTTGCTCCCTCGTTGCCTCCTTCGTTCCGGGACGGAACTTCCTGTGCGTCGCCCGGTGAGGAGGATTGTTGAGGACTTGATGGAAGTTGGATTTCCGGCGGTGTTTCTTGGTGGGAGCTTTCCTCGCTCATGGACCACCGTGTGTAAAATTTGCAGCTAGGGGGGCTTCTGCCGTCTTAATTTCCTTGGTTCAAATTGAGAGGGGGGCTTATTGCCTTCTTCGAGGTCCCTCTCAATTCAGGATCGTTGGTTCGGTTTCTTGAAGTTCTTTTGCTGCCGGGGGGGCCCGTGGCCTTCTTAAATTCTCCTGGATAAAAGCTGAAAGGGGGGCGCGTTGCCTACTTCGAAGTCCCTTTCAGCTCCGGATCGCAGATTGTCGGTTGAGGATTCTTCCTTCAAGTTTCGCATTGGAATTTTCGGCTATGGACGTCTTATGTTCCTGGGCTGGGATGAAGCGCGCTATGGTCCCACGTTGGCACTTTGTGCTTTGATGAGGGGGTGGCTGCGTGTTTTTCAAACAGAGGCAGTTAAAGCTGTCCGACCCCGAGCGTTGGGAGCCGACACGATCGAAATACTCCTGAAGCCAGACTCAACTTCAGGCGAAGGGTAGGGTGTCTTGCCCAGTATTCGATCTCGTCCTAAACTCCTTTTAGATTCGTAGGATGGAGGGTTTTCGAGCGCTTATACTTCGTTGGTTTAAAGTAGGCTTCCTCTATCCTACCGGCTGCGCCAATTGTTGTATACCAATATATGTATACGAATATATATATATCCTTTTGTCCTCACCTTGGTCGTTCAGTGATTAATGAAATTCCACTTTAGGTTTGGTTTAACTTTATTCACTATCCTATTTTTTTTACACTTTTATTATACTCAATATTCTAACTAGATTTTGTGACAACATTCTGGGCTTTTATTATACTCAATATTCTAACTAGATTTTGTGACAACAGTTTGGGTTTTTCATTTACAAATTCGACTGCCGAGTTCATCGTTCCCTATCTATTTCCCTTTTCTTTTTTAAAACTTTCCTTGGAACTTAATTCCAACTTTCTTTTTCTTTTTGAAAAACTTTCTAAACTGTTAACCTTTTTGTTTTTTTTGTACACTTGCTTAATTTTGTAATTCTTTTCTTTTTGTTTTCAAAAAACCGAGACCGCCGCGACCAAGCTTAAAAGACCATAAAAAAAACCAACTCGCTTTTAACAACCGACTGCGCTCTTTTTTAAGTTTAAAATTCAACTCGCTTTTTAAAACCCGACTGTCGCGAACTCCAAGAGATTTAAAAACCAACTCGGCTCTTGATCACTTTTGTCGCGATCAAGAGCCTTCGTTCAAGGTAGAAAATGCATAGTTGCATTTTCACCCTGAGAAAATTTTCATTTATTCTGGACTTAATTAAACAAGTCCAGAATATTTTTCGTTGGACGGTGGCTTGACATTTGATGCTTTTATAAACATCAGCCACCGTCACGACGATTAAAATTGCCGCGCGCGTATACATACAATGTATTTTTGCGGCGCGCTCTTCTTATCTCGAAAGCTTTTTTGTGATATGTATGTAATAATAATAATTTTTTTTTTTATTTATATATAGGCTCTTTATTTGGTGGCTCTTTGGCTCTTTTCAAAATCCTTAAAACTAAGTGGCAAAAGGCTCTACAAAGTGTAAAAAGAAGACGCTAGCTAAACTAAATGGTATAAAGTGTCAATAGGGACAAATAATAACATCTAAAACAATTATAACAACTAATAAACAACAACAATGACACAAAAAGGAAAACAAACAAGACAAAATGCTCAAAAGAGTCTAAAAACGGTCACAAGAATTTTGAAAAAGATCTAAAGTTTAACCAAAAAATTTTGAACCAGTCCCAATTTTGACAATTAGGTAAGTGGCAGTTCCAATGAGTTCCAAATTTCCAAAATAAACTAATAAAAATGTTGCTAAACGAGCGAATTTAAACAAAAAATTTTGCAATTTAGCACCGAAACCGAAACCGAATTAAAAACTTAATAGCCGAACGAACGAAAAATTTACCCGATACCGTTATAGAGTCCCGCGAGGGCGGCCTGTAGTATCATAGACCTCTACAAACTGCCCTCATCATCCCTCCAGCTTAGCATCTCTAACGGAGCGCTTATCCTTCCCACAGCACTTGCAACGGTTCCAAAGCGAGGAGAAGCCCCGTGGACTAGTGTTGCAAATGCTGTGGCCTGATATCACCAGCGAAAGACAAGAGCGCCGTCCTGCACTGACGATAGTGGCTGCCATGTGCAGTTGAATGTATCTGCGTTCGTTGCCAGATATTCAAGACGTAAACGTCTCTTCAATCTGTCAACGAAGTGGCGCTTAAGTGCATGTGCGTGGTGTTGTGGGTCAGTGTTCTGATTCCCATCTCCGGCTCTCATGTAGTACAAGTGAATTGTAGATTTGGCCAGTGTCAACACAAAGCTAATCAAACAATTCACCCGACTACAAACCTTTGGTCCCCATAGAAACGATGTCCTAGTAATGCCGAAATTCGGGTGGATCAACTGACACATATCGCGCACCAGTTCCATCAGATTCTGCAAAGCTGGACAAGTGAAGAACCTGTGAAACAAGGTGCCTTCACCAGAACAAACTGTGCAGATCCTCTGAACCCGCCGGTCGATATGTGATAACTGATTAGGATGCATAAGACTGTGATGCAGCAATTTGAATGCTACATCAGCATCTTTGTAACTAGAAGGATAACTGTAGACTACTCTGCAAGTTATCCCTCCCATCACGCCCATATTCACCCCGAGGTGTGTTCGCCATCTGTTGTATCCTGTGTACTCCGGAGGTCTTATTGACATAAGCACGTCACGGAGCACACGTGTTGTAAGTGTGCTGAAAGGTGTGTGAGGCGGTCTGTCCAGAACGAAAGCATCTTCCAACTTAGTGCCAGGGTCACTGGTCCCAAGTTGGCGAAATCTCTCCCGCGCAGAAGCCGCCAGGTCGTGTAGTTGTGGAGTGTTCGTGTTTATTCGACAGTTTCCAGAGATATCAATAATATCTCCGAGAACTGTCAGTGTATGCGTGTCAGCTTCAAAACCTCGAGCATTACTGAACACTGAATCTATTAATTCAGGATTAAACCTGATTGGAATCGACGCGAATTGCGTGTACCGCAGAGCATTCCACTTAAGGTGAAATGCTGGCCTGATTCTGCCCCAGGTCTGAATCGTTGAGATTAGATCCTGTGGCCAGTCACGAGGATAGGGTGGTCGAACAGAGAGCAGGTAGTAATACTCCCCTATGCCGATCCCTCCCAGTACATTCACCCACAGTTGAGAAATTAAGGTGTCTCTCTGGCAAAACACTCGTTGGAATGCACGCACTTGGAGACACCTTGATTTCACAACCAAGTTAGTGAGACCTAATCCACCTATCTTGACTGGCAGACAGAGCGTGCTTTCAGCAACCCATCGTCTTCCGCACCAAAAGGCGTCTATCGCTTTTGCTTGAAGAAGACCTACGAAGCCTTCATCAAACGTCTCAGACTTTAGCAGATGAACGATGGACGAGGTAATCAAATAGTTTATCACGACTGACCTTCCCATTAGGGATAGTGGAAACAGTCGACTACGCCATGAGTTAACAGCTCTAGAGAGTTTCTCAAGAGCGATGCGGCTATTATTTGATTTACTCTCGCGTCCGATATACACACCTAAATACTTCAGGCAAGTATTAGTCCATTGGATGTTCAGTGGGGTATCTGTACGATCTCTCCACCTTCCACACCACAAGCCTTGACTCTTGCTAAGGTTGATTTTAGCGCCCGCTATACGTTCGTACTGTTCGAAAACAGCACGAGCGACCGGAAAAGCTTCATCTCTTGTCACGAAAATAGAAAGGTCATCCGCATATGCCAACATAAGAGGCCTCACATTGGTATATGGTAGATGCACTGAATATTGTCCGAGCATTCGACGAAGATTCACCAGTAGCGGCTCCAACGAAAGATCATAAAGCATACCTGACAATGGACAGCCCTGTCTGATACCTCGATGAAACGAGATAGGAGCCAGAACCTGTCCTTGATGCTTAATCAAAATCGCTGAATCTCTATACAGTTTCCCGATGATATCGAGCCACCTGGGCGGGAACCCAAATGCCTCGAGAGCAGTCAGGAGATACTCGTGCGAGACGCTATCAAAAGCCTTTTGCTGGTCAAGAGAGATCATGGCCATTTGTGTACCTGTCTGTTCATGGTAGGCAAACAAATGTTTGGCTACCGCGATGTTGTCGTAGATACTACGACCAGGAACACAATAGGACTGTTCCGGGTGTATTACCGAAGCAATCACTGAGCGGAGTATCGCCCCTAATGCTTTGCAGACGATTTTGTAGTCAACATTGCATAGGGTTACTGGCCTCCAGTTCCCCATCCTCTGCAAATCTCCTTTCTTTGGAATCAATCGCATAACAGACCTCCTCCAACTTGAAGGAAAGTCTGAATGTGTCTCAACCGCCGAATTGAAGACTTCCAAAAGGTCAGGAATTAATAAATCCCTGAAACGTATGAAGAATTCTGGAGTCAAGCCGTCATAACCAGGTGAAGTGTGTCGCCTTAGATCCTTTGTCGCAGCGATCATATCCTCCAATGAGATTACTGTATCCAGGATCTCCTTGCTGTCTTCAGAGAAAATGGGAATATTCTCAAGAAATTCATGAGTGGTCGAGGATGTTGTCGACGTCGATTCAGAGTAGAGACTACTGTAATAGTCTCGAATAAATTCTGATAGCTGTTGTCCGTTGAGGACTTGTCCAGATTCATCAACTATCGATTCGACTTCACAAGAAGCAGTACGTCGTCTAGTTGCCTGAAAGAAGTACTCGGTTGGAGAATCGCCTTCCCTCAGCCAGCGTGATTGGCTGCGCAGCACAAACTCCAAGCTGTGCTTGTAAGTTTGTGTTGCCAAGCGTTCCTTTATTCTGTTAAAATAAAGAATCAACTCCGGCTGAGTTGGGAGAAGAGCTGCCACCCGAGATACTTCGGCCGACAAGCTAGAAGCTTGATACCCACTTCGATTGAAATTCGCTTCGATAAAAGATCGAATTTGGAGCTTTCCAACATCCCACCATTGACTAAGAAGAGGAAAGTCACCTTTCCTCTCTTGCCAATCGTGCCAGAATTCAGTGAATTCATTGATGAACTGCTCGGAATTCAACAAATAGTTGTTGAATATCCAGTATGCAGTTCTTCTTTCAACTAGAGTGCTGGTTGCCACTACAAGAAGGTGATCGCTAACGGAACACACTTCATGAGTGACACCAACGAAATGTTCTAGTATTCCAGGTGAGACGTAAAGTCTATCGATTCTGGAGCCTGCGAGACTTCCATGGATATTTCGCGAGACCCTCGTGTATGATCTAGTCGTAATAATAATAATAATAATAATAATAATAGTTTTTTATTTTACACTTCATTGTCTTAGCGTTCAAATTAGTTATAAACAAATTAGAAAAAGTAATAATAATAATATAATAATATAAATTAATATAAATTAAACTGAAATTAATACTAAGATGCAAATAGCCAATTGACTTAAAAAACTACAACAATGGCTCCAAGGCCGTCTGTCGAGGTTGGCAAGCACTAAGGTAGCATCTTAAGTGAGTCATTTTCATTAGCAATTCAGTTACATGTATGTATTTAGATCTAAGAAACTATAGCATTTTTGATAATATTGAATTATTCATTATATTCTGAAATTAAAAACTTTCTGTATTTCCAGGCTTTTGTAGCAAATTGAAAAAGATCCTTATATTCATTTACTCCATTAAGAATATCTAGTACTTCAGATTCGCTTAAGTTTTTTTTTCCGAAAATTCTGATGCGAAATTCCGATAGAATAGGACAGATTCCAAGAAAATGCAACAAGTCCTCAGTCTCACCCAAATTGCAGAGGGAGCAAAGGCTAGAGCCATCTCTTCTCCACCAGCTTCCATTCAGACTTATAAGACCACATCTATACTTGAAGACTAAACTAATCTTTCTTAGAGAGAACTCATTTTTGAAATAATTTTGTCCAGGTAAATTGCATATCTTTGGATATAGCTCATGCCTCACGGATGTCCTCGCATTTTCTAAAGCTTTATTCTTTAGCCACACATCCTCCGCTTCTATCAATTCAAAAAATGTTGTTTTGATCTCGACGTAAGTACTATGCAGAATATCTAGAGAGCAATTGTGTTTTTCAGCTAACTCCGTCCATGACCTATGCCAATATACATCTTTTTCTATAACTTTCCGAGTGAGTTTATGGGGTAATCTGTCACCATTATATGTGAAAAGTGTTCTGAGAATATATAGCAAATGGCATTTTAAGGTATAGATGTACACATCTGACAAATCTGTTTCAAGGGTGAGAGCGTAATTAGGGGTTTGTTGTGGCAAACTTAACATTTTTTTTAGAAAAAAGCGCTGCAATTTTTCTACATCATTAAATTGAGAAAATCCCCAAATTTGTGCCCCATAACAAAGAATAGATCTAGCAACAGCTTTAAATATTTTAATTTTTTCGGAGTGTTGAATACTGTTTTTTATGAGAAAAGTCTGCCATGCACAGTTAAGGCTTACCTTAGCACTTAGTAGGCGTTGATGTATATGCGCCACCATTGATAATTTTGGAGTTAAAGTAACACCAAGGTAAGTGTATTTTTTAACTACCTCAATATCTCTATTTTGAAAAATCCAGTGTTCCGAGCTCTTTCTGGCACCTCCACCACGCTGAAAGACCATTATTTTTGATTTATCTAGATTGAGTTGCAGGTTCCAAAGCTGGCAATATTCCTCTAATCTATGTATCATGGACTGAAGTTTAACTGGATCATCAGAAAGGATGACAATATCATCCGCGTACATTAGCACTTTAATATCAATATCTTCCACAGAAATGCCTACTTCCATGCTATCCTCCAAATCATTAATGAATAATGCAAACAACAGTGGGCTTAAAATACATCCTTGCTTTACACCGCAACTTGTATTAAATCCCTCCGAAAGGGTGACACCATCCCACACAAGCGCTGTGGTATCTCTGTAAAGCTCTTGTAAATTATTAATCAATTTAGAGGATAATCCATAAGAATAGAGCTTATAAAATAACGAGTTACGAGCAATTGTATCAAATGCAGCTTTAAAATCGACAAAAAATCCATAAATCTTCTTTTTATTAGAATTATGGCAAAGTTTAATTGTACATATTAAATTATATATATTATCGATTGTTGAGTATCCTGAGCGAAATCCTGCCTGACTTTCAGACAGTATTTTGTGTCTCTTTACCCAAGTAACAAGTCTCTGATAAAGTAAACCCACATATATTTTAACTACACTATCCATGAAAAAGAGGCCGCGATAATTTTGAACTTGATCAATGTCACCCTTCTTATGTATAGGGAAAATTACTGATTTAGTAAAAGAGGCAGGAACTTTACCTGTTTCATAAATATAATTATAATTGTCAAGTAGTTTTTCCAGAAATATTTCAGGCGCATATTTATAAAATTCATAAGGGACACGATCAGCACCAGGAGCTTTATTATCCTTTAGACTATTTAAAACTTCCAGCAATTCGCTCATCTCAAATTTACAATCTAACGAAGCATCGTAGATTTTAGGAGCTGCATACAATACATTAAGAGAACTTACAAGGGGTGTTAACAAAGACTGAAAATAAGTTTTGAAGGCATCTATATCAATATCAGAACTAATTATATACTTCTTTCCGCGCAATTCTTTTGCTATTTGCCACCATCTCTTGGAGTCTCGAACAGATCCCAGTCTAACAGCGAGGCATTCATAGTATGTTCTTTTCTTACTTTTGCATAGCGTTTTATAAGCTGCATTTGCCTTTAAGTAACTATGACGAGCAAATTCAGAGCAAGTTTTTCTAAAAATATTTAGCCATTTGTAGGATAATCGTCGACTACGTAAACAGTCGCTGTCAAACCACTTTTGCTTATACGTGAAATTCTTGGTGCAAATTGGAATTGCTGATTTTTTTATAGCTTCTACCAAAAGTTCAATTGAGTGTTCTGTTATTTCTGAGGGCAAATGTTCGCACAAATTTTCCACTCTTACCCCATATTCTGCAGGTGTCTGAGCTTTCCAATTAAGCTTAGGTAATAAAGTCATTGTCCTTTCTTGGCAGTAAGAAAGAAGGGTGCTCAGATTTACTGATAAGTATAATGGAAAATGATCAGAATAAATTTGGTCATCTATTCTAAATTTATCTACACATCCAATCAAATTATACATTCGTACATACATATTGTAATTTTCACGACAAATCGTACTGAAGGTACGATTTGTCTTTTGCTTTGTTTTTTAAAAGTAAATATTTCTACTTTCAAATTTTGCTGAAGGCAAAATTTGCCATGGGAATAATTTTATTTTAATTCATGGAATGTGAAGAAAATTGCTGATGCAATTTTCTTCACTGATTGAATAGATAAGCTAACCGTGTATTAGGCATGGTTAGCTTATGTGAATTTTAGTGATTTTTGGAATTTTTAATGTTTTATAATTTTTAGGGTTTTTAGGAATTTTAGGAACTGATTCGCTTTCTTCAAATGTTTTTGAAGGTAAGCTAATCATGTTCCAACATGTATGTATGCATGTAAAATTATTCCGTTTTTATACTTTTCCAGGGTATTAAATTTACGTACATAACATCTTCATATTCATCATCATCCTGGTCATAGTCATCTTGTAGCAATAAGAGATTTACATGTCGCTCCATCCTGTGTTTCGTAAATCTAACTGGAACTGTGGTGAAGAGACGCTCTTTCTCTAGGATGAACACGTTTATTGATAAATCGTTCTGGTCTTCAAATTGCGTTATTTGCTTATAGTCCAGTCAAATAAGCCGAAAAAATGCTAAAGATCGCATTTAATTTGTTTCAGGCTGCAATTTTGAAGGTTGGTGTAGGGTGGTCCTGGGAGTATTGTCGCAAAAATGCAGCCTCGCAGGACCAAAAAAAAAAGGGTGAAAGACAATAAAAACACCCCCGAACGCATGACAATCTATTTGCCGTGCGTGCGGTTTGGAAGAGGTAAAATTTTTGAAAAAATTAAAAATGCTATATTATTCAGAATATGATTCTAAATAAAAAAGTCTAGGGTGGCCAACCCCTATCTCGTAAGTGCGCGACAGGAAAATCGAAAGAAGCTAAGGGTGGACACATCGCTATATCCACGAACATGTGTCCGATTACTTCAATTCTGCAACATTTTCGTTCAAGAGCTAGCAACAAAAGAAGCGTGAATTTTTCGATGATGGAATGGAAAAACGAGGGGAGTGAAGAAAGTTATCGGACTATATGTTGAGCAATATTTGCGCTCATGTTTTGCTGTGGTGACGTACTTGGAACATTTTTGAATTTTTCTTAGAATTTTGGCTGGTTGTGCAAAGCGAGCCGAGATATGATGATTTTTGCTTTGAATTTTTTCTTTTTAGTTCAATATGGCTGCAGCTTTGCGCATTCGATGGTTTTTAGGGTTTTAGGTGACTGCGATTGCGTAGGCGTGGAAGAAAATAATGTTATGTGATTGTGTACATTTGTTGTTTGTTTTTAATTGTTGTAAAGGGTAGGATATGGGATTGCAGGCTACACAGGAAGAATGAGATATAATAAATTAATGGTATAGACTAGATGGGTGGGATCTGGGTTGGTTAGATTGTTAAAAATTGAAGCGTTACCTTATTTAAAAATTTATTACTGACAAATCATAGTTATATAAAATTTGCACGTGCTTTCTTTTTTTAAATTTAATTAAAAAAAGGTTTACTAATTCCCAATATGATATAGTGCAATAATTGTCTCTTGCAATTTTCAAATCAAAAAATCAAATCAAATTAAAAAGGATTTGTTTAATCATATTGATTCTACTTTGTGTGGGTACTTGGTGGAGCATGCTACACATTATGTAAGGTGTTATAAATTTTAAGCAATTTAAATAATTTAAAAAAACACTTGGCAATTTATGTTCAACTTTATAAATGTATTTGTCATTTTATTAAAAAAACAAAAAACAAAAAATTAAAGCCGACGCGTTTCGTTCGATCAGAACATTATCAAGGCTAAACGACTACTAATTATCAATTTTGATTGTGCTGGCTAGATGCTCTGAGAGCTAATTTTAACAATAACAGGGTCTAGAAGATGGCTTCTGTTACTGAAATCAATTTGGTCATTAACTAGAAAAGTACCATTCTTCGATTGCTTTCTGATTTCATAGATTTCGTACTTGTCTAATATTTTTCCACCTTTTAAGCAATGCACCAGTTGCATGTCGTTTAAATTAGCTGAATGTTTATTATCGCGTAGATGGTTTGCAAAGCCAGAGTTCGGGTTATTGGATTTACTAGATTTTATGTGTTCAGAAAATCTTGTCTTAAGAGATCTTTTTGTCTTCCCTATATAAACAGCTTGGCAATCGTTGCAGTTAAGCTTATAGACTCCACTTTTATCCACTGTATCAATTTTAGGTTTTATCTTATTATTGGATAGCAAATTTTTAAAGAGTATATCTATTGGAAAAGGCTGGTACTATATTAGCGTTTTTTAAGTAGTCTTGAATTTATTAGATAATCCTTCTATATGTGGAATTTTCTTATATATGGCATCTAGACTATTACCCCGCACTGAAGAGTAAATGGAATCGACAACTTGATTGAAACATTTTTTCTTTAGAATACAGATAATTGTACTCTCTTTATATCCATTATTTATTGCTATAGTCAAGATGGTGGACAATTCTTTATTAAAATCAGTTACACTAAGACGAACTTTTAATAGTCTGTCAATCATACAGTGAAAAGATGCCATTTTTGTATTCCAAGGATGACAAGATTTACTTGGAATTACAGTGTCAGAAAATGTTTGTTTTCTAAAAATATTGTAACATAATTTGTTATTGTTAATTTTAAGCGTCAGATCTAAGAAATTGATTTTATTATTGCCTACTTCTACAGTAAATAAAATATTTTGGTCTAATTTATTTAGAGTTTTACTCACAAAATTTTCAAATTGTCGTTCGGTTCCCGTCCAGATGCATAGAATATCGTCTAAATATCTATTTATTTATTTATTTATTTATTTATTCAGTCTACCGATTTTAACAATCTTACAGACAGGAAATATTACATATTTACATATAAGCTATGTATAATATATTTAGGCAAGCATTAGAAACAATCATAGATCATAAATCATTATTAACATAATCATAGACATCATTATACGAGGAATAATTAATTATAGAAATTATTATAGATGCATTAGCTAACATTTTTTGCTTAGAAATATAACATAGGCACATGCCAATTACAAAGTTATATCGAATATATCCTTAGAAAACATAATTAAATGTCGTTTTGAAGAATTAATTAATAGCAAGGGTTAAGGAATAATGCAGAAAATAGAAGGAAAACTAGGTGGAAGGAGAAGCACAGGACCAAGTCGAGGTGGGAATCGAACCCACGACCCCAGGGATGGTAGCCAGCGCGCTTACCAACTGAGCTACCGAGGCCAAAATAAAATATTTTTCATAATAGGAAGACCAGAATTAAAAAGCTCATTTTCTAGATTACACATTAAGAATTCTGATAGAAAATGTGAAAGAGCGGAACCTCTGAACTCTGAATGTAAAATTTCCCGTTAAATTGGAAATGATCTTGGTCAATGCACAGATCTATTAAACTAATCAATTGTAATGTTTTATTTTTGTCTAAGATTTCGGTTTCAATTTTATTTTATAAAACATTTTTTTAATTTAGTTAGAGGAATCGACGGAAACAAATTACTAACACCAAATGAAATTAATTTAGCGTTATTAGGTATATATAAATCCTTAGTTTTTTTAACCAATTCTGGCGAATTTTTGATTGAAAATTTGGGTTCAAAGTGGATAAAAGTGGAGTCTATAAGCTTAACTGCAACGATTGCCAAGCTGTTTTTATAGGGAAGACAAAAAGATCTCTTAAGACAAGATTTTCTGAACACATAAAATCTAGTAAATCCAATAACCCGAACTCTGGCTTTGCAAAACATCTACGCGATAATAAACATTCAGCTAATTTAAACGACATGCAACTGGTGCATTGCTTAAAAGGTGGAAAAATATTAGACAAGTACGAAATCTATGAAATCAGAAAGCAATCGAAGAATGGTACTTTTCTAGTTAATGACCAAATTGATTTCAGTAACAGAAGCCATCTTCTAGACCCTGTTATTGTTAAAATTAGCTCTCAGAGCATCTAGCCAGCACAATCAAAATTGATAATTAGTAGTCGTTTAGCCTTGATAATGTTCTGATCGAACGAAACGCGTCGGCTTTAATTTTTTGTTTTTTGTTTTTTTAATAAAATGACAAATACATTTATAAAGTTGAACATAAATTGCCAAGTGTTTTTTTAAATTATTTAAATTGTTTAAAATTTATAACACCTTACATAATGTGTAGCATGCTCCACCAAGTACCCACACAAAGTAGAATCAATATGATTAAACAAATCCTTTTTAATTTGATTTGATTTTTTGATTTGAAAATTGCAAGAGACAATTATTGCACTATATCATATTGGGAATTAGTAAACCTTTTTTTAATTAAATTTAAAAAAAGAAAGCACGTGCAAATTTTATATAACTATGATTTGTCAGTAATAAATTTTTAAATAAGGTAACGCTTCAATTTTTAACAATCTAACCAACCCAGATCCCACCCATCTAGTCTATACCATTAATTTATTATATCTCATTCTTCCTGTGTAGCCTGCAATCCCATATCCTACCCTTTACAACAATTAAAAACAAACAACAAATGTACACAATCACATAACATTATTTTCTTCCACGCCTACGCAATCGCAGTCACCTAAAACCCTAAAAACCATCGAATGCGCAAAGCTGCAGCCATATTGAACTAAAAAGAAAAAATTCAAAGCAAAAATCATCATATCTCGGCTCGCTTTGCACAACCAGCCAAAATTCTAAGAAAAATTCAAAAATGTTCCAAGTACGTCACCACAGCAAAACATGAGCGCAAATATTGCTCAACATATAGTCCGATAACTTTCTTCACTCCCCTCGTTTTTCCATTCCATCATCGAAAAATTCACGCTTCTTTTGTTGCTAGCTCTTGAACGAAAATGTTGCAGAATTGAAGTAATCGGACACATGTTCATGGATATAGCGATGTGTCCACCCTTAGCTTCTTTCGATTTTCCTGTCGCGCACTTACGAGATAGGGGTTGGCCACCCTAGACTTTTTTATTTAGAATCATATTCTGAATAATATAGCATTTTTAATTTTTTCAAAAATTTTACCTCTTCCAAACCGCACGCACGGCAAATAGATTGTCATGCGTTCGGGGGTGTTTTTATTGTCTTTCACCCCTTTTTTTTGGTCCTGCGAGGCTGCATTTTTGCGACAATACTCCCAGGACCACCCTACACCAACCCTCAAAATTGCAGCCTGAAACAAATTAAATGCGATCTTTAGCATTTTTTCGGCTTATTTGACTGGACTATTAAGCGTCACTGGAAATGTTATTCCAGTTAAATTTAGCACAGTAGAATAATGTGGATATGATGAGGTCCTATCGGAGCTGACAGTTGTAGGATATAGCGCTGATGTTACTGACCACGCGAAGCATGCTTCATCATTATTTTTTAAATTAATGCAAGCTTTCTTTGATGCAATCTCCTTTGGCAGCGGTATATAAAATGATCCCCGAATCGGCTCAAACTTGTTGATATGCACCGCTAAATGTATTATAGAATGCAGAGCCCAACCACTATCTTTCTCTTGAAACTCTTCCAGTTGAGTAAGTATTGGGTCGTATATATTTAATTTATACCACTCATTCAAATTATCCTCCACACTGATTGGGGCAGTTCGTGCTTGGAAGTAGTTAATGTCTTTAATAACTTCATTATCACCAGTTTCTTTAATGAACTCACCGCAAAACTTTGTAGCAACTTTAAGATGGTATTGTTGTTTTAATGTATTCTTAATGCGGCGAGCAAGTAATTTGGAAGCATCTTGCATAAACAGCTTAGGATCTAGGTGGCTTATATTCACGATAACACCTGCCCTAATTCTACCTACGAATGCTGTTTTTATTTCTTCCCACTTAACAAAATCACTTCTTATTACTCGTTGATTAGTTCCTCCACCTCGATGGGGAGCTTTGATTAACACTCTCAACGATATAATTTGAGCAATACAGGTGTGCAAATGTTGTTTCATAGCATTCTTATTACACTTTCGAAATGCTGCTTGATATTTACGAATGTTTCTGTTACACTCTTTAACAATATTGTTTTTATTCACAAAATTTGCATCACTTAAACACTTCAACACATCTTCTCGCAATTTCTTAATTAATGAAAAACTTTCACTTATTACTGTGATAGACATTTTTAATTTTTTTTTATTCGGCACTAAAACTTAGAATCACTTAGATTGACTGGTGCTCCCCAAGAGTTTGCTTGCGCTAGCAACGGTTTGTAAACATGAATGATCCTGCTGCTACAATAATCATTGCACAGGATGAATTCCAACGAATTTGCTTACAGGATGATATCGAATTACACGATAAGAAAATCACTCAAATTAATTTGATTACTTTATTCTGCTGGTTGAATTTGCAAATAAAATTGTTTACATAAATGCATACATGAAAATGTGAAAATTTGTTTACATTCTAATGAAACGTTTCGATCAGCAAAATTCTTGGAACAATAAAATTTTTGGCTGCCTACAGGAAGTGTGGTATCAAATTACTTGAAAAGAGTAAACCTGAATCATTTGCTGATATTGCTTAAATTTGTTTACAACAGGATGTGAATATTTGTTTACGAATTCCAATGAAACGTTTCGATCAGTAAAATTCTTAGAATTGGGTTGCTTACAGGAAGTGTGGTCTCAAATTACATGAATCATTCAGCTTAATGTGCTGATATTGCAAATTTGCTTTAAGCGGGATTAAACTTGTTTTGGAATCATGACTATAAATTGAGGAGCTGAATCAGATTTGCAATCAGTTTCATTTTGGAGTTCAAACGATAAACAACCAAGGAGAAAGTAATCTGAAATGGCAAACGCAATGGAGGAACTGAAGAAGCTGGAGCAGTACCCACCTTCTCTAAAGACAGCTGAAATGGAATTTAATAAGGAATACAAGATTCTGGGTGCCAGAAGATGTAAGACTGCATTTGGATCTCGTATCATCCTGGACTTGGAAGGCTGTCAACTTTTCCTTCCTGCATGGTACAGCACAATTACTGATGAAACTATAGTGGAGATAAATACTGCAGGAGATTTTTATATTATAAATAGAGGTCCTATCGGCCGAACATTTAAAATGGAGTTTATTCGCCATGATGTTAATTTGTATCCAATTAATTATTATATTCATTAAAAAAAATCAGTAATGTGAAACAAGTTTTTTTATTATAAATATTACTAAATTATTAGGGATAATGAAAGTTACGTTTAATACTAGTGCTCCACAAGTTTACATAATTGAATATGAGTCCAGAAAAGGACCTTGGGAGACATATGCTCTGGATCGCTTTCGTTTCCAAGATAGGATTCATAGAACTTCACTTATATTGCTACCAATTTTGAATATAGGACACAGGGAAAAAGTTTATAACTTAAGATTTAGAAATAAATAATTAATTTGATGTGAATAAATATTGAAATTTAATTTTGGTTTGACAACATTATTTTCGGCAAAAGAAATTGTATCAATACACCTCCCAGCAACCATATTTTTACCTTAAACTTGAAGTTTTCTATTAAATATTTACAGCAAGTGTTGATATTACTTAAATTTGTTTATTTAATGAGAATTCCAGTAAAGCGCATCACACCACATTACTAATTGCCAATTAGCTAATTACCATCCAAGCTGCTAATTGCCAATTAGTAATTATATAATTGACAATTAGCTAATTGTTTGAACAAATGTCACTAATATCTCGAATACCAAAGCCCGTAGAGGATTTGTGATGAAAATTTCGTTCCCCCTCCCACCCCACACCACCAAGAATCCGTTTCCATGAGCAAAAATAACTCGAAATATTAATACGCTAATATCTCGAAAACCAGAGCCCGTAGAGGATTTCTGATGAAAATTTCATTACCACCCCTGCCTATCTTTATTATCCCCCCCACATACCACCCCTATAGAATCCATTGGCATGAACAAAAATTTCCTACTATTAACTTTAATTATTAGTTCAAAACCAAAAGCCTACATTTAGGCGCTCAAGAAAAATCAATTATTACTAATATTAATTCAAAACCAGGCGCAACACTTGAAAACAACAAAAGCCTACATTTAGGCGCACCACACATCCAAAATAATGAAGCAAAAAACTTCCCAAAACCGTAGCATGCTGCCACGTGTGGGCAAAAGTGAAGCAAAAAACTTCCAAGAGAACCGTACCACACATCCAACAAAGCCGTAGTACCGGAGCATGCTGGTAGTATCGGCTAATGTCTCAGTGACATTTTCTAGAATCTGTTCATGGTGATGTCATGTTGTGAAATTCGAATGATGCAGATATCTACAACTTCCCTGCTAAGAAAACTTATTTAGGTGCTGTGATGACGTCATGCCGATATCTGGAACTCTCCCGCTAATAAAAGAAAACAGCAAAACCAAGGCATGCTGGTAGTTCCGGCTAAGGCCGCTACGGTACCTTACTCAAGAAATGGCGGTTGCGCCCAAACAGATGTCGCTAATATCCCGAAAACCAAAGCCTGTAGAGGATTTCTGATGAAAACTCCCACTCCACACCGCCAAGAATCCATTTCCATGAGACAAAATAACTTGAATTATTAATACGCTAATATCTCGAAAACCAGAGACGTAGAGGATTTCTGATGAAAATTTCATTACCCCCCCTCCCTATCTTTATTATCCCTCCCACATTCCCATCATCTAGAATCCATTGGCATGAAAAAAATGTCCTACTATTAACTTTAATTATTAGTTCAAAACCAAAAGCCTACATTTAGGCGCTCAAGAAAAATCATGATAAAAAGCCTACATTTAGGTGCACCACATAACTATCTAAGAAAACCGGAGCATGCTGGTAGTACCTGCTAATGCCGCCAGAGCGCAGTCAAGACCAAATGACACATCCCGGTAGTACCGACTAATCCCGCTAGGGTGCAGTCGAGACTCAATGGTGCACCCAAGACACAATGGTGTATCCAAGGCACAAACCAATACAGCCAAGACACAAACCTACATTTAGTATGGGCTCAAACGACCTAGCGACGGTAGCGAAATCCTGGAAGCTAAAACAGTGCGCCAGAACTGTCATAGAATAACTACTCAGATAACAGCTACACAGCTTTTCGAACAGGTCTGATAACTGCTTAACAGCTTTCAAACAGGTCAGGTAACAGCTTAGCAGCTTTCCAAACAGCTCTGATAAGAGGTTAACAGCTTTTAAACAGGTCTGATAACAGCTTAACAGCTTTTCGAACAGGTCTGATAACAGCCTAACAGCTTTTCAATAGGCCAGATAACAGATTAACAGCTTTTCAAACTGGTCTGATCGACAGACGGAATCCTCATCATCAGCCAAATCGGAGTTTCCTGTGATGTGCTTGATTATACACATATATATAATACACTTCCGGATGAAGGTCAAGGGTCAGACGCCCTTCCGGTTTCAAAGGTGATGCCGGGGGCTCAAGGTCGAGCCCACGTGTAAATGTTTTTTCTCAAGCCGTGCTAACATTCTGCGTAAAACGCTCAACCGCCCGATTAGGAGCTCGCTGTAGTGGGCAAATATTATTCGGGAGCTCTGGACTTAGTAGGGAAATTGAATAAAAAGAATACCATATATAAAATATCATTATTGGTTTATTATTAATTGAAAAATATTAACATTTAATTCTTAGTGTATCATTCAATTCCTTTAATCGGTTTTCCTATAACTGTAACAACACTTTCCTTATTTTACAATAATGTAAGTATATCTTATACTATAATACCTACAATTAAAACAAACTATTTCATTAAATGGTATTTTAGCTATAATACAATTTTTATTTACAATACATATCATAGACTAGTCTTAGATTATATGTTTTCTGCGTCTGATCCTTGCTGTTCTGATTGAATAGAGTAATGTCCCCATGGTAGAGTATTCGTTGTCCCACCCATACTATACCGCTTGTTATCATATGGACTCAATGCAATCTTCTTTTGGTTGATCGTGTAGACAATATGGTTATGCGATCGTATGGAGCTCTGATTAGCAGTTAATACTCGCTTGTTATTCAAACATTAGACGTAGTCTTCGAAATTAATATGCCTCTGGACTACATTAGTCTTGACTCCTTTTGCTTACTTTACAATTTTACCATCGTTTATACGCAGACTGTACATTTTCGAGCGCAAGCCTACAAATTCGCTCATGATTTTCCCATTAAGCTTATCCTTCATTAGACCAGGAATCTTTTTATTCATGAGCGGTAAATCTAACTGGTTATCTTCTGGGTAATCACTTGTATCAAATTTGTTTATATTTTCAGCTATGAACTCATATGCATTTTTCTCTTCAAGTTTATATATTAGAGAATCAGTATCTGTATACATGTCTTTACATTTATCTCTAAATTCACGCTGCATAAAACTGTAATGGAAATCGTAGAGGCATATCTTTGAAATTTCCATAACTGCCATTCCAATATAGAGAGGCTTATTGAATAAGATTTTGAGTCGCCTTAATTCCACAGCAACTAAATTCTCATCAAATATCGTTGCACTGTGGAAGTTGGGTGCCGCAATCCGAGCTTTTGCACCATAGCGACCTTCCCACTTGACGCAAAGCTTGATATCGCTATACTTGCGCACATTTTCCATAGTCTTACCAAAAGCAGCATTATTCATCTTTTTATAGCTGCGAAAACATAATCCACTAATGTGTCATACTCGTCATCGACATTCTCATGGTTCTCAATTCTTCCAACAATTTTTGTCTTAGCGGCTGTTTTGGGATGACTCGATTTGCCGCTTAAACTCGAGCTCCTCCCGCGTTTCCCGTATTCCGTAAGGATCGATTTTCGTTAGTAGGTTGTTGCCGATTATTGTTATTGCGGTTACAAGTGCTACAATTACAACGTATGACCCCTGGTGCCCCACATCCAAAACATTGCCATGGACTTCTACAATTTCTCGCAATATGCCCAGGTTTTCTACATTTAAAATATGTTAAACGTCTTGTTGCATCCTTATTTAAGTCGTGATTAGAAATGGCTGATACCGGAGGGTTGTCGACTGATACATACGCTAGATCTGGCTCTAACAGGTGATTATTTCTCTTTGAAGGTGGCGGAACAAATGCTTCCACTGATGCACGAACTGACTCCAAACGTCTTCCCAACTCCACGAGATCTTTAATTGATTCTACCTCTTGTAGTCCAAGCTGAGTCTGATAAAACGGGCTGATGTTTCTCTTGAGGATTCGCAATTGTTGCATCTCAGTTAAGGAATCTGTCAGCCGAGCGAACATGTTCATCATATTTGCTACATACATCCCAATTGTCTCGTCTCGGCCCTGCGTCCTCTTCTTAATCTCGTCCATCAGTCTGTCATCATAGTCTCTTGGAAGGAACTCTTTCTTTAATTCCTTTACCAGCTCCTGCCAAGAATTAAATTCAGCTTTGCTTGCTCGGTACCAAATCAAAGCTTTGCCGGTGAAGAGGTCTAATGCTGATCGAAATAGTTGTTGCTTATTGATTCCTCGAGCATCAGCCAATCTCTAAGCGACTCACTTAGAACAAACTAAATTCATGAAATCAACCTATGTAGGAATATATATATACTAAAACAAAAAAAAATTATGTACGATATTTAAACTAGAACTTAACTCGGAATATACGAGAGCGTAAGTAATAATCTCCAATAATATATACTATGAAAATCCAGGAAACGAATCAATTTGCAATTAGAACACACAATGTAAACTTAAATCCACACCCAATTCTTAAGAAAAATAAAACAATAGAACCAACGTCAATGCATAAATGACCGATACCACTACAATTGAGTAGCCAGAACCCTGAAAGAAAGTTATTATGTAAATCCGTACAATAAATCAGATGAAGTACTGATTAATTTTTCTCAACATAAGAATTGAATTTCGTACAGAAGTAAATTTGCAAAAAGCCGTCGGTATTTCTTCTGTTGCCAAAGATAATCGGCAACATGACACTCAATAGAACAAATCGAATCGCCGAAAATGACTCCCTGCAATAATAGCCCGAAAATTTTCGAAAATATCCCCCCCATCAACTACTCTCTGATCGTAATAATCTACCGGTCTCTCTTCATATCTGGAAAAAAGTTCATTCACCGAAACTACTTAGGTCAATAATTGAAATATATATATATATATATTGAATATGTATATATATATATAATTGAATATGATCTGCATTAAATAGTACGCTGAATTTCGTTAATGTTATCAGTAGGGCTCACTAGAATATCTCTAAGTATTTGTTTAAGAGTTATATTAACTCTCTGGATGAACCGTCTCACAATAACCAAATCGAAAATTACCCAAGCCAAGTAATCTGCATGGAAACCAGTTCAAGTGATATCGTGATCGGCAAAAGGGCAGTCTCGGGCACTCAAAATCAAATCGCATTGAAAGTTTGAATAAATATCGCGTTATTGTTTAGTGCGAACAAATTCTCCAAAACTGTATATGGAATTGATCTAGTTCTTCGTTATTATAAGTGCTATGTGGCTAGAGTAAAATTACAAAAATATATTTAAGAAATAAGATAAATAGGATACCATGATTGTATTCTTTATTAAGTGCTATGTGAATGTGTATGTAAGTGATCTGTGGATAAACTTAAAACCAGAAAAAACATATTGTGAATTCCAAATTAACTAAGGAAATTATGGTAAGTTCCCCTTAAATTATTTAATGTTTATATACTCATATATGCATATACACTTTGTTAAAACGCACTGCCTTGATTTCCCCAAGTCAAAAGTTGCGCAACATTCCATGAATTTGACATTAAACTTCAAAAATTTTTGCTACACTGCCTTGTATTCAAAAAGAAAAATTTCGTAACATCTAACTCAAAAAAAAAAAAATCCAATTTCCACAAAATAAAAATATTATTAAAAATATACAGGTGCTTTAACTCCTCTGCCCCACGTTCGGCGCCAAAATGTTATGCTCCGTTTCCAGAGCATAAGAGTGGTCTGCCGACTAGCTATGGAGAAAGGGTTGGGTGGTAAATTAAATGGATATATTACCTGTAAAGGGCGCCACGTGGTTTGTTTGAGTCCACGAACTCTATATAAGTTTGTTGCGGAAAAAGAAATAAAATTAAAGCCGCTCTAAAGTTTTCGTTATAATATTTATTTCGGCTTAAAGGTATCAATTTAATTTTGGCATATATCTCTGAATTCTAATTAAAAGCACTCGTAACTCGCATGATTCCTTCGATAATAATAATGAAAATGAAATGTTACTTAGCATACAAGGCAGCACTCATTTAATAAATTCAACACAAAGAAAAAATATTAGATAAATATTAATTATGGACTATGTAAATATCAAAATGGCACACGGCAGTAGATAAGCTATGTTCATTCTGGCCCACTGTTTTAGCTTCCAGGATTTCGCCACAGATGGCGCCACCGTCGCTAGGTGGTGTAAATCCATACTAAATGTGGGTTTGTGCCTTGGATATACTGGTTTATGTCTTGGATCTTGGGGATACGAGACCACTTTAAGCACTCTCCAGCATAGGGAAATAGCATAGGATTTCGATTTTGTTTCTGAAGTTCGCCTATTTTTCAGTTCTATATATTTGTGAAGGGGGTGGGAAGCTTTATTGATGGATTTGGTCTTGACTGCGCCCTAGCGGCATTAGCCGGTACTACCAGTATGTTCCGGTACTACGGTTTTCTTGGATAGATATGTGGTGCGCCTAAATGTAGGCTTTTGGTTTTGAACTAATATTAATAATAATTAAAGTTAACGCTAGGAAACTTTTGTTCATGCCAATGGATTCTAGATGGATGGTGTGTGAGGGGGTATTATAGTATAGGATAGGGAGGGGGTAATGAATTTTTTATCAGAAATCCTCTACGGGCTCCGGTTTTCGAGATATTAGCGTATTAATAATTCAAGTTATTTTTGCTCATGGAAATGGATTCTAGGTGGTGTAGGGTGGGCGGAGGGACGAAATTCTGATCAGAAATCCTCTACGGGCTCGCCATTTCTTGAGTAAGGTTACCTAGCGGCATTAGACGGAACTACTAGCATGCCTTGGTTTTGCTGTTTTCTTTTATTAGCCTGGAAGTTCTAGATATCAGCATGACGTCATCTTGGTTTTGTTGTTTTTAAGTGCTGTTGTAGATATCAGCATCATTCGAATTTCACAACATCATATCACCTTGGCTTGATGTTTTCTTATTATTATTGGGTCCTGGGGGTGCGCGGGGATATGAGATTACTTTCAGCACTCTCCAGCATAGGGAAATAGCAGGATTTCGATTTTATTTCTGGAGTTCACTTATTTGTCATTTCGGAGATCGTAGCTGTAAATATTATAAACAAGAGTGATCATGCTATGATATTCAATATCTAAAAATTGATCACGGTTGCTTGGGATGTTAAGAAATATGAAGTAATAGAAATTAAATTTTCGATGTAGGTGTGTGTGTGTGTGTGTATTGATAAGTCGCTATAGGTTTCGAGATATTAGCGATCTTACTTTTTCGGGTATAATTAATAGTAGTAGTAATAATTCAAGTTAACCCTATGATATTTTTTTTGTTCATGCCAATAGTATTAGTACTAGGGGGGTAGAATTTTCATCAGAAATTCTCTACGGGTTATGGTTCGAGATATAAGCGATCTTACCTCCTCAGGTGTAATTAATATTAGTAGCTGAAAAACAGAAAAACAACAACAACTATTACCTAAGTTGTGGATTAAAGATTTGATTATATTTATCTGTAGGTGCACCATGTAATCATATATCTAAAAATAGATCAGGCGAAGCTGGTCGGGGCGAATGTAGGTAGATATGTTCACTTAGATAAGTAATGGAAATTTGTAAATGCCTAATTTGGTATAATGCTTCTAATTTGAAGCCTTGCATAAACAAATTCGCATAGTCCAGTAAAGTAAACAAATTCACACAGCAGAGGAGTATAGTATACAAATTGAGCGATTTATGAAAGATTCCTAATTTCTTTAGCAGAAAACAACAACAACAACTGATATTAATCTGTAGGATGTGATGTCGTAGATGAGTAGTGGAAGTTATAATTGAAAATGTCTTTTGCTGAAAATAACAACAACAACTATAACGTAAGTTGTGGATTAAAAATCTTTTATAAACAAGAGTGATCATGCTATGATATTCGATATCTAAAAATAGATCACGGCTGCTTGGGATGGTAAGACACATGAAATCATTAGAAGTAATGGAAATTAAAGCATTAGAAAAGGTTGCCAGGTGGCTGGTAATTTGATATCTTGCGTAAACAAATATAGCCGAGTAAAGCAGACAAATTGAGCGATTAATGTTTTTTAGTATCTACGAGTTTGTATTGAAAAGTCTTTATGACGAATTGTTTTTTATTTTCAATAAAATTTCTCAATCAGTCACACTGTTATGAGATTTGATTGATTCCCCGATATCATAGTTCACATGAAGCTGATAAGAATATGATAATTTTATCTTCATACTATTGCGGGCAGGTACATTGTTTACTTACCATTAAGTTGAGAGTGGGTTAAATTAAAAGCTTTGATAGACGAACGCTGTGTTATGATATTAATGTGGTATGATATGTCGTCTGAGGTGAGTAGTGGAAGTTGTATGGGAGCTATGAATAAGCAGTAAAATCCTAATCAGCAATCTCGCTAGATATGTGATAATTCTCCATGTCCATAGTGAAGATCGTGGTGGTGGGTTGAGAGTAGGTACTGTAAGTTATGTATTAAGTTAAAAGTTTTGCTGGATGGTATTTGGCATTTATCTCCTCGAAATGGTGTTGTATGAGTATCAGGAAGGTTGAAAAAAGTTGATAATGCTTCAAGTTCAATAGTGAAGACCGCGATGTTGAGAGTGGGTATTTGGAATGATATAACTCTAGTAGGATGCTGGATGGTATTTGGCATTTATCTCCTCGAAATGGTGTTGTGTGAGTATCAGGAAGGTTGAAAAAAGTTGATAATGCTTCAAGTTCAATAGTGAAGACCGCGATGTTGAGAGTGGGTATTTGGAATGATATAACTCTAGTAGGATATCTTACCACATTTGAAAAAAATTACATAATATGATTAAGAAAGCTTCATGATATATATCAAAAGTGATCCCAATGGATTACATAAGGAAAGTATGTTCACTTCATCTGCAAACAACAAATATGGCTGAAAGCGACACACGGTGTGAGCAAAAATCATTCTTGCTTCAATTATCACTATTAAATGATGTGTGCCGCAGAAAATATATTAAGTCTAGCCTAGTCTAAAATATGTATTGTAAATAAAAATTGTATCATGGTTATAATGCCATTTATTGAAATAATTTGTTTTAATTGTATTATAGCTTAAGTCTAAAATCTTTTTTTCTTTAGTTCAGCAAGGCCAGGATTTCATAGATATAGATTGATCCTTATATTGAATATTCCTTATGCCTTTACACCAATGTGGCGTTAAAAGGTTCCTTGTGCACCATTTTCACAAATAACATCTCTCCGTCTTTACTCAAATATCCGTTTCAAGCACCATACCAAGACCAGGCACCCACCACCACAACCAATACCACCACCACCCACCACCACCCACCACCACCACCCACCACCACCCACCACCACCCACCACCACCACCACCCACCGCTACCACCACCCGTTGTAGTGGTCAAACATTATTCAGGAGTTCCGGACTTAGTATGGGAAATTGAATAAAAAGAAGGCCATATATAAAATATCATTTATTAAAAATTAAAAAGTATTAATTCTTATAATCTTATGGTACAGAGCTGTATGTAATCAAAATTTCCTGTGTTTGATGAATCTGTTGTTGAAATCAGCATCTGCATACAGTGTAAGTTTACATGATCCTTTATGAGCTCTCCAAGTATACAAAATGAGAATTTCTAGTGCTAAGTTAAATCGCACTTTTTAAGGCATGCCTCGTAATTACTTTTTGTCAATGTTTGGTAGAATTTATATAGCTTCACAGCTTGTTTTAGGCATCTAGCAACACCACAACATACACATGTATCTGGTCCATCTGTTGAATCATCTCTTGACCAAGGGCAGCTTATAAAGTGTTCACCAAATTTTGATTCGACTTTTTCAATATTTTCATATAATTTTAAAAAGTTATAGTATTCTTGAATTTGTTTCTTATGCTCATCGAGTAAAATGTTATTATATTCTCCTAAAAACTCTTCAATATCCATCTTAACAGTTCAGCATTCGGGAACACACTAACCACTAACCAAACTCTCGTGCAATTTTCCCTTCCCCTTTTAGATTTTGTATAGAACATACCAGATTCTTATAAAATTGTCTGCTACCTAGTAGATTTTGGATTTTGGTTCTCGCACTGTTTTGGAGATATGAATTTTTTAAAATCACTATATACCCTAACTAATTTTTTAACAGATATTTATATACCGATTTTTTATATAGAACATATGGATTTATATAAGGCTTACACATCAGGAAATGCATAAAATCTTGGATTTTTCTTTGGAACATACTGTTACAAGATTCTAATAAAATTTTCTTCTGCCTGTTAAATTTTGTATGGAACATACCGTTACCGGATTCTTACCAGATTCTTATAAAATTTTCTTTCGCTTGTTAGATTTTGTATGGAACATACTATTACCAGATTCTTATACAATTTTCTTCTACTTTTTAAATTGTGAACTGAGCATGGTATCAGATTCTTATAAAATTTTTCTTATGGTTATTAGATTTTGTATAGAATATACTGCAACCAAATTCTTATAGCCTTTCATTTTGCTGCTATCTATTTTCAGATATTATATATAATGTGCATTCATCTAGAACAAAAATCTATAGCTCGGTTTGGTCACATATGAATTTATATAAGGTTTATAAGGAAATGCAGTTACCAGATTCTAATAAAAATTTCTTCCACCTGTAAGATTATGTATGGAACATACTGTTATCAGAAATCTTCTTCTTTACAGTTTACTCACAGCTAATTATAATCTCCCATACAACTTGCACTACTCATCATCCAAGTGAACCCAAGAGCAGACACTTTCGGTTTCAAAGGTTAAGGTGACGTCAGAGGTAAAGACAATGTGCAAAATCCATATAAATAGTAGTTTCATAACTTGTTTTTGCAATTGATATTTTGCTCTTTAGCCAAACAGATCACTGTTTCTTGGCAAGCTAATTACGCAATAATTTCAACATGAGCTCTAAGGACACTACAAACCTTCTAAAGCCTACGGATGAAAGGAGTAAAGAATATTCATATAAGGCTCAGTCTACATCTATGAAATCCATGCTTTCCAGAAATAAAGAAGAAAGTTTTTCATCCAAAAACGAGTCGACTGTCCCCTACCAACAGGTCGAAAAATCAGGATATTCCAACAAAGATCGCAAAAAGTAAAGATGGAGAGATGTTATTTGTGAAAGTGGTGCACCATGAACCTTTTAACGCCACATTGGTGTAAAGGCATAAGGAATATTCAATATAAGGATCAATCTATATCTATGAAATCCTGGCCTTGCTGAACTAAAGAAAAAAAGATTTTAGACTTAAGCTATAATACAATTAAAACAAATTATTTCAATAAATGGCATTATAACCATGATACAATTTTTATTTACAATACATATTTTAGACTAGGCTAGACTTAATATATTTTCTGCGGCACACATCATTTAATAGTGATAATTGAAGCAAGAATGATTTTTGCTCACACCGTGTGTCGCTTTCAGCCATATTTGTTGTTTGCAGATGAAGTGAACATACTTTCCTTATGTAATCCATTGGGATCACTTTTGATATATATCATGAAGCTTTCTTAATCATATTATGTAATTTTTTTCAAATGTGGTAAGATATCCTACTAGAGTTATATCATTCCAAATACCCACTCTCAACATCGCGGTCTTCACTATTGAACTTGAAGCATTATCAACTTTTTTCAACCTTCCTGATACTCACACAACACCATTTCGAGGAGATAAATGCCAAATACCATCCAGCATCCTACTAGAGTTATAGCATTCCAAATACCCACTCTCAACATCGCGGTCTTCACTATTGAACTTGAAGCATTATCAACTTTTTTCAACCTTCCTGATACTCATACAACACCATTTCGAGGAGATAAATGCCAAATACCATCCAGCAAAACTTTTAACTTAATACATAACTTACAGTACCTACTCTCAACCCACCACCACGATCTTCACTATGGACATGGAGAATTATCACATATCTAGCGAGATTGCTGATTAGGATTTTACTGCTTATTCATAGCTCCCATACAACTTCCACTACTCACCTCAGACGACATATCATACCACATTAATATCATAACACAGCGTTCGTCTATCAAAGCTTTTAATTTAACCCACTCTCAACTTAATGGTAAGTAAACAATGTACCTGCCCGCAATAGTATGAAGATAAAATTATCATATTCTTATCAGCTTCATGTGAACTATGATATCGGGGAATCAATCAAATCTCATAACAGTGTGACTGATTGAGAAATTTTATTGAAAATAAAAAACAATTCGTCATAAAGACTTTTCAATACAAACTCGTAGATACTAAAAAACATTAATCGCTCAATTTGTCTGCTTTACTCGGCTATATTTGTTTACGCAAGATATCAAATTACCAGCCACCTGGCAACCTTTTCTAATGCTTTAATTTCCATTACTTCTAATGATTTCATGTGTCTTACCATCCCAAGCAGCCGTGATCTATTTTTAGATATCGAATATCATAGCATGATCACTCTTGTTTATAAAAGATTTTTAATCCACAACTTACGTTATAGTTGTTGTTGTTATTTTCAGCAAAAGACATTTTCAATTATAACTTCCACTACTCATCTACGACATCACATCCTACAGATTAATATCAGTTGTTGTTGTTGTTTTCTGCTAAAGAAATTAGGAATCTTTCATAAATCGCTCAATTTGTATACTCTACTCCTCTGCTGTGTGAATTTGTTTACTTTATTCGACTGCGAATTTGTTTACTTTACTGGACTATGCGAATTTGTTTATGCAAGGCTTCAAATTAGAAGCATTATACCAAATTAGGCATTTACAAATTTTCATTACTTATCTAAGTGAACATATCTACCTACATTCGCCCCGACCAGCTTCGCCTGATCTATTTTTAGATATATGATTACATGGTGCACCTACAGATAAATATAATCAAATCTTTAATCCACAACTTAGGTAATAGTTGTTGTTGTTTTTCTGTTTTTCAGCTACTAATATTAATTACACCTGAGGAGGTAAGATCGCTTATATCTCGAACCATAGCCCGTAGAGAATTTCTGATGAAAATTCTACCCCCCTAGTACTAATACTATTGGCATGAACAAAAAAAATATCATAGGGTTAACTTGAATTATTACTACTACTATTAATTATACCCGAAAAAGTAAGATCGCTAATATCTCGAAACCTATAGCGACTTATCAATACACACACACACACACACACCTACATCGAAAATTTAATTTCTATTACTTCATATTTCTTAACATCCCAAGCAACCGTGATCAATTTTTAGATATTGAATATCATAGCATGATCACTCTTGTTTATAATATTTACAGCTACGATCTCCGAAATGACAAATAAGTGAACTCCAGAAATAAAATCGAAATCCTATGCTATTTCCCTATGCTGGAGAGTGCTGAAAGTAATCTCATATCCCCGCGCACCCCCAGGACCCAATAATAATAAGAAAACATCAAGCCAAGGTGATATGATGTTGTGAAATTCGAATGATGCTGATATCTACAACAGCACTTAAAAACAACAAAACCAAGATGACGTCATGCTGATATCTAGAACTTCCAGGCTAATAAAAGAAAACAGCAAAACCAAGGCATGCTAGTAGTTCCGTCTAATGCCGCTAGGAAACCTTACTCAAGAAATGGCGAGACGGTAGAGGATTTCTGATCAGAATTTCGTCCCTCCGCCCACCCTACACCACCTAGAATCCATTTCCATGAGCAAAAATAACTTGAATTATTAATACGCTAATATCTCGAAAACCGGAGCCCGTAGAGGATTTCTGATAAAAAATTCATTACCCCCTCCCTATCCTATACTATAATACCCCCTCACACACCATCCATCTAGAATCCATTGGCATGAACAAAAATTTCCTAGAGTTAACTTTAATTATTATTAATATTAGTTCAAAACCAAAAGCCTACATTTAGGCGCACCACATATCTATCCAAGAAAACCGTAGTACCGGAACATACTGGTAGTACCGGCTAATGCCGCTAGGGCGCAGTCAAGACCAAATCCATCAATAAAGCTTCGCACCCCCTTCACAAATATATAGAACTGAAAGTGATCTCGTACCCCCAAAACTCGAGATGAAAAACTTAGAGGCTACGAGTCTGAGATGAAAAATAAGCGAACTCCAGAAACAAAATCGAAATCCTATGCTATTTCCCTATGCTGGAGAGTGCTTAAAGTGGTCTCGTATCCCCCAAATTGGTCTCGTATCCCCAAGATCCAAGACATAAACCAGTATATCCAAGGCACAAACCCATATTTAGTATGGATTTACACCACCTAGCGACGGTGGCGCCATCTGTGGCGAAATCCTGGAAGCTAAAACAGTGGGCCAGAATGAACATAGCTTATCTACTCACGGCAGTACTTATCTTCTCTTATATTCCGTTTTGCTTCTATTAATCTGCTTTCCCTTTTTTTGTTCTTAATCCGCCGAGATTTTCCTCCGAGATTTTCCTCGAATTTGAATTTTTTTTTACTTTAAATAATTGTTTTCCAACTTTAACTAATTAATTATTTTTTTTTAATAATTTTCTCCACTTAAACTGCACACTAGTTATTGCTGCGAATTTTTATTAAAAACTGATCCCTTCACCTACCAAAGCTTTCGGCTTTATTGAGAATCGCCCCCTATTTTGGAAGTTTTCCAATATTTTCCAAAATACCTCGTAATCGGTACTGACCGTTTGGAATCGGTTCAAAATTTTTTAATAATATTATATTTTTTTGTGCGAAAATAATTCTGAGGACATAAGCTTTAATCTGCTATATTTGAATATTCTACTAAAATTCGTTTTCATAGGAAAATTAGCGATTAAAGTTTTTGTTTGACAGCACATTTCCCAATATTTTAATTTTCGTGAAATTTCTTCTTTGAAGTAAATCTCTTTCTAAATTCTGTACCAATGTTTGCTTTGGGCTGGGACCAGCTCTATCCGTGTATTTTTAGTATCCGGGTTATAAAATTTCGGACGTAAAACGAAGTTTTTATTGCGCGAGGTTAGAAACGTAATTTTGAGATAATCTGGAGGAGAATCTAGACCGGGTAAGTTTAAAATTGATTTTCTCAACAATTATAACGCGCAGAATAGATAAATACTGCCAGACTCTAATGTTTTCAATCTTTTCCGCAGATTTCGTGTGCAGCCTTATTTGCTTCACATCATCTTGCCATTAAATAGGTATGTGATTTTATATTATATTATTAGTAAAAATTCAGAACCTAAATCTAATAAATAAACTACTAAATTCATTATTCTAAATCTAACTAAACTTAATTTTATCTAATTACAGTTTATCGCATCCAGTATGATACCCAGGAATAAAGGACAATTCCAGTGACTGCAGCTCATCCTGAACATATGTAGGTATGCTATGTGTTGTCTGTTGTGTTACGTTTATATTAAGGCATGACATATGTATCATGTGTGCATAATTTCTGTTTTCTATGTCGTATGTTGTGTTTATGTTAATCCATCACGTACGAATCTTATATGTATGCTAATTGTTTTCCAGGCTGATTAGTTAACATCCATGATTACGAAATCCCGAATCAACCTAGCCGGTCTTTCACATCGTTGAAACCAATCGCTTAGATCTCTCCAAGTGAAATTTAGGTAAGTGTCATCGATATTCTATTTCTGAAATGTATAAAAGAAATTCTTTTGCAGCATCATTCCAGTTGAGAATGAGGACGACACGCTGGACAAAACGGACACAAATCAGGTAAGTATACATGCACACATAGATATATCCTAACTTATATAATCACTTCCAGGCTCAGGCATCAGGCGAGGCGTAACAAATGTTGGTAGATATATTCACTTAGATAAGTAATGGAAATTAGTAAATGCCTAATTTTGCTCTTCAGGTGGAATGCTTCTAATTTGATTCCTTGCATAAACAAATTTGCACAGTCCAGTAAAGTAAACAAATTCGCAGTCAAATAATGTAAACAAATTCGCACAGCGGCCAAGTAAAGTAAACAAATTGAGCGATTTATGTTTTTTAATGTAAGATTCCCAATTTCTTTAGCTGAAAACAACAACTGATATTAATCTGTAGGACATGATGTCTTGGACGAGTAGTGGAAGTTATAATTTAAAATTTCTTTTGCTGAAAAAACAACAACAACAACTATAACGTCAGTTGTGGTCTGTGGGTGCCTTTTATATGATCATGTTATGATTTTCGATGTGTAAAAAGAGATCACGGCTGCTTGCGATGGTACGACATATGAAACCATTAGAAGTATTGCAAATTAAAGCATTAGAAAAGGTGGCCAGGCGCCTGGTAATTTGATATCTTGAGTAAACAAATACGTCTGAGTAAAGCAGACAAATTGAGCGATTAATGTTTTTTTGTATCTAGGAGTTTGTATTGAAAAGTCTTAAATTTTATGACGAATTGTTTTTTATTTTCAATAAAATTTCTGAATCAGTCCCGCTGTTATGAGATTTGATTGACCCCGATATCATAGTTGACATGAAACTGATAAGAATATGATAATTTTATCTTCATACTATTGGGGTGATCACATTATTTTCTTATCATTAGGTTGAGAGTGGGCTTAAATAAATGTTTTGATGAAAGAATGTGGTGTTATGATATCAATGTAGTATAATATCTTGTCTTAAATGAGTAATGGAAGTTGTTTGCGAGCTGTGAGTAAGGAATAAAAACCTTATCAGCAAGGTCGCTTCATATTTATCTGTCTAAAGTATCATCCAAATGGTGTTGTATGAAGGAAGAAAAACTGATAATTTATCAAGCCCATAGTAAAGACCGTGGTGGAGGTTGAGAGTGTGTAGAGCATACCTACATACCACAATAATAAATGCACCTGCACCTACCTCAACAACGAATAATAATAAAGAAATAAAAATAAACGAAACAAACATGACAAGCAAAAGTAAATAGCAACAAAAAAAAGAAATATGATCGGAATAGCCATGCGCCATTCTACGATCATTTAATGAATTTACGCTAAGTGAAAGAAAGTTGTAAAATGTAATATGATCACCACTGGTCACCATTGCACCGTGATGATACATACAATACATTACTCATTGAGCTTAAAAAAAAAAAAAGTAATTGCTCAATGACGCAATCGATAACTGTGTCATATCTACTTAGCATTTGTTCAATAAGAAAAAGATTGCAAAGTAAGCATCGAAGCAATGCTATGCTTGTTCATGTAGGGGTTAATGTATATGCATTTTTATCGATTAAATATATTCTTGATCGATATTGCTGATATGAGCAATGTAAGCAATTTTGTAATAGTCTTTAGTTCTCATGAGAAATAATATTTTTTGGATTAAGGTTTTTACCATGTAAGCAATTTTTAAAAGTATAAATTAAGTGCGATTGAAAATAAAAATTCAGAGTTTTACCTACAACTCCAAGCGTATTATTTAACTGCCAGATATTGAGCCCCTTGGCTCCAACATGGCTGATATTAAAGGTATTGAGCTGTACAGCTCTCACTAATAATATCTCTCCTTTTTTTTTTTTTTTTACACCAGATATTGAGCTCTTAAGCTTTAACTTGGTGGACTTTTTAGATATTGAGCTTTCTTCGCTCTAATACTAAAAGTCGTTTCATTCATCCTTAATAGATCGAACAACTGAAGAAGGCAAGCAAGGTTATACCAAGAACACAACTTATTTACATGGCGACCCTGCCAGGAGCTGTAAGTTGTGGATTAAATTGAAAGTTTTGTGGATGGTTTTTGACATAATATTAATCTAGTAGGATATGAAAGCTTCAGTGAAGAGCGTGGAAGAGGAGAGTGTTATTTGTTTACCTTTAAATCTTAAGGTTTATACTTTTAGCCTCTAGCAAGAATGTTTTCTTTCAGTTGACTCGGTGACTAGATAAGAACGCGTTGATTTCATGTTGATAATTTCATCTTGTGGTGAGCATATGAAGGTAGCAGAGTTTTTTATAAATCAAGCAGGTATGCTATTATGAGACTTGATTGACTCCTATATCTAAAAAATAGTTCACATGAAGCTGATATACTGTTGAGGCAGGTACATTGTTTACTTACCATTAAGATGAGAGTAGGTTAAATTAAAAGCTTTGATAGATGAACGCTGTGTTATGATATTAATGTAGTACGATATGTTGTCTGAGGCGAGTAGTGGAAGTTGTATGGGAGCTATGAATAAGCAGTAAAATCCTAATCTCGCTTGATATTTATCTCCTCTAAAGTATTGCCCGACTGGTGGAGTATGAAGGAAGAAATAATTGATAATTCTCCAAGTCCATAGTGAAGATCGTAGTAGGGGGTTTAGAGTAGGTACTGTAAGTTATGTATTAAGTTAAAAGTTTTGATGGATGGTATTTGGTATTTATCTCCTCGAAATGGTGTTGTACGAGTATCAGGAAGGTCGGAAAAAATTTGATAATGCTTCAATTTCAATAGTGAAGACCTCGATGTTGAGAGTGGGTATTTGGAATGATATAATTCTAGTAGGATATGGAAGTATTATTTATTCATCTTTAAATCTTACCATGAAAGTAGGTTGGGAGTTGATTAAATTAAAAGTTTTAATGAAAGAAGGTTGAGTTATTATATTAACATAGTATAATATGTTGTCTTACATGAGTACTTGAGAGCTGTGAGTAATATGACGAATATGTTGCAGATGAGTAATGAAAGTTGAAAATGTAAGATTCCCAATTTCTTTACTGGAAAACAACAACAACAACAACTGTAAATAATATATACCAAATCAATTTTTCACACAATATTTATCCACATCAAATTCATTATTTATTTTTATATCTTAAGTTATAAACCTTTTTCTCTGTATTTCACATCCAAAAGCGATCCAGAGCAAATGTCTCCCATGATCCTTTTCTGTGTTAGGTTATGAGAGCTCGGCAGCAAATCCCCAGTTATTTCTTATCATCTGTCTTGCTCTAACACATTAGGAAGCTTTAGTGAATATTTCACTCGGGACTTGGTCATATGCCGGCTGTGGATATGTATGTATGTAACACTGAGATGAATTAATGTAATGTTGTGTAGTGTAAAAGAAAAACTTTCATGGGTGATATGGGGATTGAATCGATGTATGTTATGCATTAGATTGGTGGTATATGTCCTTATTTGATTGAAGCAAATAGTTTCACGACTACCTTACCAAGACTGAAATATAGTTGAAATTCATAAAAATGTTGAATCGATGTCAAGAACATGTTAATACTCGTTTTGAGCATGAGCAGTGGAAATCGTGATCATTGCTGCATGTTATGAAATTCAATATCTAAAAATAGACCACATGAAGGTTATTGGGGTGGTAAAAAAAAAAACATGAAAGCATTAGGTTGAGAGTGGGTTCAATTTAAGGCTTTGGTGAAAGAAGGCGGTAGTAGATATTATTGTAAAATGATAGGAGGCATCAGTCAATTTTGATGAGCCTCAGTGATAGGTCAAAAAAATTTCAACAGCGCTAATAAATGAAAGTTTTTTTTTAATAAAAAGAGATGTACAAAACGGCATATGGAGAGCTGTATTGGACAGACTAAATCGCCGAGAGTATTATTGAAAGCCACCAGTCGAGGTCATTGGCGTAGCCAGCGTTTTGTTGTGGAGTGGGCAGCAGGGGGCAGACTGACACAATATTGTAGAAGAATATTCTTCAAGCAAGTATTGTTTTCCAAAAATGTGTATAACTTTCTAAAACGTTAATCAGTGTTAAAACCAAGTTTCCTTACATGAAGCAAACTATTTCGTTGATTACCGTTGTTTTTTTTTTCAACCAATGTATGTTTAAATTAAACAACAATAAGAATATTTCCTAAAAACAAGAATAAAATACGAATAATTTGCTAACATACAATTATATGGTTTTCTAAAAAAAAGTTATTTCAAATTCATGGTTCTAATAAACTGTGAATGTATCCCAATAATAACCCTGAAATTAGAAAATTATTTCTTCAATAAAGCTGGAATTGGTCTAAGACCAATTCTTATGATATCCTAGATGAATGCTCGTATGTATCTGTACAAATTTTTGAAGTAGTTTTTCGCATATATTTCTAAAATGGTTCGTCGGACAGTAAAAATTATTGCAACCAATTTCATAGCATTTCATAGTCTGAAGAACTTTTCAGTACAATAAAAACATCTCGGACTGATCGTCTTCACAGTACCTGTACATAAAAATCCTAAATTTTTATATGGCAACATCAAGAAGGGGTTGCTGGATTTATCCTATTTTTGAAATTATACTCATCATTTTTATGAAAATGCCGTGTACAAAATTTCAGCTCTCTACGTCGGTCGACTCGTTCTCAAACGGTGTCTAAATATATAGTGGAAATCCAAAGTTTTGTATGGCAAGGTAATTCAACGAAGGAGTTGCCTGATTTATTCCATTTCCGAACTTAAATTTCCTTTTTTCCCGAAAAGCTCGTGTGCAAAATTTCAGCTTTCTAAGTAAATCCGTTCTGGAGCGATCGTGAGGAAGGACAGACATGCAAAAATTAAAATAAATTTTAATATTATGCTTGGGTGTCCAATCCATTTCTCTATACCTTCATTATTTCTATGTGTTACAAACGGAATGACAAACTCAGTTTACCCAATAGATTTCATTTAGGGTATAATATTCAGTAAACAGTCCAGAATAAAGCGATGCGAAGTACACTGTTGTAGTGTGCAAGATATTCGTCTGTTAAGTGGTTGTTAGATACGCTTAAGTGGATGAAGATACAGCACCGAATTGATTTAAATGTACTTTTATTCATTTTTAAAATAAAGAAGAAATATTACATATCCATTTTCTTTATATAAATGACGTACAAAAAAAAATTTAAACAGATTTAAATTATTCTTGCAGAATCTATCGCTGTTCAAACATATTCAACAATTCTTCAATAAGTTAATAGTGCTAACTTCAAAGTTCAATTTGTTAAATTCATACAAAATTTGCAAATAATTAATATTCCCAGTGAGATAGACGGGACTTAAGCAGATCTGTATTAAATCATTAAACGCCATATCTATCGAAATATTTATTCGATTCGATTAGTGAAACATATCCATTGACAGTTACCACCCCATTAAAACTAGTGGGGCATCTTTCTAGGTTGCAGATCTGCTGAATCAGCTCTTTATCTTCAGATTTGCAAGGAATGGTATTATTTTTTTGACATTCGGCATTCTAGGGCTATTATTCTTGGATCTCCCAATCGAAAATACATGCACGTAGCACTCTGTCGGTTCAATTTATTTTCCATTTCTAAATTTTCAAGCATAACTGCATTAAAATCTAATTCGGCACTGAAATCTTCTTGCACTTCAGCATAGCTTGCTACTCGTCCTCCAGCTCCAATAGGGTAAACAGGGCTTCCAATTTTTGCTAACAGCATACCTAAAAAGAATAATTATAATATCTAAAACTCTCATAAGATATATAGGTTTAAGTAGGGTAAAATCACCAATTGTTGGACAATGTTAAAATGTTCTATAGATAAAGGAGCCACGCTGATTATCCTCAGCTAATCTTAAAATGTCTGCATACAATGGATTGACTTCTTTCTTCTTGTGGGATTAAATTTCATATAAAGATATTACGTTACATTAAAAATACACTTTTGTATAATTCTACGTTATTTTTCTACGTACAAATTTGCGGAAAATTTTTAAGGTTTTGCAAATTATAGTTACTGTACTATAGAAATAGAATGATTTATATTCAGAGAAAAAAGGATCACATGAAATTCATTTATATCCATCCATTAATGAACTTAATACCATTTTATGGGCTAACCGACGATACAAAGATTAACAAGTTATGGCCGAATTAGCTGTCAATTGGTTGCTTGCCTGCTTTGGTAACAATTGTCACAAATTTGTTCGTCTCAATTTCAATCTAAAAATTTCTTCGCTTTCTCACTAGCACATAATTAAGTACTTTTCCGAAGTTAATTAAACGAAGAAACTAATGGTTAGATAAATATTATAATATATTAAAAACGTATTTCAGTCAATAAAATACAAAAAACTCAAAACAAATTCGCTGGAAATGACATTATCACCTCATGACGTAGCAACACAAAAAATTTGTTTCGAATCGGTTATCTCTGTGTCATGGGCCAACCTACACATATTAATCACGATCATTCTGCTACATTTGTGCCCAGATGCATGACATCAGAAAAATTTTGATCAACTTACAGTTATTGATATAAATAATAATTGTATCACAAATTCGTAGCATATAATGAGAATTGAATTATTATATTATCATATCGGTTAGTCTACAATCGAGTTCTGGCAAAATAAATTTTTACACGGTCTCCAAACACATATATCACATTAAAATTTCTGGTAAAATTTTGTCATATCTAAGAGCCAGATTTTGCGTAATGAATTTCTGGTTGTGTTGGTAGTCCATTTTTACATGAATTTACCAGCCATCCCTATTCTAAGCAAATTGTCAATTTGCAAAAAGTAAACAAAGGTTTTGTTCGGAGCATCTGTGGTAAAAAATGTTCTTCTTCTACTTTATTTTGAAATAATTCACATAATTAATTTATATAAATCTTTGCTTCTATTAACAAAAAAGATTATTTAGATAGTGCAGTTGCCTCAGACAGGATTTCCCTAGTTTATAATCCAATTTATTTTTGCAAGCACTGACCGAACACTTCATTTCTGTTTTTTTAATTGATATGAAGATTTTAACAGGCACTAGTGGCACTATAAAACTTTGCACTAAATAAAGTTCAAAGATAAATAGTTTTGAAAAGAATTGATTCGGTACTTGTGTTAAATTTCGCAAAAGAATTTTAAGTTGACTAAATCTGCTCACAAAACAAATTTGACAATTCTGCTCCCAGCTTTGACAAATATTTCCTGCAGCATCTCACTTACTCTTATGTATAATCTCCTGCTCTTGACCAATTACGCTCATGTATGCGAATTTTACATGATTCAACCATTCCTGTTTGCTCTATATTCTAAGATCTGGCTTATCACCATTCCTGTTTGCTATATATTCTAAAGAGTGAGCTACTACTGCACGGCTGTAGCCGGCCCGTTAAAGGTACGGTTTCGCTGGCGCAGCCAGCTGTATCAACAGGCTGTTACATCTTAGCCGCACGGTTCAGCTGTGCAGCCAAGTGGTTTCGCTAGAATGTCTGACTGCATTGGCACTCAGTTAAAGTGCTTGTAATTATCACATATTAAACCGCTATTAAGAAAAACTTAAATGAATAAAGTCATCCAATTTTTATTACTGGAAGAAGAGGAAGAAGGAGAAGAAATGTTAATGTTATTATCGAGTTTAAGGCAGCCCACCAATAATTTATTTCAAACTCGAAGAGTCGAAGGATATTTCAAGCTTCTTATAAATGGACATTTCAAAGATAGCGACGAAAAATTTCGGCAGTTCCTCAGATTAAATCCAGAACAGTTTAATTTAATTTTAAGTTTGGTGGCAGTCGATTTACAGAAGAAAAGTTCAAATGCAATAAAATATCCAATTTCACCAGCTGAGAAGCTAGCACTGACTTTACGGTACGTATAAAAAATAAGATAAACCTTTTATTTTTATTAGTTTTATTATGTCGGTTTTTTGTTTTACAATACATCACACCTAAATAAGTGAACTTTCGGCGGATTCATTTTGATATATGTCGGGTGGAGGAATACGAAACGAAAAAGAGGATGCTGATGATGCTGATGCCAGGGTAGAGGAAGAATTTTCAATACTCTCAAAACTTTCATAGGGAATAATTATAGTAGAAGAAGCTGGTGACGGGTATTGCAACTCCGTCACTACAGAAAGGATCCTAGTTTTTGCTTGAGCAATTTGATGTGGAGGAAGAATGCATCAACATCATCCTCATCCTCCTTGCCTTTAACCAATTCAGAAAGAATTTGCATTCTATCAGACGACCGTCGGTCAAAATCTTCAACCAATTTTGCTAAGTTACTTTTAGCTCTCTTATTTTTGGGAATTTGTGTCGAAGAGCTGGAACTTGATTTTCCTTCTGGATGTTGGAACTGAATTGGAGAAGACGAGCAACAGCCAGTCTGATTAAGCTCACAAGAACCACTGGCCTGAATAGGTTGGATGTCCTTTTCGGCTGTTTCCTCCAAATTTAATCCTTCGCCGAGAGATTCATCAGTAGTTGGACAATTCGAATCAACTTTTCTAATGTTAGTTTTTATCCTGGAAGAATTTCGTTCTGACTGATAATATTTGTTTTGAAATTTTTACATTCTATCTTGTTGAACTGTTTCCAAAAAACGTAGTTGTTCATAAAGAGGCCATTTGGAAAGCCTTGCTGCTGCAGATCCCGTTCCAAGTTTCTGCTTTCTTTTTTGTTTAAAAAAGTTATCTCTGATCAATCTCCACCGTTTTTTGCACTCCTCATCTGAAATAATAGGCAATTAGTTGCAAAATTCATCGCACACTGTACTTGTACAATAGTGTAGCATGTTATGAAATTTTTGATCTATTACCACAAAAGTTTACATCCAATTTTGTTAATTATTAAAATTTGTTAAATTTACAGGTTTCTTGCTTCAGGAGAGTCCTACCGTTCACTTGCTTTTGGATTTCGTATTTCTCATAGTTATATAAGTATCATCATTCGTGATACATTAGGAATATTGAAAACAAAATTATTACCGTTATTTCTACCTGAGCCGACCACTGAAAATTTAAAAGAGAGAGCAGACGAGTTCTGGAAAAGGTGTGATTTTCCTAACTGTGTGGGCGCGGTTGATGGAAAACATATACGGATCTTCTGTCCCAATGAAAGTGGATCTTTATTCTTTAACTACAAAGATTACTTTTCCATCGTCTTGTTAGCTCTCGTCGATGCAAACTGCAAGTTCCTAATAATAAATGTCGGATCATATGGCAAAGAAGGTGATAGTGGAATCTTCGCAAAAAGCTCAATGGGCCAAAGTATATTTTCAAGAGCTCTCTTCCCAAAAGACAGCAACCTTCCAAGTTCAAATAAAGTGCTACCGTATGTTATAATTGGAGACGAAGCTTTTCGCCTACATAGACATATTATGAAGCCCTATACGAAGCCATCAGCCAATTCAGACAGAGAGAAAGCTGTTTTCAATTACAGACTGAGTCGGGCACGTAGAGTTTCGGAAAATGCTTTCGGTCTATTATGCCAAGTTTTTCGAATTTTTTACACACCAATAGCTGTTAAACCTGAAACTTGCGACGATATTGTTATTGTCGCTTGTTGCTTACACAATTTACTGCGAGATGCCTACTTAGAGAAAAATGGACAACCATATTATGAACATGATCCTAAGTTAAAATTATCAACTAATATTTCACCATTAAAAAAGTCTGGGGGATATTCTGATGCTGGTGGTTTTATCATAAGAGAAGAATTTACTGAATATTTGAATAGGGAAGGAGCTGTAAAGTGGCAAGAGGAATTTATTTCTAGACTAAGCTCTTAAAAATTAATGTATTATATCCTTCTTTTTTAAATTAACTATTCATAAAAGATATTTTTTGTCAATAAAGAGTAATAAAAAGTATAAATATATAATTCAAATTTCCTTACCATTTCTTCCAACGGATGCGGATACAGTTGACCATATATTTCCCCTTATATTAGCATCTTTATAATCTTTATTTTGGTGATCATATATAGCAGGATTCCTTTGAACTTCTTCAATTAACACTTCGTCTTCCGAATTAGAAAATTTTAAGGCCATGTCTTTACTTTCAATATCTTTACCGCACATATTAAAGTTTGACAAACGACTGAACTGCAATACGGCTGCGTCTCTACTGGTACAATGAGCAGTAAGGACGCAGCCGCATACAGCCGACATTTGCAGCCAGCAGTCGGAACGCAGCAACGAACACAGTTCCATTGTCTTACCTATGAACAGTGATTAGCAGCTGGCTGTTGCAGCTGGCTGTTGCAGCTGGCTGCGCCAACGAAAACGTACCTTAAGGCCTTTTAATTTCCAGTTTTTATGATGTCGCCTTCTGGTTTGACCACTGACATATATAATATGGACTGCTTAACTTTCTATTTCACGTGGGCTCAACTGCTTGTGTCAATAAAAGTTCTTACGCCGGCCGGTGCCAACATTGAAAAAATCATTGGCGGGAAGTTGAAAAAATGAGCGCGCAGCCCGAAAGGCGAAAAAAATGTGATATCGCAGATTTACATGCAACGAAAAAGAGCGGTAAATTGATTAATTTTCATAAATATATAATAATGACAAGTGGCGGAATTTTCAGATTTACCGCGCTTTTGTAAAAGCACTTTTTTCTGAGATATTGAAAGAGGTCACCAAAGTTTGTTCCAAAGTTGTTGCTGTATAATCCTATGTTATTTGAACAAAACGTGCTTCTGTTTACACGCTTTGCTCTAAAGAGAGTGGGTGTTATCAGTATTGGGAGATCGTGGGAATTCCATATTCTGGCAATTTCTGCCATTAAGATATTGAAAAGTAGTAAATTAATAAGTAGTAGCACTGATTACTTTGCGCCTAGTTGCTAATGTACTTTTATAGATATCTCTCCTATATCAATAAAAATTAATTAGTTTTCGAAAGTTACGTGAACTGAACTATTCCTTTTGGTGTATTTCTTATGCTTTTGGTACCTAGGATAAAAATGGTCGGAATTCGCATAATATAATAATTTGTGGGAAAAGTCGCCATTAATTCCCATTTTCGAGAGAATTTTACCCGCAACAATCTCCCAACGCTACTGTAACTCATTCTCTGTTGGGCTTGGGAAAAATGAGAATTTTATTTGGCTGATAGACATTTAAAATCTCCTTTCTGTTGTGACCCGGGTGCCTATACCCCGAATCACAATCAGAAGGTCATCACATCAATATATTGGCCTATACAATATATTGATGTATCAGAAATGACCCTGAAAAATAAAATTTATTTAATTAAAAAGTTCATCTAAATTTCATTTGCATTTAAAAATGCATTTTCGTACTGCAACAAAATGCAATTTAGCATAAATTGCATTTTGTTATCAGTCAAACATTACGTTCTCACGGTATGTTTGCATACCTACATGCAGTACATACCTACATACAGCTTTTGCGGTAAATTCATGAAAATTAATTGTATGTACATACATACACACCATTGCTCTCATCGTCTAAAAATATTATTTTTACAAGACACAGGTGCATATCAGATTTCATGCATATGCACTGTGTCTAAACTTTTTGTACTTTCCCACGTACGATTTCTCACGTCGTGGGAAAGTAACAATAAAAAATAAAAAAAGCTTTCATGGGCACCAGGGGGCAGCTAGCCCGAACCTCGGGGAGTTGGAATTTTAAAACCGCGGAGTAAAGTTCGATTTTTCGGGAAAGCCGTCGAAATTAGTGAAAAATAAAAATTGGTTAATATGTAAAAGTAGGAATTGTGTTTAGCATATCGAAAATTGTGAGAAATCATAAAGTGGATATCGTATCAAAGAAAATAATAAAAATTGTGTTTAGCATAAAGAGAATGTTGGATTTGTATTTAACACTCGAACCTGTGACCCTTTTCCTTTTTTAGCGAAAACGTGGATTAGGACATGAAAATAAAATACGATTTATAAGGAGAGATAGCGAACAGTTACTCATCGGAGTGTTTTCTTCTATCAGCGCCTGCACTCCTCCCGCCGATCGCTTCTCCCTGGACTTACCAGGAAGCACGAGGGATCAGGAACATAACAAATTGGTGGCAGCGGACCCAGCGAAAAAATCAGTGCCTATAAAATAAATCAAAATAAAACAAATAGTTTTTTATATAATAAAATCTGCCAGAAACATAACAAATTGGTGGCAGCGGACCCAGCGAAAAAATCAGTGCCTATAAAATAAATCAAAATAAAACAAATAGTTTTTTATATAATAAAATCTGCCAGAAACATAACAAATTGGTGGCAGCGGACCCAGCGAAAAAATCAGTGCCTATAAAATAAATCAAAATAAAACAAATAGTTTTTTATATAATAAAATCTGCCAGAAACATAACAAATTGGTGGCAGCGGACCCAGCGAAAAAATCAGTGCCTATAAAATAAATCAAAATAAAACAAATAGTTTTTTATATAATAAAATCTGCCAGAAACATAACAAATTGGTGGCAGCGGACCCAGCGAAAAAATCAGTGCCTATAAAATAAATCAAAATAAAACAAATAGTTTTTTATATAATAAAATCTGCCAGAAACATAACAAATTGGTGGCAGCGGACCCAGCGAAAAAATCAAAAATCAGTGCCAATAAATTTAATCAATTCAATTATCCCACTTCTAATTAATTAATTAATTAACTATGCAAAATAAAAAGTGATATTTTGTACAAAAATAAAAATAATAAGTGTTTTACATAAATCAATAAATACAGCCCAATGACCAGCATTTCTTACCAACTAAAATATAACGTAAACACAACAATAACAAAGAGCATATAATATAACAAAATTGATTCAATAATAAATAAAATACATAATAAAAAAACAAACAAAAAACTAATAAAATATCTAACAAAAACAAACAAAATAATAAGCCCGGGTACCCAATAAAGGGTACTTAGAGGAAACATTTTATAATCGTTTAGAGCGCCATAGTGCTCCAACGTGGGAAACTTGCGAGGCTTCATCCCTGCCTCAACGAGACGGTACAGTGACTCCAGAAGGACGACATTGAGAAATCTTCAACAGGGACGACCACTATACAACATCAAAAAACACTTCCAACTATTGTTAATCTTCAACACCAACATCTTCAACTACAGGCGAGATGCCAGCTACTATCTGGTTAGAACGAAAGGTAGCGTGAAAACATTTCCTTTTTCTCAGTATTTCAGATTCTTTTTAAATATATTACTGAACATATATAGTAGACTATATTTTAATGTAAATCAGTTTAAACATGGTGCAACATTTGTTTTTTTTTTTTGAGTGATATATGTTTCCCTGTAAAAATGATTAAACATAAATGTCACATATGTATATTTAGTTCAATTTACATTACATACACAAGTGAGTACCAACACGATTACTAAAATTTGTCTTCGAATCCAAGTCAAAAATGTCTACCCTTGACAAAGCTTTTTGCACATTTCCAAATAAATTACAAATTTGCTTCTCCCCCTGTTTACATTAAATAATAATATACATACATACTACTGAACGAAAGAAGGAAAACAATTTCCCCCATTTTCTTTTTCTTTTCAATTGCAACCTAACTTAAAATTAAATAAAAATTAATACAAAAAAAAATTTGAAATCTGCTCTTCCTAGAAGCGACCTCTGCGGCAAGACTTCGTGAGCTTGCTGGTCAGAGGACTTCGACAAAAATCTATATTCGATCTCCTGCGGTAGAACTTCGTGAGCCTATCGGTCAGGAGAGAGATATAAATTGGAAGAGCAATCAATCGTATAGATTTGTGACATCAGATAACAAAACATTTTTTTTTATAGGGATATTATAGTACATATATAATAATTAAAAATACTACTCCTTTTTTTTTCTTCGGTAAATTTTTTTTTACTCTAGTTTCAGTAACTATCACTATATTTTCCCTCCAATTAATAAAATTGAATTCCCAATTTTAATTGTAGCAGAAATATCTTCAATGACGTTACAATCATTTCCTTGATATCAAAATCCCAAACAGTTTATTTAAACCTTTTTTTGCTTACTTCTTCTTTCGCCATAATAAAATTTTTTTTTATATATAATCAAAAAAAAAAAACATGTCTTAGCCTTCTAATAAAAATAAATCAAAACCTCGTAATACGGTCAAACCCAACAAATAATTATATTCCCTATTGCTCTATTTTTCTCACACATTACGTTATACAACTTTTCCTGTACTTACATATATATATCTACACATAATATTCCAGTGGCATACCAAACTGATTCTCTCTCTATCACTGTTAAGAATTTTAACTATTTGCTTTCTACTTGGCTGTTTTTTTTTCTATAATTCCCCAAATCAACCAAATCGGAGCCCATATTGCAAACGGACATTCCTAATATTACAAAACTCTACCACGCTCCACCGAATTTCCCATCTAGTACTTCAAAAAATTACAATGACTGAAGAAACCGTTTCTTTCGATGAGCTCTGCTCATCTCAGGTAGAAAAAAACAATGCAATTAGGCAAATACTAGGGGCTTATCACCAAGCCGGTAAAGCAAAGCGTACCAATACCTTTGTGAAAGGTAAATTACAGCAACTCGAAGAAATATGGAGCGCCTTCGAAAAAACAGAAGAACAAATAGTTCAGCATAAAGACTTCACGACCGACCACGATTATTTCAAAGAATCGTGCTCAGATAAAACTGAGGACTGGTACATGTTGACGAAAGCAACACTTTCCGAAAGATTGAAATCAATCTCAGAAAGTACTATGAACCAGCAAAAACCCTTTCATATCCGATCACCCAGAGCTTCGTGGAGAATTCCAACCAAATCACTAGTTACAGAACCTAATAAGGAAACAGAAGGTCCACAAAATGAAAGTATTTTCAGAAGTCTAAATACAAAAATTAACTCAATTACAAGAGTTATACAATCATTAAACCCTGATACTTTACCTACAGTGAGTAAAACATACCTAGAACAAAAACTGAGTATCCTAAATAAACATTGGGCTGAATTCGAAGAACTCAACAATACAATCGAAATGCAATCTACGCCACAAGACCTAGAAAATAAATACTTTACTGAAAATGTTTTCGGTAAAACAGAAGCAGAATATGAAGAAACTGTAATTGCTATTCAAGAACAGCTAGATACGCGCTTCCCTAATTACCAACATGACACACGAAATAACTCATCACACTTTCACAATGAAAGCACAGAAGTCAAAATTTCACATATCTCTCTATCAGAAATTAAATCGTTAATACCTAATTTTAACGGCGATACAAAAGACCTCCATAAATTCGTGTCATGTTGCGATGATATTAATAGACTTTATCCCAATACCGACCAAACAACCCTGTTTTCAATAATCAAAAGTAAGCTATTTGGAGATGCCTACAATGTACTTAAGTACAATGATACAAGCAGGTGGTCAGTTTTGAAGCAAATACTACTCGAAACATTCGAAGTAAAATTAGAAAAGTCTGTACTCCAATCAAAACTCCAAAACACAAGACAAAGAGCAGGAGAGCCTGTCAAAGAATTCCTGCAACGAATTAATATGACACATGCTCAATTGAAGGAAGCCACGCATTCATATACAACAGATAAACTACTGTTAAACTCTCTCGTAAAGGACAACGAAAAACAAGCTATTAGAGCAATAGAGGATGGATTAATAAGCGAGCAACTCCAAACTCTGGCCAAACTCCACGAAAATAGAGCATTAAAGCCCATTACGTCATATATTGGCGAGCAAGCATTACGCCTAGAATCAAAGGCAACAAAATTAGCAACAAACTCTTCTCGCACTGCTCAATCAATGCAAGTGCAGAGCCCCTTTTGCTATAAATGCAAAGCACTGGGACATTTAGCCCCAAATTGTCCACAAAATATTCGTACATACCCAACCTCAAATAAATATTTTTCAAATAATTTAAACAAAGGCAATCCTCCTAAGCAGGCTAGCACGTCCAACAGCACTACTCCTACATGCAGGTATTGTCACAAATTAGGACATACCATAGAAGTATGCAGGGCAAGGATAGCAAACCACGGGAATTTCTACAGAGGAAATATAAATCCCGTTGATCAAAATTTCAGAAAGCGAACGGAAAGTCCCAATAGAACTACAATTCCCCAAAAAGAGGTCAGCTTCAACCAGGTTCCAAATCCAAATTTTAGAAAAAATTCCCATTCCTCGACAATACAACCCCAAAATGAACCAAGATCAAACAAAGATCACGTACAAAATCCGAGAATATTTTTAACAGCCCCTCGCAAATTCAAACAAAAGCCGACATACACACCAACCCAAATTAGATAATGCACATTTATTAAATGATCACATAACGCTGAAAATTCCAATTATTATCAATTCCAACTCCATTACTATCTCTCTACTTACCAATGTGTGCTCCAATAAAGAAACAAAGTTCCTCGTAGACACAGGAGCAGAAATTAGTCTCATAAAGTTCAATGCACTGAAAGCAGGTAGCACTTAATATAAAGATGCAATCTGCAAGATAAATACTTTATTTTCGGAATCTAAAACTACAGAAGGATTAATATTAGCAAAATTGGCAAATACATCAAACGAAGAATGTATAATAGAACATCCCTTCCAAATAGTAGGAGAAAACTCAACCTTAGCATATGACGGCCTAATTGGCCAAGACTTCTTGTCTAGATACAACGCTTGTATCTATTATAAAAACAATTACATTTCCTTAGAGGTGAAGCAATGTCATTCATCCTATCCCATAGAGCAATAACGCTCAGATTATCCAAATACATATCTTAGATATGCTAACAATGACAAGAACTCCGAAACAAACAATGCAAGTGCTGATAAAAGCAAGTTTCCCAGTACTTCACGTGATTTAAATACCAAACGTGAAAAGTACTCCAACACAAATATCCTACAAAAAACGGAATATATTTTACAATCCAATGAAAACCGAAACGAATCGGACAAATTACATAATAAACTTATTACAATTCCCGCTCGCTCTGAATCCATAATTCAAATTCCAACTTTGTCAACTACGGAATCAGTATATTTTAAAAAAGAGGTAAAGCCAGGGTTGTTCATAGGTAATACCATAGTCAACCCATCACAAGGAATGGCAAAAGTCCTAGTTCTCAACACGAATGAACAAGACGTCGAACTGGCAATTCATGACATGAATCCAGAATGCCATGACCTTAATGACTTCGATTGCATCTCCACGGATTCCAACAGAGATCCAATTAGGGGCAGTATAAAGAAACTGCACACCCTGATTAAATTGGATCACTATATTCGGAAAATTTGTAAGGATTTCAACGATCTCTTCTACTTAGAAAGGGATTTCCAAACATTTACAAATGCAACCGAGCACCAAATCGAAACAGTCCCGAATAAACCTCACATATACACTAAACCGTACAGACTTCCAGAAACAAGCCGGAAAGAAATTACGCGGCAAATAAATGAAATGTTGGATTCAGAGATAATAAGACCTTCAAATAGTCCGTGGAATTCACCCCTACTTCTAGTTCCCAAAAAGCCGGATGAGCATGGGAACAAAAAATGGCGAGTCGTTGTAGATTTCCGCCGAGTAAATGACATTACCGTTGGCGACGCTTACCGATTACCTAATATTACAGACATATTAGATCAATTGGGTAAGTCCAAATATTTCACGACGCTAGACGATCGCCAGCGGATTCCACCAAATTCGCATGGACAGGAAGGATAGAGCAAAAACTGCGTTTAGCACTCCTTATGGTCATTACGAGTTTAACCGTATGCCATTTGGATTAAAAGGTGCACCCGCAACCTTCCAACGTGCCATGAATAATGTCCTTTCCGGACTCCAAGGCATTTACTGTTTCGTATACATGGACGATATTGTAGTTCATGGATATAATCTTAAAGATCATAATATTAGGCTCGCAAATGTATTTAGCCGCCTTCGGGATTTCAATTTAAAATTACAACCCGACAAGTGCCACTTCTTAAGAAAGGAAATAATGTATTTAGGGCACATCATTACTGAAAATGGAGTCAAGCCAGATCCGGCAAAAATTAAATCAGTTCAATCTTATCCTAGACCCAAGAAGGAAAAGGATATCAAAGCCTTCCTTGGTTCCGTCGGCTATTATCGCCGCTTTATTCCCAATTTTTCTAAAATTGCGAAACCTCTTACTAACCTTCTGAAGAAGGACACACCTTTCAAGTTCGACGCAATTTGCGATGAAGCATTTTGCGAATTACGAAACAAATTAATATCAGCACCAATTTTATCCTATCCAGATTTCGACAAAGAATTTTTTGTCACCTCCGATGCCAGTGACTACGCCATCGGAGCAGTTCTTTCTCAAGCAGATGATCAAGGAGATCACCCAATCGCCTACGTGAGTCGAGTTCTTAATGGTGCAGAAACTCGTTACTCAACAATTGAAAAAGAGCTTTTGGCAATTGTTTTCGCAGTTGAGCAATTCAGGCCATACGTTTATGGTAGACAGTTTACCATCATAACTGACCATAAGCCATTAGTATGGCTAATGAATCTAAAGGATTATTCCTCAAGACTAATGAGATGGAGAATACGTCTTGAGGAATATGACTATAGAATAATTCATAAACCTGGAAAACTCAACACAAATGCAGACGCTCTCAGTAGAGCTATCCCAGAAAATTCCGTAAAATCAACGGAACCCAATACTTATGTAAATGTAGTAACCAGGAATCAAGCCAAAGCTCAGGCGAATTTAGATACACCCAATCCAAATATTACTACTCCAAATCCAGATTTATCAATGGTAAACAGTTCCTCAGTGATAATAACTGAAACCGATTTCCCATTACCTTTAACTAAAAATACTAATCCCAAATTTTTCATCTTGCCAATGCAAGATACAGAACTTGAAAAAGTGCTAAAGTCTAAATTAAAACTTTCAGACAAACCTCCACTACTAGAAAACGAACTGAACTTCTTTAAGAAGAAAGACTCCACAGTAATCATCTCAAAAGTCAATCCCACCCCTCATTCGAGTACAAATTATACTCCCCGCGAACTCCTGTACGGATTCCCAGCCGAAATCCCAAATAACTTAAAATCATCTCCGACCGTTTGCTATAACTACGATAATTATGCAAACGAGTTAAAAGCACGTCTACAACACAGCTATAAAATTGCGAAAGACATAGCCATGGCCAACAAAGGGAAATCAAAACTTCAGTACGACAAAAATTCTATCCCGAAAACCTTTAATATTGGAGACAAAGTCTTGTTAAAAAGCAGAGTGAGAGATAACAAATTTTCACTACTCTGGACAGGTCCACACGTGGTTATAGAAATTAATTCCCCTGAAAACTCCACTGTAAAAATAAATAATAAAAATAAGAGAGTCCACAATAACGACTTGAAACTTTTTACAGATTAATATAAAAGCTTCATTCCCTTAAAAAAAAACACATTCACAAATGAATATAACAATATCGTCTTCCAGGTCCTCACAATGATACAATTGGCATTCATTTTAATTTGCATCCCCCTCATCTCCAGCTCGGGGATAGAAGTAAAGCAAATAAATACCAGCGCGGGCATTTAGTTCGAGGAAATTGGCAGGGCCAATTTTTACACGAACGAATGGAAAATCGTAACCTACTACGATTTAGAAAACTTCAAATCTGAGTTCAGGAACATCAAATTCATCACGCAACAAATTACATCTACATGCCAGAAATTGGACGGAAATTCAGCGATGGCGCATACTTGTAACGGTACGTTACTACAGATAAACCTTATTATAGCAAATATAGAATACAAAAATATGCTCCTAGTAACTCAAAGTAGGAAACAAAGAGCTTTATTCAATGCTATAGGCTCCATTTCCAAAGCCCTTTTCGGCACATTAGATGAAGATGATGCCAAGTTGTATGATGAACAAATTCACAACCTCACTTTAAACCAAAACTGCCTCCTCTCCCTTATGAAAAGCCAAACCGCGATAATCGAAACAACAGCTCAAATATTCAATAAAACCAAGGCCGCAATTGAAAAGGAATTCTTACACATGCATAAAAAACTAATTTCAATACAAATATCTACATCACTAATGAAAAATAGAACACTGGATAATAAAATATCCATTGAAATAGAATCACTCGTCTCACTTGTTTCATTAATGGCATTCAGATATCAAAATACACAGTCAGAATTAATTGATCTTTTAATTGATTCCAAACATGGAAAATTTCACCCTACACTAATATCGCCTAACAAGATTGAACAGATTTTATCAAAAATTAGACAGGAACTACCAAATTCAGTGATACTACCCATAAATTCCAGAGACAATTTACTTTCACAGATCTACAAATTAAGCACAATATCCGCGAATATTTTCAACAACAAAATAATTATAGAACTCCGAGTTCCACTCCCATTTAAAGAACCTTACCAAATTTTCAAAGCAATGCCATTACCGACAACCCTAAACGGTTCATTTATATATATTGAACCATTAAAGGAATATATACTAATTGATTACAATCGTGAGCACTACATCGAATTAACACTCCAAGAAATCCACAATTGCGCAACGTTGGACCATACACACTTTTATTGCAAAATTTCATCACCCATTTTAAATACAAACAATAGAGTAAATCAATGTGAAATTAATTTAATAAAAAAGGAACCTATTACAGCAAATTGTAAAATTTTGACTTCAAATCAGAACTACTATATGACACAATTATCAAACCAAAATGCATGGCTTTTCTCCCTTAAAAAACCCTTCCATATAGATATCATTTGTGAAGATTCCATTAGTTCACGAACCCTGGAAGGCATGGGAACAATATATATTTACCCAGGTTGTTATGTCCGCAGCAAAGAATTGATCCTGCACGGACATAACGTAAAAATATCAAAATTCAACTCCCATTTCATACCAACAACAAACATTTCCAACATAATCGAAAATATGACCCTTCTCTCTATGGAAACGTATATAATAAGAAATCCCTTAAATATCACGAACAACATGGACCTCGAAGAAATTTTAAAATCCATCCATCTTCAAAAAGAACGGGAATCAAACCCACTAAACCCAACTAATAAGCATCATATCCATCACTATGCGCTATCATATTCGACATTAGCATTAGTGATAACTGTTCTATTCATCTACCTGTACATTAAATACAGACCAAAAGATCGCAAATCAAACGAAATATTTGCTGAACACCAACTGGAAAACGCGCCTATTGCGGCACCGAGAACAGCAAACTTCAATATTACTCCTGCCTCCAACAGAAGAACGGCAGAGAGCTTCCCCAATTAATGTTAGAACATCCACTGGACTCATGCCTTATAGCGAAAAGTACAAGGTACCCAAACTATAACGAACAAATAACTGACACAGTAACCATTTCCATCCTTTAAATATTTAACACCTTCCCCTCCAAGAGATCAAATGAAGAATAAAGGAAATTTAAAGGAACAATACAAAATTTTTTTTTCCTTATGAAAAATATTTCCTTTTGTCAAGGTATTTTTTTTTTTTTTCTCCATTCCCATTAGAAAACAGTCTAAGAGACAAATAATACCCACACATTCCATTGCGTGTGCACTTGTGTATGTGTGAAATTGAATGTAAAGAAAAATGTGAATATCCAAAAATGATAAGGAATAAAGAAATATATATGTACATAGTATAACAAATAAAATAAAATAAATTAAGGAATATATAAAAAAAAAAAATACATATAGAGACTTGAAATAAATATAGCATCGAAAAAATTATAAAAGCTATCTGAAATTATAAATACGATATTTTCATACATATAAAATAAATAAGTAACAATAAAAAAAAAATATATAAGTATACCAAAATATTTAAGCGAATAAACAAATAAGATAATCTAGTTAACTCCAAATCTTGCAGACTATAATTACGTTATTAACGTCAATTTACGTCAATTTTCCTCGATTAAACTTAATCCATACCAATATGTATATAAACAACAGAGTACTTCTGTCAAACTTTTTAGGAATATTGTTTTTTATTATTTCATTCCCTTTTTTTTTTCTCTCTCCTTTTATCTTCCTTTCTCTTCATAAAAACATCATTGTATTAGCCGGTACCATAGCCGCACACATAAGTCACGAAATTTGGGTGAGATTCTCCAAACCAAATTTTTACAAATTATTACCAAAATAAAAAAATTAAGAACAAAGAAACAAAAGTAGAACAACGCAGCAAAAAAAAAAAAAATACAATAATTTTTAAACAAAATAATAATAAATAACAAAAGCAATCTACATTTTAAATCATTTATTATAAAAAAAGAACATTGAAAAAAAAATAGAAAATTCAAAAGCCGCCCTCAGTGTCCCAGTCCTGCTCAATGGGCGCCGGATCAGGACCATTTCCCCACGACAGGATGGGAAGTGGATATGATTCTCCGATTAATACCGCGTATCCACCTAGAATGAAGAAAAAAAAAACACAAAAAATAATAATCATACAAGAGCATAAAAATTTCAAATACAACGACTTACCCAAGAATGAAACTCCCATCTCATAATCAGGGGACAACAGGAAACTACACTCATAATCGGTGTCTGCGACGGGTGGGCCACCCCAAAGCGGCAAGCTCTGTCGTCCAGCGGCATGCCAGACTATACGCAGGGGCCCATTCCACCCAGGCAACACGTACAGGACATAAACACCGGTGACCCGAACACAATAAAACTCCGGGGCACGATATAAATCATGGCCGACTTCTTGCACGAAAACCATTTTTACTAATGAGGTCCACAAACAACCTAAAGACCTCAGTAGGCAAAAGCAAGATCAACTAAACAAAAATTAAAACAACTTCGCTATCACCATTAACAAAACCCCTTACGTTAGCACAAACGGTAACCAAAACATCGCACCTATCCCAAGCACGCCGAATTACGCCAACGTAATCTTAACGCCGAGTCGACAAGCATTTAAATAAAAAAAAAAAAAAGAATCGCAAGAACAAATCACTAGATAAAGGGCTAAGGAGAATCTCACACGAACGCTTATCAGCTAAATACTTTATAATGACTCTATCAAGATTACGATAGAACTATACCACTACTTTTTTTTTCCCTATTTCTTTCCACCATCCTCCCTGGGATGAAAATAAATGTCCACCAATTCAATATTTATCCTAGTTCTTTAAATAAGACAAAAAATTAATACATATATGTATATATTGTACTGTCCGTTAGTAGAACGTACACGCAAATTTGAATTTAGTGAAACTGAAATGGATGCACTGATAAATTTGGATCAAGGTCAGTGGTCGAATCTCTTATCAAAACAAACACTATTCACTTCGTTTTAACTTCCAATAAACTTTCACACCTTTTTTTAAGACTGCCCACTAATTATATTAAGATCAGATTATATAATAAGGTATTAGGTCAGAGATCAACACACACTATAAAACACTTATTACCACAGACTTAGAATATACGATTATTAAGAAAAGTTGTATTGGGATAAAACTCAATATATAAGTTTTGGGTCAGAGAATTTTATATCACACTGAAAAAAAAAACACTTATTGGCAAAAATTGCAATATAAGATCGTCAATATATATATATGTAAAATTAATAGAATAAAGTCAAATTACGATATTAAATAAATATGCACCAAAAGAGTATAAAATATAAATATATATGAGTAAATGTGTAATAAAATAGATATATGATAAATATTATATTGTTACAAGTGACTGGTACTCACCGATCTATAACTTGACGCTTGAGGGTTGGCTTTAAGCTAATGTTAAGACCCTTTGTTCTAACCATGGGTTAAAACAATTCTTTATTCCCGTCGAGACCAGAAATAAAGTGTTAATGTTAATAAGATACTATCTCAGTCGAGACCCGAGATAATATTCTTTAAGTCAGTCGAGACCCGGCTTAAAGTGTTATCTTATCTTCAGTCGAGACCCGAAATAAGATGCGTTTATTTCCGTCGAGACCAGAAATGATTGTTAGTAAAAGATTATCTCAGTCGAGACCCGAGATAATATAATAAAATAGATATATGATAAATATTATATTGTTACAAGTGACTGGTACTCACCGATCTATAACTTGACGCTTGAGGGTTGGCTTTAAGCTAATGTTAAGACCCTTTGTTCTAACTATGGGTTAAAACAATTCTTTATTCCCGTCGAGACCAGAAATAAAGTGTTAATGTTAATAAGATACTATCTCAGTCGAGACCCGAGATAATATTCTTTAAGTCAGTCGAGACCCGGCTTAAAGTGTTATCTTATCTTCAGTCGAGACCCGAAATAAGATGCGTTTATTTCCGTCGAGACCAGAAATGATTGTTAGTAAAAGATTATCTCAGTCGAGACCCGAGATAATATTCTTTAAGTCAGTCGAGACCCGGCTTAAAGTGTTATCTTATCTTCAGTCGAGACCCGAAATAAGATGCGTTTATTTCCGTCGAGACCAGAAATGGTTGTTAGTAAAAGATTATCTCAGTCGAGACCCGAGATAATATTCTTTAAGTCAGTCGAGACCCGGCTTAAAGTGTTATCTTATCTTCAGTCGAGACCCGAAATAAGATGCGTTTATTTCCGTCGAGACCAGAAATGATTGTTATTAAAAGATTATCTCAGTCGAGACCCGAGATAATATTCTTTAAGTCAGTCGAGACCCGGCTTAAAGTGTTATCTTATCTTCAGTCGAGACCCGAAATAAGATGCGTTTATTTCCGTCGAGACCAGAAATGATTGTTAGTAAATATCTTATCTTCAGTCGAGACCCGAAATAAGATGCGTTTATTTCCGTCGAGACAAGAAATGATTGTTAATTGTTAAAAGTCAAATATCAGTCGATACCCGATATTAATGTTAGTCCCTAACAGCCAACTTACCCCAAGCGATGCCAAGTACAAAAAGAGCTCGACATCAGTCAGCTTGTCGTTTATATAGCCCTTGCTTGCACACGACACCACTGATAGAGTAGCAGCGGCGCATGATTGCAAGAATTGGCAGTGCAGCTGTGATCTTACGGTACTAGCGATAAAATTTGCCTAGCAACGAACAAAAATGCATAGCAACAAGAAACTTAGAGCTTCACATGCTGCTGTGTTAAATTAAATTATATTTGCAAAAAATAATCTCTCTATCACGTAGCGAACAAATTCCCGTTGGATATTACTTGTAATGATGATAATGATAGAATTGCAAATTGATCGGCTTGATCTGATTATATTTGTGCCATGCATTGTATGCTACATGACAACACATGCTTTTGTTAGATGTTTTACTTATTTTTTGGGAAAAATATAATTAGATTGAATTTATTTGATTTTCAGAATTCAATTTCAGCGTGGTATTGTTGTAATATGTTCCCTTTTTCAGAAATTGTTTTTTTTTAGTACGAATTTAAACAGATGATCATGATTTTAATTTAATCTGCTCAATGAGACTATATTTTTATATTGCATTTGTGCAATATGTTATATAGATGATAAATACCTGGCTTTATATGGTTGTGCATCTGTGTTCTAATTGAGTGATTAAATTAGATTTAATTTTATAAAAATTTTTATGCTTTGTTTTCAGGAATTTTTTTTCTTTTCAGAAAGTATCTATTAAGAAAAATATATTCGAAGCGATTTGGTTCGAACATACTGCCCCCCGTTGAAAGACTGTAAATGCCTTTCAAGTGATTAATTTTAAAACGAACCTACATAACAATGAGGAAAAATTTTGATTGAGGGAGAAACTTATCGCCGTCTTATGCATACTCACAATTTTCGTTACGACACTACCAAGGAGAAAACCAATGAGCAAGCCGACAGAAAAGAAAAATGGGTTAAAAGGGCAAGAAGAAAAACAAAAAACAAACAAACTAGTTACTACTGTATGACTTTAATGTTGCCATCAGCTAACAACCTAACTTTAATTTTAGCCCCGTCTTTTGTTGTGAAGCGCTGGTTCTTCTTCTTTGACCGTTTCAAGGCCTCCCACGATACGGTGATGTTCTCTGTCATCCCTGTCTTATTGTTTACGATAGTTACTATGATGTCGCCATTCGGAAGAATTGCGGGTTGAACGGTTTGATCATCGACGATGGTCACCTTTGTTGTCGCTGGGTGATCGTTCAAGCTGGTGGTCTGAAGATGATCGGTTGCTGGCTCTTTGGGAGTTTGTGGTACACTGCATTCAATCGTGGGACTAGGGGACGTGGAAGGTGAATCCTCAATAACTATGGTGGCTGTTGGTACTTGGCTTAATGTCATTTTATTCATCCTTTGGCTAACTTTCATTAACTTGGAGCGATGCTTCAAATCTTCCAGCTGTTTCGTTAGCTTCTCAATCTCCACTTGTTCCTCGTCAACACTTCGCTTTGGAGATGGCGGCAATATTTCCATCTCTGCATCAAGATCCCAGTCGTCTTCCGTGTCTTGGTCCTGAACTTGATCTGGTTGTGAGGACTCCGCTACAAGTTCCCGTTCCAAATTCCAAGCTGCTTTCAGCTCTTCCTCAAAATTCCGCCCAGGAGTTATGGGCAAATCTTCCTCGAAATTAACTTCGTGATTGGGTGTCTCCATTGTCAAAAAATAATCGACTAATGACTTTATTGGATTCGTAATCTTATTTATACGAACATAACGGGTTTCTAGAATTAGTCTTGCTTGCATCTCTTGGCTGCACTACAAAATTTTGCGCAATGGTGATAACAAGAATTGCATTTGATTAAAATTGCGTTTGGATTTTTTCTCTATGCGGACCATTGTCATAGAGACTATCGTTTAGCGATTGAAGATAATGACGGATGGTTGCAGGTGGTTAAAATTTTAGACTTTAAGTTGCTTTGATGGTAAAATCTTTGTGATAGAAGCGAAATTGGATATTTAAAAATAACGGGACATAAATAGTTTGATGATAACATGTAATTTTAAATAAGCGATTGTAGCTTGAATTTTTCTGTTAAAGAATTTGATATATATCTTTGCGAGGGGTCATTTTTTGTGATGCGTTAAATTGTATAATTTAAATGCTCAATTTAGCTTTCTTGTATTGGTAGAATACATATTTTTGTCTTTTTACAAGTCCATTTTTCATTTTTATACTGACTACGCGAATATATTTGTCAGCACCTCAGTGGACTTCAGTTATTCGTCCTAATAACCAACGGCTCGCTACCAGATTCGGTTCTTTGATAATAACTAAATCTCCTATTTTAGGATTTGATATTGGAGTCTGCCATTTAGGTCTATTTTGTAGGGAATTTAGATAATCGTGAGACCATTTATGCCAAAACTGTTGTTTCAACAGTTGGAGATGTTTCCATCTGGTGAGCGATGAAACCTTATTTTCCAATACAGGTTCTGGTGGAAGTTTTAAGGAAGTGCCAATTAAAAAATGTCCCGGAGTTAGAACATTGAGATCGTCTAGATCTTCTGTAATAGGACATAGAGGCCTGGAATTTAGACAGGCTTCAATTTGTGTCAAAACAGTTGCGAATTCTTCAAATGTCAATGAAGAATTCCCTAAAATTCGCTTTAAATGGAATTTTATGGATTTAACTCCGGCTTCCCACAATCCTCCAAAATGAGGTGCGGAAGGCGGGTTAAAGTGCCAACATATCCCGTCTGGGGCTAGTGTTTCTGCCATCTGCTTGTTAGCTAGCAGTATGGTTGTTTTGAATTCTTTTTGAAGGACTTTGTCAGCTCCAACGAAATTAGAACCACAGTCTGAAAATATATCTGTGCAGAGTCCCCTTCGGCTGGAGAACCGCCGAAAAGCTGCTATAAAAGCCGCTGTTGATAGATTTGACACGGCTTCTATATGAATGGCTTTGGTGGCCATGCAAATGAAAATGCATATATACCCTTTATACACACGATTGTTTCGAAATTTAGATACTTTTAAATTGAACGGTCCAGCATAGTCTAGCCCAGTTTGTTGAAACGGTCTAGTCATATTAACCCGTGGTGAAGGTAGATTTCCCATAATCTGATTTTTGATAGTTGCTGATTGCTTAAAGCAAGTTATACATTTATGTAACACTTGTTTTATGGTTTTACGTCCTTGTGGAATCCAAAATTCGTTTCGAATGATGGATAATACCAGTTGCGGACCTCCATGCAGCGTTTTTGTATGAAAGTGTTCAATGATTAAAATGGTTAGTTTGCTGTCCTTTGGCAGGAGTATTGGGTGTTTTTGATTATAAGGAATGTTAGCATTTCTCAATCGACCACCTACCCGAATTAATCCATTGTTATCTAAGAAGGGGTTGAGTGATAAGATCTTGCTTCTAACTGGAAGCGGATTCTGTTCTTGTAAACATTTAATTTCAGTACCGAAAGCGGCATTCTGTGCTGCTTTAATGAGCCGAATTTTTGCTTGAGCGATTTCTATTGGATGAAGTATCTTTGGGTCCATTGGTTGTTCTTGGATGGATTTCACCGATGCTCCTTTGCATTTATTTATGAACCTAATGCAATAGGCAATTATGCGTTGTAATTTTGAAAAGCTGGAGAATTTTCCAAACAAATCATCGATGTTTGAATGAGCTATTGTGAAATGAGTTACTCGTCTTTGTTCAGTTTCATGCTCATTACCTGGAATGGTTTTAGATTTCGGCCAATTATTTTCACTGTCCCGCAACCAATGAGGTCCATGCCACCATAACTCATGATCAATCAATAATGAAGACTTAATTCCTCTAGAATTGCAGTCGGCGGGATTGTCAGCAGACTTTACATGATGCCATGCTTTAATGTCGATCAAGTTCTGAATTTCCGCCACCCTATTAGCCACATATGTCTTATACTTATTAGGGTGACTACGAATCCAAGCTAATACAATAGATGAGTCTGTCCAAGCAAACGTAGGAACTTGATCAAATTTTAAATCGATTTTAACACGATTTATGAGTCGTGCTACCAATACCGCCCCGTACAATTCAAGACGTGAAAGGGATACGGATTTTACAGGCGCTACCTTTGTCTTTGCCATGAGTAAATTGACTTGAACAAATCCTTCTTCATCCACAACTCTAATATAAACAGCGGCAGAATACGCTTGATTAGAAGCATCTGAAAATCCATGTATTTGACAGGTGGATAGGTTACTTGTGATATGTAACCAACGTGGTATGTTGATGCTGCTAATGTGATGTAATTCTGCTTTAAATTCGCGCCACTGCTTATCAATGGATGCCGGTATTGGCTCATCCCATGAACAACCTGCAAGCCATAAAGCTTGCATCAGTATTTTGGCCGTGACTATAATTGGTGATATCCAGCCAAGTGGATCGAAAAGCGTTGCAATTTCTGAAAGAATAGAACGCTTCGTAGAAAGGCAATCTGATTTCCTTTTGTATTGTAGCGTGAAGCAATCAGATCCTGGAAACCAATGAATACCTAAAGTTTTTACGGACTCATCGCTTGCGAATCGCAAAGGAAGGTCAACTTCTCTGTATGATTCGGGGATCCTAGATAGTAAATCTGAAGAATTGCTAACCCATTTCCTCAAATTAAATCCGCCGGAAGATAACAGATTGAGAAGTTGATCTTGTATTTGGAAGGCTTCTTCCTTTGTATCTGAGCCCGTAAGAAGGTCATCAACATAGAAGTCACGGGACACTATCTTCGCAGCTTCGGGGAATTTGTCAGCTTCATCAATGGCTAGTTGATTGAGCGTTTTTATTGCGAGATAGGCAGCTGGCGTGGTGCCAAAGGTTACAGTGGTTAACTTGTAATCTTTAATAGGTTCATTTTGATTATCCCTCCAAAGTATTCTTTGGTAGGTTTGATCTGGAGGTTGTACCTTTATCATCCTGTACATTTTCTCTATGTCAGCAGACATAGCGAATTTATACTTTCGCCATCTGAGAATGATTGAGAAGAGTTCAGACTGCAGTACTGGACCCGTATGTAGCTGTTCGTTTAGACTTTTTCCATTAGTCGTTTTTGCTGAAGCATCAAAGACAACGCGAACCTTTGTAGTGGTGCTATCTTTGATAACAGCATGATGAGGAAGATAGTAGCTTTGTTCATTGCTCACTATCTTATTAGCCACTGTCATGTGGCCTAATGTCTTGTATTCATTAATACAAGTTTTGTATTCCTGATAGAGTTCAGGATTTCGTTCTAATTGCCGTTCTAGGCTGTAGAACCTACGTAATGCCATACCACGAGAGTCACCTAGGCTGGGACTTTCTGCGATGAAAGGCAGGCGGACTTCGTAACGGCCATGTGCGTTACGAACATGAGTTTTTTGATAAAACTCTTCACATTCTTGATCTGCTTTAGACAGCTTTCTTCCTGGATTAAATTCTTCAGTTTCCCAAAACTGACGTAAAAGTTTATCCAGTGAAGTGTCGTCGTCGTAATGAGCCTTTGCTGTTAACGCAGATGCTGTTAAGAATGTGGATGTATTTTTTAGCTTTCCGAAAAGTATCCATCCGAGGGTACTGTTTTGGGCAGTTGGTGTTCCTGGAGGACCTTTCCGTAAACCTTCCAGGAGAATTTCGCTGTACACATCTGCTCCTAAAAGCAGGTCAATTTTTCCTGGTTTAAAGAAAAACGGATCGGCAAGTGGTAGCTCATGTATATGACTCCATTCTTTGTTTGGAATGGTTGAAGGGGGTAAAATGTCCGTAATTTTATCCACTATAAGGGCTGTAACTGTGGTTGCCTTAGTTGTGGTTGAATAAGGATAAATGTTCAAAGTAGTTTGTTTTTGAACATTTGTAGTTTCAGGCCAGTAATTTGAATTTCCACGTTTGTAGTGGATGATTGCAGCTTACGTGCGGCGGCTTGGGTTACAAATGAAACTTGAGAGCCTGAATCTATCAGTGCCCTTAATACCAACGTGTTTCCCTTTTTTGTAGGAACGTTTAGCAGCGCTGTTGCAAGCAGTGCTTGTTTGGTATGATGATTTTTTGCGTGAAGGGTGTGAAGAGATTTATTGGATGTGGAAGGTGAATTACAAGGTTGAGCTTCTGATTGCTGCTCCCTTGGAATGGCGTTATTCCTATGAAGTAAAGAATGATGCCTCCTTCCACATCGCTGACAAGAAAACTTACTTGTACAAGTTTTCGTATTGTGCCCCTTTGATAGGCAATTATTGCATAATTGATTTGATGTGACAATTTTGAATTTATTGTCTACATCGAGTTTTATGAATTTCGGACATTTAAATAGACGGTGCTGCTCTTTGCACAAAGGACATGCTTGGGTGTATGAAGTAAAATGGGTAGATGCTCTCGGGACTTGAGCATTTTTGTTGGCTGGGGATGGTTTGGTATCGACTATGGCTTCTAAAATTCTAAATCTAGATTGTAAAAATATTTTTAAGGATTCGAAAGTGGGAAGTCCTTTTGCTGTATTGATCTCTTGTTCCCATGCACGGTGCGTTTCTGCTGGTAAACATTGTACCACCATATAGATGAGAATTGCATCCCATTGCTTAGTGGAAACTTGCAATGCCTCGAGTTCGAAGATACATTCCGAAGACTTATCTAGCAAGGTTTTGATAGCCTTGGCTGATTCGTGGGCTGCTTTAGGTAGATTAAAGAGTGCTTTCAATTGGGCATTTACCAAGACTCGTTTATTATCATACCTTTCAAGCAATATCTTCCATGCGCTGTCATAGCTCGAGTTGGTCATAGGAAATTGACGCAATAAGTGCTCTGCTTCTCCAGATACACTTGACTTTAAATAATGCAATTTCTGCACCGATGATAACGCAGAATTTGAATGCACCAGGGACTTGAAAAGATCGTGAAAAGGTCTCCAAGAATCATAAGATCCTGAGAATTTTGGGATTGTGATGCTAGGTAGTCTCAGAGACGATGAAGTTTCCTGTTCTGATTTTGGACTTGGTTCAACCTTTGTTTCGAATGCATCTAATGCATCCCTAAGAATACCTCGAAAAGTAAAGTATTGATTTTCCACCTTTGAAAATTGATCCTTTGCGAAATAATCGTACTTTTGAAGTTCACTATCTTCCAAAGCCTGCGTGGCTTGAATAAGTGTATAGTGATCTTTCTTGTACGCTGACCAAATTTCACTTAGCGCGGTTAATCGCTCAGAAATAAGACCTTTCGTTCGTTTTTCTACATCAGTTTTGTTGTAGTTATTGAACGATTTTTCAAAGATTATTGCGGAAGTGGCTTGGTTGCCCAAAAGTTTTTGAAGAGCAGACATAATGAAACAATTGATAAGATAAAACACTAGACCTTAGATCCGGCTCGAAGGACCATAAAATGTACTGTCCGTTAGTAGAACGTACACGCAAATTTGAATTTAGTGAAACTGAAATGGATGCACTGATAAATTTGGATCAAGGTCAGTGGTCGAATCTCTTATCAAAACAAACACTATTCACTTCGTTTTAACTTCCAATAAACTTTCACACCTTTTTTTAAGACTGCCCACTAATTATATTAAGATCAGATTATATAATAAGGTATTAGGTCAGAGATCAACACACACTATAAAACACTTATTACCACAGACTTAGAATATACGATTATTAAGAAAAGTTGTATTGGGATAAAACTCAATATATAAGTTTTGGGTCAGAGAATTTTATATCACACTGAAAAAAAAAACACTTATTGGCAAAAATTGCAATATAAGATCGTCAATATATATGTATGTAAAATTAATAGAATAAAGTCAAATTACGATATTAAATAAATATGCACCAAAAGAGTATAAAATATAAATATATATGAGTAAATGTATAATAAAATAGATATATGATAAATATTATATTGTTACAAGTGACTGGTACTCACCGATCTATAACTTGACGCTTGAGGGTTGGCTTTAAGCTAATGTTAAGACCCTTTATTCTAACCATGGGTTAAAACAATTCTTTATTCCCGTCGAGACCAGAAATAAAGTGTTAATGTTAATAAGATACTATCTCAGTCGAGACCCGAGATAATATTCTTTAAGTCAGTAGAGACCCGGCTTAAAGTGTCTTCAGTCGAGACCCGAAATAAGATGCGTTTATTTCCGTCGAGACCAGAAATGATTGTTAGTAAAAGATTATCTCAGTCGAGACCCGAGATAATATTCTTTAAGTTAGTCGAGACCCGGCTTAAAGTGTTATCTTATCTTCAGTCGAGACCCGAAATAAGATGCGTTTATTTCCGTCGAGACCAGAAATGGTTGTTAGTAAAAGATTATCTCAGTCGAGACCCGAGATAATATTCTTTAAGTCAGTCGAGACCCGGCTTAAAGTGTTATCTTATCTTCAGTCGAGACCCGAAATAAGATGCGTTTATTTCCGTCGAGACCAGAAATGATTGTTAGTAAAAGATTATCTCAGTCGAGACCCGAGATAATATTCTTTAAGTCAGTCGAGACCCGGCTTAAAGTGTTATCTTATCTTCAGTCGAGACCCGAAATAAGATGCGTTTATTTCCGTCGAGACCAGAAATGATTGTTAGTAAATATCTTATCTTCAGTCGAGACCCGAAATAAGATGCGTTTATTTCCGTCGAGACCAGAAATGATTGTTAATTGTTAAAAGTCAAATATCAGTCGATACCCGATATTAATGTTAGTCCCTAACAGCCAACTTACCCCAAGCGATGCCAAGTACAAAAAGAGCTCGAGATCAGTCAGCTTGTCGTTTATATAGCCCTTGCTTGCACACGACACCACTGATAGAGTAGCAGCGGCGCATGATTGCAAGAATTGGCAGTGCAGCTGTGATCTTACGGTACTAGCGATAAAATTTGCCTAGCAACGAACAAAAATGCATAGCAACAAGAAACTTAGAGCTTCACATGCTGCTGTGTTAAATTAAATTATATTTGCAAAAAATAATCTCTCTATCACGTAGCGAACATATTCCCGTTGGATATTACTTGTAATGATGATAATGATAGAATTGCAAATTGATCGGCTTGATCTGATTATATTTGTGCCATGCATTGTATGCTACATGACAACACATGCTTTTGTTAGATGTTTTACTTATTTTTTGGGAAAAATATAATTAGATTGAATTTATTTGAATTTCAGAATTCAATTTCAGCGTGGTATTGTTGTAATATGTTCCCTTTTTCAGAAATTGTTTTTTTTTTAGTACGAATTTAAACAGATGATCATGATTTTAATTTAATCTGCTCAATGAGACTATATTTTTATATTGCATTTGTGCAATATGTTATATAGATGATAAATACCTGGCTTTATATGGTTGTGCATCTGTGTTCTAATTGAGTGATTAAATTAGATTTAATTTTATAAAAATTTTTATGCTTTGTTTTCAGGAATTTTTTTTCTTTTCAGAAAGTATCTATTAAGAAAAATATATTCGAAGCGATTTGGTTCGAACATATATATTAATAAAATAAATAGGTAGCTATTACATATATTTCAATGAACAAGTATGCATCCTGTATTGTACAATTATTCCCATCGTATATAAAATCGAAAACTTGTTTAAATCGATAATTTAAAATAAAAAGATGTAATTAGAAGTATCACACTATGTACATGTAGTCCGTAATAATACCTAACAGCAGACATATTCTTAGTATATAAGTACATCATCAACATGTAACCTTATGATCATCAGAAACAAAGATTAAGTTGCTTAAAAAGAAAGTTTTCTTCTAAAGAGAATAAAACTTTCTTTTCCCCAAGGGGGAGGGATGTTGTGACCCGGGTGCCTATACCCCGAATCACAATCAGAAGGTCATCACATCAATATATTGGCCCATACAATATATTGATGTATCAGAAATGACCCTGAAAAATAAAATTTATTTAATTAAAAAATTCATCTAAATTTCATTTGCATTTAAAAATGCATTTTCGTACTGCAACAAAATGCAATTTAGCATAAATTGCATTTTGTTATCAGTCAAACATTACGTTCTCACGGTATGTTTGCATACCTACATGCAGTACATACCTACATACAGCTTTTCCGGTAAATTCATGAAAATTAATTGTATGTACATACATACACACCATTACTCTCATCGTCTAAAAATATTATTTTTACAAGACACAGGTGCATATCAGATTTCATGCATATGCACTGTGTCTAAACTTTTTGTACTTTCCCACGTACGATTTCTCACGTCGTGGGAAAGTAACAATAAAAAATAAAAAAAGCTTTCATGGGCACCAGGGGGCAGCTAGCCCGAACCTCGGGGAGTTGGAATTTTAAAACCGCGGAGTAAAGTTCGATTTTTCGGGAAAGCCGTCGAAATTAGTGAAAAATAAAAATTGGTTAATATGTAAAAGTAGGAATTGTGTTTAGCATATTGAAAATTGTGAAAAATCATAAAGTGGATATCGTATCAAAGAAAATAATAAAAATTGTGTTTAGCATAAAGAGAATGTTGGATTTGTATTTAACACTCGAACCTGTGACCCTTTCCCTTTTTTAGCAAAAACGTGGATTAGGACATGAAAATAAAACACGATTTATAAGGAGAGATAGCGAACAGTTACTCATCGGAGTGTTTTCTTCTATCAGCGCCTGCACTCCTCCCGCCGGTCGCTTCTCCCTGGACTTACCAGGAAGCACGAGGGATCAGGAACATAACATTTCAGCACATTGGCCAAAGCGACATTGGTCTTCTTCTTAAAAAATTGAGGTAGAGTAGATATACGACAAATTCGTTATTATGAATAACTTGAAAGGATCTTGAAGTTATTCAAAATTTTGCAAATAATTGAATAAAATCAATTATGCTTACTACATGAAAGAAGAATGAATGAAAGAAAAAATTGCAAATTATTAGTAATAATTGCTTCGTATTTCTGTGGGGGGGGGGGGGGGGCAGAGCCGACACGGGCTTCTCGGGGGGGGGCATTTCCCACCCGTGCCCTTACCTCGCTACGCGCATGGTCGAGGTGGAGAATTACTCAGCGTGTAAAAAAAAAGTGATTTTGTAAAGTGGGAGGAAAAAAAAATCATTATTCATAATAATAAATAATTATTTTTTTTTATGTAAATATGCTACTTTTATTTTTGGCTCTTTGGCTCTTTTAAAAATCCTTAAAATACGTGGCAAAATGCCTACAATGTGTAAAAAAAAAAAAATCAGACAATAACTAATCTAATACTAACACAAAATGGGTCAAAAGGGACAACGAAAACAAACTAGACACTAACAGTTGAACGAGAAGAAAAAAATGAAACATTAAATTCTCAAAAGAGACTGTATATAACGGATACTAGAAATTTTGAAAGATGCATAAAAGATGAAAAAACAACAAATTTATTACTTGTCCCAATTTTGACAATTGGGTAAGTGGCAGTTCCAAGAAGTTCCAAATTTCCAAATTAATCTAATCAAAATGTAATTCCCTAAACGAGCGTATTTTCAACAAAAAAAAATTTTGTAATATAGAACCGAGACCGAAACCGAAGTAGAAAAACTATAAATCGAACGAACGAAAAAATTTACCCGATACCGTTATAGAGTCCCGCGAGGGCAGCCTGTAGTATCATAGACCTCTAAAAACTGCCCTCATCATCCCTCCAGCTTAGCATCTCTAATAGAGCACTTGTCCTTCCCACAGCACGTGCAACGATTCCTACGCGGGGAGAAGCCCCGTGGACTAGTGTTGCAAATGCTGTGGCCTGCTATCACCAGCGAAAGACAAGAGCTCCGTCCTGCACCGACGATAGTGGTTGCCATGTGCAGTTGAATGTGTCTGCGTTCGTTGCCAGATATTCAAGACGTAAACGTCTCTTCAATCTGTCAACGAAGTGGCGCTTAAGTGCTTGTGCGTGGTGTTGTGGGTCAGTGTTCTGATTCCCATCTCCGGCTCTCATGTAGTACAAGTGAATTGTAGATTTGGCCAGTGTCAACACAAAGCTAATCAAACAGTTCACCCGACTACAAACCGTTGGTCCCCATAGAAACGATGTCCTAGCAATGCTGAAATTCGGGTGGATCAACTGACACATATCGCGCACCAGTTCCATCAGACTCTGCAAAGCTGGACAAGTGAAGAACCTGTGAAACAAGGTGCCTCCACCAGAACAAACTGTGCAGATCCTCTGAACCCGCCGGTCGGTATGTGACAGCTGATTAGGATGTATAAGACAGTGATGCAGCAATTTGAATGCTACATCAGCATCTTTGTAACTAGAAGGATAACTGTAGACTACTCTGCAAGTTATCCCTCCCATCACGCCCATATTCACCCCGAGGTGTGTTCGCCATCTGTTGTATCCTGTATACTCCGGAGGTCTTATTGACATAAGCACGTGCTGAAAGGTGTGTGGGGCGGTCTGTCCAGAACGAAAGCATCTTCCAACTTAGTGCCAGGGTCACTGGTCCCAAGTTGGCGAAATCTCTCCCGCGCAGAAGCCGCCAGGTCGTGTAGTTGTGGAGTGTTCATGTTTATTCAATATCAATAATATCTCCGAGAACTGTCAGTGTATGCGTGTCAGCTTCAAAACCTCGAGCATTACTGAACACTGAATCTATTAATTCAGGATTAAACCTGATTGGAATCGACGCGAATTGCGTGTACCGCAGAGCATTCCACTTAAGGTGAAATGCTGGCCTGATTCTGCCCCAGGTCTGAATCGTTGAGATTAGATCCTGTGGCCAGTCACGAGGATAGGGTGGTCGGACAGAGAGCACGTAGTAATACTCCCCTATGCCGATCCCTCCCAGTACATTCACCCACAGTTGAGAAATTAAGGTGTCTCTCTGGCAAAACACTCGTTGGAATGCACGCACTTGGAGACACCTTGATTTCATAACCAAGTTAGTGAGACCTAATCCACCTATCTTGACTGGCAGACAGAGCGTGCTTTCAGCAACCCATCGTCTTCCGCACCAAAAGGCGTCTATCGCTTTTGCTTGAAGAAGACCTACGAAGCCTTCATCAAACGTCTCAGAATTTAGCACATGAACGATGGACGAGGTAATCAAATAGTTTATCACGGCTGACCTTCCCATTAGGGATAGTGGAAACAGTCGACTACGCCGAGTTTACAGCTCTAGAGAGTTTCTCAAGAGCGATGCGGCTATTATTTGATTTACTCTCGCGTCCGATGTACACACCTAAATACTTCAGGCAAGTATTAGTCCATTGGATGTTCAGTGGAGTATCTGTACGATCTCTCCACCTTCCACACCACAAGCCTTGACTCTTGCTAAGGTTGATTTTAGCGCCCGCTATACGTTCGTACTGTTCGAAAACAGCACGAGCGACCGGAAAAGCTTCATCTCTTCTCACGAAATAGAAAGGTCATCCGCATATGCCAACATAAGAGGCCTCACATTGGTATATGGTAGATGCACTGAATATTGTCCGAGCATTCGACGAAGATTCACCAGTAGCGGCTCCAACGAAAGATCATAAAGCATACCTGACAATGGACAGCCCTGTCTGATACCTCGATGAAACGAGATAGGAGCCAGAACCTGTCCTTGATGCTTAATCAAAATCGCTGAATCTCTATACAGTTTCCCGATGACATCGAGCCACCTGGGCGGGAACCCAAATGGCTCGAGAGCAGTCAGGAGATACCCGTGCGAGACGCTATCAAAAGCCTTTTGCTGGTCAAGAGAAATCATGGCCATTTGTGTACCTGTCTGTTCATGGTAGGCAAACAAATGTTTGGCTACCGCGATGTTGTCGTAGATACTACGACCAGGAACACAATAGGACTGTTCCGGGTGTATTACCGAAGCAATCACTGAGCGGAGTATCGACCCTAATGCTTTGCAGACGATTTTGTAGTCAACATTGCATAGGGTTACTGGCCTCCAGTTCCCCATCCTCTGCAAATCTCCTTTCTTTGGAATCAATCGCATAACAGACCTCCTCCAACTAGAAGGAAAGTCTGAATGTGTCTCAACCGCCGAATTGAAGACTTCCAAAAGGTCAGGAATTAATAAATCCCTGAAACGTATGAAGAATTCTGGAGTCAAGCCGTCATAACCAGGTGAAGTGTGTCGCCTTAGATCCTTTGTCGCAGCGATCATATCCTCCAATCAGATTACTGTATCCAGGATCTCCTTGCTGTCTTCAGAGAAAGTGGGAATATTCTCAAAAAATTCATGAGTGGTCGAGGATGTTGTCGACGTCGATTCAGAGTAGAGACTACTGTAATAGTCTCGAATAAATTCTGATAGCTCTTGTCCGTTGAGGACTTGTCCAGATTCATCAACTATCGACTCGACTTCACAAGAAGCAGTACGTCGTCTAGTTGCCTGAAAGAAGTACTCGGTTGGAGAATCGCCTTCCCTCAGCCAGCGTGATTGGCTGCGCAGCACAAACTCCAAGCTGTGCTTGTAAGTTTGTGTTGCCAAGCGTTCCTTTATTCTGTTAAAATAAAGAATCAACTCCGGCTGAGTTGGGAGAAGAGCTGCCACCCGAGATACTTCGGCCGACAAGCTAGAAGCTTGATACCCACTTCGATTGAAATTCGCTTCGATAAAAGATCGAATTTGGAGCTTTCCAACATCCCACCATTGACTAAGAAGAGGAAAGTCACCTTTCCTCTCTTGCCAATCGTGCCAGAATTCAGTGAATTCATTGATGAACTGCTCGGAATTCAACAAATAGTTGTTGAATATCCAGTATGCAGTTCTTCTTTCAACTAGAGTGCTGGTTGCCACTACAAGAGGGTGATCGCTAACGGAACACACTTCATGAGTGACACCAACGATATGTTCTAGTATTCCAGGTGAGACGTAAAGTCTATCGATTCTGGAGCCTGCGGGACTTCCATGGATATTTCGCGAGACCCTCGTGTATGATCTAGTCGTAGGATGCATCCAACGATAGATATCCACGAGTCTGAAAACACGGACAAAATTCCTCAACCGAGTAGCATTGACGGGGTTGAACTCAGCCCCGGAATGCCGATCCATTGAGGGATTCAGCGTGCAGTTGAAATCACCTCCGAGGATAGTTTCGCCACTAAAATTCACCAGACAGGATTGAACACTGTCAAGAACTTGTCTTGTAATGTCCTGGTCATGATGAAGGTACACGTTTACTACCTTGATATGTTTGTCTTGAACGACAGAGTCCAAGGAAGAAGCGAAGCCTGGGAAGATATCTGTATAGACAGGAGACGATAGTGTAAATTTGTTGGATAAAATGATTGCCACCCCTGAGCCTCGACGTGGCGCCGGTGTGGCAAACATTGCATAGCCAGTGTGTAAATAAGCATAACGCTCCAGTTGTGTATATGTGTCTTGTGTAAAATTCGTCTCCTGTAGAAGCGCGATGTCTATATCGAACATTTTGACATGTTCGATAGTGCTGTGTAACCTTGTATGTGTACTTAAACCCCCGGTGTTGATAGAAGCTATCTTGCACATTCAAAGAGATGAAAAGCTGAAACGATGATGGTACGACGTCTATTGACTAGGAGAATCAACCAAGCGATGCTCCTGTATCAACTCCTGCACCCTCATACTCCAGATTTTACCTGAATTCTTCTTGTCAGGAGCCGGGCAAGAATCTTGGAGATCTTCTAGGAAGGATTGCCATCCCCTTCGAGACCTCAAATTGGCTACCAGTCAAAAAGGTGCTACCACACGACTCGTAGCCACTGAAGCTCGAGAGACCAGTCTCATCAAAACCGGTCATATCGCAGTCCGAAAGCTGGTCGAGAGACACTTCCGTGTCTCTCACAACAACCTTCGAGCCGCGAGCACCACTATCGTTCTCCTCCGAGTGGGGCCGTTTTGATGCGACTGGCTTTGCTGGCTGTGGAGGAGGCAGCATTACCCGGTCGACTTTCTTCCTCCTCGTCCTCTTTTTTTTGACTACATGGTTAGTAGACTCCTCGTCAGAAGTAGCCATGCTTTCACGTGCCGACGTGGCACCGTTTATATCCTTAAAGTTTTTTGCCTCTGGGACAATTTCAGGCACCTTAGTCACTGGCTGCTCTAAGATAGCAGGTTGAGTGCTGGCAGAAAGTTCCTTTTCCGGAGTCACTACTGTAGCAGTGGTTTCCTTCGAGGGAGCCTTCGGTTCAGCCTTCTTCCCGCTTCTCTTGGGGCAGTCAGCAATAAAATGCCCTACTAAATGGCAAGCATGGCATTTCGCTTCGGTGCTCACATCAATCCAGTGTCTTGAGCCGGATATGCTCAGGTAGAAGCCTCTTGGAAGCGTGCACCCCTTATTTAGAGTGATGGACGCTTCCCGGCTGGTACCGAAAATACCCCGCCCAAGACCCTCGTCCCCAATTTTAATGGGAATAGCACGAACACTGCCATGAACCTTCCCAAATCTCCCTAGGAAATTCAGGAGGTCTTCATGACTTGCTCGCATTGGGACCCGTGAAAAGACAACCTTCGTGGGCTTTTCCCTGAGTGGGAATGGCACAAGGTGTCTACCATCCACATCGATGCCCGCAAGCATGAGCTTGGTAGCACTACCGAGGGTTGTGGTATACACCTCAACCATTCCCCCAGCTATTACTCCCATGGAGAATAGCTCCTCACGAGAGATGACCTGAAAGATCGCTTTCAGGTATGCGCTCTGAGGACATCTATTGATGTGCTCGAGCTGCATACCGTAGCTCTCATCCTGCCACCTCCCATCGAAAAAAGACCCGCACCGGTCTTAGGCCGAGACTTACCTGCGTCCAATGGGGCTGGACGAGGGGTGATGCCTTTACCTACAATTTCTAAGGCTGGCTGACTCTTGGAACCACCACTTACCTGGGCGTATGAAATCCCTGCAACTAGTGAGTTGGGTCGTAGTGATGTTGTTGTCACTTCTGCTGCTACTGCTCCATCTGATGCAGGTACTGGCTGCTTCTTTGAGGCATTTCGCTTCATTGAAGACAGCGATGGCCGCATTACAACACCACTAGGCTTCGGTGCTGAGCTTGAAGCTATTATGACGACTTCAGTCAGCTTTTGCCGAAGTCTTGACGTTGGGATCGTAGGATCTACTTGAGGCACGTTGGATACTGCCGCAACCGCGTGTACTGCTGCTGTATTGCTCGATGCCCCAGTATCTTCTTGAGCAGTGTTTGCTGCCCTAGCTACAGTCTTCTCTGACGGAGTTGGCGACTGCGGTTGGGCCCTGACTGGCCTCTTCACATGAGCCCTTACTGGCCTTTTCTTTGGGCTCCTGGAAATTTCCTTTGGAAGAAGAAGAGGCGCTTGCGCCCTTCTTCCTCCTACCATTTAATTTGGAGGGAACATCTCTCCACCCAGAGTCACTGCTGCTCGAGCTCATTGTGAGCCCGGCAGTGTAAATTTTTTTGTTTTTCAATTAACTAATTTTTTATTTTTCTTACTTGTATCAAAAATTTCTTGATTATCAAAGTAACCAGCTTTTAATTTTCACTAAAAATTTTTCTTACTGTTGCCCCGTTGTCATGGCAACTATCGAAATTAAATTAAATTAAATTTTACAAATGTCACAAAATTTTTGGTTTCACAAATTTTTTTTTTGGTTTTTATTGCTTTTTTTTAGATTAACCTTTCACAAAATATCCTGTTGAAAACCACACTCACTCACTGTTGTATATTTATTCCGTTCCTATTCTATTTATTATACACTTTTTCGCTTTTATTCTTGGATCTTAAATTGACGCATCCGTTCACTATGAAATAATAATTTTTTTTTTGTTATGTATATAAGAATCTTTTATTAAACGTTATAAAAATGGCTTACATTTAAAAACAAAGAAAAGTGGCTCTGAAAACAGAAAAAACAGGCTCTAACTAAACTAAATCTAAAAGGTCGCAAAAGGCTCAAACAATACAAAAAGAAACTTGACAAAAGGTATGAACACTAAAACTAGACATGGCACACAAAAACACAAAAGAATAGAAAACAAAGGTAAAAGGTAAATGTAAAAAGTTTCACAATAATTTTGAAATAAAGTTTTTAAAGCCAAAGTTGAAGCTATCCTAAATTTAAATAGTGTTCCTATATCTACAGATAAGTGGCAGTTCCAAGAAGAGTCACCCATGAAAAATAAACCAAATAATTGACAAGAATTTTGTTTTTTGTTTTTTTTAAAACGATCGAATGAGAAATTTGGAATTTAGAAACTAATAATTTTATTAAATGCCACTGATACTATTATAGAGTCCCGCGAGGGTAGCCTGTAGTATCATAGACCTCTACAAACTGCCCTCATCATCCCTCCAGCTGAGCATCTCCAACGGAGCGCTTATCCTTCCCACAGCACTTGCAACGGTTCCAAAGCGAGGAGAAGCCCCGTGGCCTAGAGTTGCAAATGCTGTGGCCTAATATCACCAGTGAAGGACAAGAGCGCCGTCCTGCACCGACGATAGTGGCTGCCATGTGCAGTTGAATGTGTCTGCGTTCGTTGCCAGATATTCAAGACGTAAACGTCTCTTCAATCTGTCAACGAAGTGGCGCTTAAGTGCTTGTGCGTGGTGTTGTGGGTCAGTGTTCTGATTCCCATCTCCGGCTCTCATGTAGTACAAGTGAATTGTAGATTTGGCCAGTGTCAACACAAAGCTAATCAAACAGTTCACCCGACTACAAACCTTTGGTTCCCATAGAAACGATGTCCTAGTAATGCTGAAATTCGGGTGGATCAACTGACACATATCGCGCACCAGTTCCATCAGACTCTGCAAAGCTGGACAAGTGAAGAACCTGTGAAACAAGGTGCCTTCACCAGAATAAACTGTGCAGATCCTCTGAACCCGCCGGTCGATATGTGACAACTGATTAGGATGCATAAGACTGTGATGCAGCAATTTGAATGCTACATCAGCATCTTTGTAACTAGAAGGATAACTGTAGACTACTCTGCAAGTTATCCCTCCCATCACGCCCATATTCACCCCGAGGTGTGCTCGCCATCTGTTGTATCCTGTGTACTCCGGAGGTCTTATTGACATAAGCACGTAACGGAGCACACGTGTTCTAAGTTTGCTGAGAGGTGTGTGAGGCGGTCTGCGCAGAACGAAAGCATCTTCCAACTTAGTGCCAGGGTCACTGGTCCCAAGTTGGCGAAATCTCTCCCACGCAGAAGCCGCCAGGTCGTGTAGTTGTGGAGTGTTCGTGTTTATTCGACAGTTTCCAGAGATATCAATAATATCTCCGAGAACTGTCAGTGTATGCGTGTCAGCTTCAAAACCTCGAGCATTACTGAACACTGAATCTATTAATTCAGGATTAAACCTGATTGGAATCGACGCGAATTGCGTGTACCGTAGAGCATTCCACTTGAGGTGAAATGCTGGCCTGATTCTGCCCCAGGTCTGGATCGTTGAGATTAGATCCTGTGGCCAGTCACGAGGATAGGGTGGTCGAACAGAAAGCAGGTAGTAATACTCCCCTATGCCGTTCCCTCCCAGTACATTCACCCACAGTTGAGAAATCAAAGTGTCTCTCTGGCAAAACACTCGTTGGAATGCACGCACTTGGAGACACCTTGATTTCACAACCAAGTTAGAGAGACCCAATCCACCTATCTTGACTGGTAGACAGAGCGTGCTTTCAGCAACCCATCGTCTTCCGCACCAAAAGGCGTCTATCGCTTTTGCTTGAAGAAGACCTACGAAGCCTTCATCAAACGTCTCAGACTTTAGCAGATGAACGATGGACGAGGTAATCAAATAGTTTATCACGACTGACCTTAGGGATAGTGGAAACAGTCGACTACGCCATGAGTTTACAGCTCTAGAGAGTTTCTCAAGAGCGATGCGGCTATTATTTGATTTACTCTCGCGTCCGATATACACACCTAAATACTTCAGGCAAGTATTAGTCCGTTGGATGTTCAGTGGAGTATCTGTACGATCTCTCCACCTTCCACACCACAAGCCTTGACTCTTGCTAAGGTTGATTTTAGCGCCCGCTATACGTTCGTACTGTTCGAAAACAGCACGAGCGACCGGAAAAGCTTCATCTCTTGTCACGAAAATAGAAAGGTCATCCGCATATGCCAACATAAGAGGCCTCACATTGGTATATGGTAGATGCACTGAATATTGTCCGAGCATTCGACGAAGATTCACCAGTAGCGGCTCCAACGAAAGATCATAAAGCATACCTGACAATGGACAGCCCTGTCTGATACCTCGATGAAACGAGATAGGAGCCAGAACCTGTCCTTGATGCTTAATCAAAATCGCTGAATCTCTATACAGTTTCCCGATGATATCGAGCCACCTGGGCGGGAACCCAAATGCCTCGAGAGCTGTTAGGAGATACTCGTGCGAGACGCTATCAAAAGCCTTTTGCTGGTCAAGAGAAATCGTGGCCATTTGTGTACCTGTCTGTTCATGGTATTCAAACAAATGTTTAGCTACCGCGATGTTGTCGTAGATACTACGACCAGGAATACAATAGGACTGTTCCGGGTGTATTACCGAAGCAATCACTGAGCGGAGTATCGCTCCTAATGCTTTGCAGACGATTTTGTAGTCAACATTGCATAGGGTTACTGGCCTCCAGTTCCCCATCCTCTGCAAATCTCCTTTCTTTGGAATCAATCGCATAACAGACCTCCTCCAACTAGAAGGAAAGTCTGAATGTGTCTCAACCGCCGAATTGAAGACTTCCAAAAGGTCAGGAATTAATAAATCCCTGAAACGTATGAAGAATTCTGGAGTCAAGCCGTCATAACCAGGTGAAGTGTGTCGCCTTAGATCCTTTGTCGCAGCGATCATATCCTCCAATGAGATTACTGTATCCGGGATCTCCGTGCTGTCTTCAGAGAAAGTGGGAATATTCTCAAGAAATTCATGAGTGGTCGAGGATGTTGTCGACGTCGATTCAGAGTAGAGACTACTGTAATAGTCTCGAATAAATTCTGATAGCTGTTGTCCGTTGAGGACTTGTCCAGATTCATCAACTATCGATTCGACTTCACAAGAAGCAGTACGTCGTCTAGTTGCCTGAAAGAAGTACTCGGTTGGAGAATCGCCTTCCCTCAGCCAGCGTGATTGGCTGCGCAGCACAAACTCCAAGCTGTGCTTGTAAGTTTGTGTTGCCAAGCGTTCCTTTATTCTGCTAAAATAAAGAATCAACTCCGGCTGAGTTGGGAGAAGAGCTGCCACCCGAGATACTTCGGCCGGCAAGCTAGAAGCTTGATACCCACTTCGATTGAAATTCGCTTCGATAAAAGATCGAATTTGGAGCTTTCCAACATCCCACCATTGACTAAGAAGAGGAAAGTCACCTTTCCTCTCTTGCCAATCGTGCCAGAATTCAGTGAATTCATTGATGAACTGCTCGGAATTCAACAAATAGTTGTTGAATATCCAGTATGCAGTTCTTCTTTCAACTAGACTGCTGGTTGCCACTACAAGAAGGTGATCGCTAACGGAACACAACGAAATGTTCTAGTATTCCAGGTGAGACGTAAAGTGCATCGATTCTGGAGCCTGCGAGACTTCCATGGATATTTCGCGAGACCCTCTTGTATGATCTAGTCGTAGGATGCATCCAACGATAGATATCCACGAGTCTGAAAACACGGACAAAATTCCTCAACCGAGTAGCATTGACGGAGTTGAACTCAGCTCCGGAATGCCGATCCATTGAGGGATTCAGCGTGCAGTTGAAATCACCTCCGAGGATAGTTTCGCCACTAAAATTCACCAGACAGGATTGAACACTATCAAGAACTTGTCTTGTAATGTCCTGGTCATGAGGAAGGTACACGTTTACTACCTTGATATGTTTGTCTTGAACGACAAAGTCCAAGGAAGAAGCGAAGCCTGGGAAGATATCTGTATAGACAGGAGACGATAGTGTGAATTTGTTGGATACAATGATTGCCACCCCTGAGCCTCGACGAGGCGCAGGTGTGGCAAACATTGCATAGCCAGTGTGTAGATAAGCATAACGCTCCAGTTGTGTATATGTGTCTTGTGTAAAATTCGTCTCCTGTAGAAGCGCGATGTCTATATCGAACATTTTGACATGTTCGATAGTGCTGTGTAACCTTGTATGTGTACTTAAACCCCCGGTGTTGATAGAAGCTATCTTGCACATTCAAAGAGATGAAAAGCTGAAACGATGATGGTACGACGTCTATTGACTAGGAGAATCAACCAAGCGATGCTCCTGTATCAACTCCTGCACCCTCATATGGAGTCGATCTAGCCGAGATATACCGCTGTAATTCCTCTTCTTCTTGCACTCCTCTTGTAGGAGTAGAAGTTGGGGAAGTAGCAACTCCGGCCTCCCCAGATCCTCCACAAGAATACTCCAGATTTTACCTGAATTCTTCTTGTACAGGAGCCGGGCAAGAATCTTGGAGATCTTCTCCCTAGGAAGGGTTGCCATCCCCTTCGAGACCTTAAATTGGCTACCAGTCGAAAAGGTGCTACCACACGACTCCTAGCCACTGAATTTCAAGAGACCAGTCTCATCAAAACCGGTCATATCGTAGTCCGAAAGCTGGTCGAGAGACACTTCCGTGTCTCTCACAACAACCTTCGAGCCGCGAGCACCACTATCGTCCTCCTCCGAGTGGGGCCGTTTTGATGCGACTGGCCTTGCTGGCTCTGGAGGAGGCAGCATCACCCGGTCGACTTTCTTCCTCCTCGTCCTCTTTTTTTTGACTACATGGCTAGTCGACTCCTCGTCAGAAGTAGCCGTGCTTTCACGCACCTTAGTCACTGGCTGCTCCAAGATAGCAGGTTGAGTGCTGGCAGAAAGTTCCTTTTTCGGAGCCACTACTGTAGCAGTGGTTTCCTTCGAGGGAGCCTTCGGTTCAGCCTTCTTCCCGCTTCTCTTGGGGCAGTCAGCAATAAAATGGCCTACTAAATGGCAAGCATGGCATTTCGCTTCGGTGCTCACATCAATCCAGTGTCTTGAGCCGGATATGCTCAGGTAGAAGCCTCTTGGAAGCGTGCACCCCTTATTTAGAGTGATGGACGCTTCCCGGCTGGTACCGAAAATACCCCGCCCAAGACCCTCGTCCCCAATTTTAATGGGAATAGCACGAACACTGCCATGAACCTTCCCAAATCTCCCTAGGAAATTCAGGAGGTCTTCATGACTTGCTCGCATTGGGACCTGTGAAAAACAACCTTCGTGGGCTTTTCCCTGAGTGGGAATGGCACAAGGTGTCTACCATCCACATCGATGCCCGCAAGCATGAGCTTGGTAGCACTACCGAGGGTTGTGGTATACACCTCAACCATTCCCCCAGCTATTACTCCCATGGAGAATAGCTCCTCACGAGAGATGACCTGAAAGATCGCTTTCAGGTATGTGCCCTGCGGACATCTATTGATGTGCTCGAGCTGCATACCGTAGGACCATAAAATGTACTGTCCGTTAGTAGAACGTACACGCAAATTTGAATTTAGTGAAACTGAAATGGATGCACTGATAAATTTGGATCAAGGTCCGTGGTCGAATCTCTTATCAAAACAAACACTATTCACTTCGTTTTAACTTCCAATAAACTTTCACACCTTTTTTTAAGACTGCCCACTAATTATATTAAGATCAGATTATATAATAAGGTATTAGGTCAGAGATCAACACACACTATAAGACACTTATTACCACAGACTTAGAATATACGATTATTAAGAAAAGTTGTATTGGGATAAAACTCAATATATAAGTTTTGGGTCAGAGAATTTTATATCACACTGAAAAAAAAAACACTTATTGGCAAAAATTGCAATATAAGATCGTCAATATATATGTATGTAAAATTAATAGAATAAAGTCAAATTACGATATTAAATAAATATGCACCAAAAGAGTATAAAATATAAATATATATGAGTAAATGTATAATAAAATAGATATATGATAAATATTATATTGTTACAAGTGACTGGTACTCACCGATCTATAACTTGACGCTTGAGGGTTGGCTTTAAGCTAATGTTAAGACCCTTTATTCTAACCATGGGTTAAAACAATTCTTTATTCCCGTCGAGACCAGAAATAAAGTGTTAATGTTAATAAGATACTATCTCAGTCGAGACCCGAGATAATATTTTTTAAGTCAGTAGAGACCCGGCTTAAAGTGTTATCTTATCTTCAGTCGAGACCCGAAATAAGATGCGTTTATTTCCGTCGAGACCAGAAATGATTGTTAGTAAAAGATTATCTCAGTCGAGACCCGAGATAATATTCTTTAAGTCAGTCGAAACCCGGTTTAAAGTGTTATCTTATCTTCAGTCGAGACCCGAAATAAGATGCGTTTATTTCCGTCGAGACCAGAAATGGTTGTTAGTAAAAGATTATCTCAGTCGAGACCCGAGATAATATTCTTTAAGTCAGTCGAGACCCGGCTTAAAGTGTTATCTTATCTTCAGTCGAGACCCGAAATAAGATGCGTTTATTTCCGTCGAGACCAGAAATGATTGTTAGTAAAAGATTATCTCAGTCGAGACCCGAGAAAATATTCTTTAAGTCAGTCGAGACCCGGCTTAAAGTGTTATCTTATCTTCAGTCGAGACCCGAAATAAGATGCGTTTATTTCCGTCGAGACCAGAAATTATTGTTAGTAAATATCTTATCTTCAGTCGAGACCCGAAATAAGATGCGTTTATTTCCGTCGAGACCAGAAATGATTGTTAATTGTTAAAAGTCAAATATCAGTCGATACCCGATATTAATGTTAGTCCCTAACAGCCAACTTACCCCAAGCGATGCCAAGTACAAAAAGAGCTCGAGATCAGTCAGCTTGTCGTTTATATAGCCCTTGCTTGCACACGACACCACTGATAGAGTAGCAGCGGCGCATGATTGCAAGAATTGGCAGTGCAGCTGTGATCTTACGGTACTAGCGATAAAATTTGCCTAGCAACGAACAAAAATGCATAGCAACAAGAAACTTAGAGCTTCACATGCTGCTGTGTTAAATTAAATTATATTTGCAAAAAATAATCTCTCTATCACGTAGCGAACAAATTCCCGTTGGATATTACTTGTAATGATGATAATGATAGAATTGCAAATTGATCGGCTTGATCTGATTATATTTGTGCCATGCATTGTATGCTACATGACAACACATGCTTTTGTTAGATGTTTTACTTATTTTTTGGGAAAAATATAATTAGATTGAATTTATTTGAATTTCAGAATTCAATTTCAGCGTGGTATTGTTGTAATATGTTCCCTTTTTCAGAAATTGTTTTTTTTAGTACGAATTTAAACAGATGATCATGATTTTAATTTAATCTGCTCAATGAGACTATATTTTTATATTGCATTTGTGCAATATGTTATATAGATGATAAATACCTGGCTTTATATGGTTGTGCATCTGTGTTCTAATTGAGTGATTAAATTAGATTTAATTTTATAAAAAATTTTATGCTTTGTTTTAGGAATTTTTTTTCTTTTCAGAAAGTATCTATTAAGAAAAATATATTCGAAGCGATTTGGTTCGAACATATATATTAATAAAATAAATAGGTAGCTATTACATATATTTCAATGAACAAGTATGCATCCTGTATTGTACAATTATTCCCATCGTATATAAAATCGAAAACTTGTTTAAATCGATAATTTAAAATAAAAAGATGTAATTAGAAGTATCACACTATGTACATGTAGTCCGTAATAATACCTAACAGCAGACATATTCTTAGTATATAAGTACATCATCAACATGTAACCTTATGATCATCAGAAACAAAGATTAAGTTGCTTAAAAAGAAAGTTTTCTTCTAAAGAGAATAAAACTTTCTTTTCCCCAAGGGGGAGGGATGTTGTGACCCGGGTGCCTATACCCCGAATCACAATCAGAAGGTCATCACATCAATATATTGGCCCATACAATATATTGATGTATCAGAAATGACCCTGAAAAATAAAATTTATTTAATTAAAAAATTCATCTAAATTTCATTTGCATTTAAAAATGCATTTTCGTACTGCAACAAAATGCAATTTAGCATAAATTGCATTTTGTTATCAGTCAAACATTACGTTCTCACGGTATGTTTGCATACCTACATGCAGTACATACCTACATACAGCTTTTCCGGTAAATTCATGAAAATTAATTGTATGTACATACATACACACCATTACTCTCATCGTCTAAAAATATTATTTTTACAAGACACAGGTGCATATCAGATTTCATGCATATGCACTGTGTCTAAACTTTTTGTACTTTCCCACGTACGATTTCTCACGTCGTGGGAAAGTAACAATAAAAAATAAAAAAAGCTTTCATGGGCACCAGGGGGCGGCTAGCCCGAACCTCGGGGAGTTGGAATTTTAAAACCGCGGAGTAAAGTTCGATTTTTCGGGAAAGCCGTCGAAATTAGTGAAAAATAAAAATTGGTTAATATGTAAAAGTAGGAATTGTGTTTAGCATATTGAAAATTGTGAAAAATCATAAAGTGGATATCGTATCAAAGAAAATAATAAAAATTGTGTTTAGCATAAAGAGAATGTTGGATTTGTATTTAACACTCGAACCTGTGACCCTTTCCCTTTTTTAGCAAAAACGTGGATTAGGACATGAAAATAAAACACGATTTATAAGGAGAGATAGCGAACAGTTACTCATCGGAGTGTTTTCTTCTATCAGCGCCTGCACTCCTCCCGCCGGTCGCTTCTCCCTGGACTTACCAGGAAGCACGAGGGATCAGGAACATAACATTTCAGCACATTGGCCAAAGCGACATTGGTCTTCTTCTTAAAAAATTGAGGTAGAGTAGATATACGACAAATTCGTTATTATGACTAACTTGAAAGGATCTTGAAGTTATTCAAAATTTTGCAAATAATTGAATAAAATCAATTATGCTTACTACATGAAAGAAGAATGAATGAAAGAAAAAATTGCAAATTATTAGTAATAATTGCTTCGTATTTCTGTGGGGGGGGGGCAGAGCCGACACGGGCTTCTCGGGGGGGGGGGGGCATTTCCCACCCGTGCCCTTACCTCGCTACGCGCATGGTCGAGGTGGAGAATTACTCAGCGTGTAAAAAAAAAGTGATTTTGTAAAGTGGGAGGAAAAAAAAATCATTATTCATAATAATAAATAATAATTTTTTTTTATGTAAATATGCTTCTTTTATTTTTGGCTCTTTGGCTCTTTTAAAAATCCTTAAAATACGTGGCAAAATGCCTACAATGTGTAAAAAAAAAATAAAAATCAGACAATAACTAATCTAATAATAACACAAAATGGGTCAAAAGGGACAACGAAAACAAACTAGACACTAACAATTGAAAGAGAAGAAAAAAATGAAACATTAAAAAAAAGAGACTGTATATAACGGATACTAGAAATTTTGAAAGATGCATAAAAGATGAAAAAACAACAAATTTATTACTTGTCCCAATTTTGACAATTGGGTAAGTGGCAGTTCCAAGAAGTTCCAAATTTCCAAATTAATCTAATCAAAATGTAATTCCCTAAACGAGCGTATTTTCAACAAAAAAAAATTTTGTAATATAGAACCGAGACCGAAACCGAAGTAGAAAAACTATAAATCGAACGAACGAAAAAATTTACCCGATACCGTTATAGAGTCCCGCGAGGGCAGCCTGTAGTATCATAGACCTCTAAAAACTGCCCTCATCATCCCTCCAGCTTAGCATCTCTAATAGAGCACTTGTCCTTCCCACAGCACGTGCAACGATTCCTACGCGGGGAGAAGCCCCGTGGACTAGTGTTGCAAATGCTGTGGCCTGCTATCACCAGCGAAAGACAAGAGCTCCGTCCTGCACCGACGATAGTGGTTGCCATGTGCAGTTGAATGTGTCTGCGTTCGTTGCCAGATATTCAAGACGTAAACGTCTCTTCAATCTGTCAACGAAGTGGCGCTTAAGTGCTTGTGCGTGGTGTTATAAGACAGTGATGCAGCAATTTGAATGCTACATCAGCATCTTTGTAACTAGAAGGATAACTGTAGACTACTCTGCAAGTTATCCCTCCCATCACGCCCATATTCACCCCGAGGTGTGTTCGCCATCTGTTGTATCCTGTATACTCCGGAGGTCTTATTGACATAAGCACGTGCTGAAAGGTGTGTGGGGCGGTCTGTCCAGAACGAAAGCATCTTCCAACTTAGTGCCAGGGTCACTGGTCCCGAGTTGGCGAAATCTCTCCCGCGCAGAAGCCGCCAGGTCGTGTAGTTGTGGAGTGTTCATGTTTATTCAATATCAATAATATCTCCGAGAACTGTCAGTGTATGCGTGTCAGCTTCAAAACCTCGAGCATTACTGAACACTGAATCTATTAATTCAGGATTAAACCTGATTGGAATCGATGCCCCAGGTCTGAATCGTTGAGATTAGATCCTGTGGCCAGTCAAGAGGATAGGGTGGTCGGACAGAGAGCACGTAGTAATACTCCCCTATGCCGATCCCTCCAAGTACATTCACCCACAGTTGAGAAATTAAGGTGTCTCTCTGGCAAAACACTCGTTGGAATGCACGCACTTGGAGACACCTTGATTTCATAACCAAGTTAGTGAGACCTAATCCACCTATCTTGACTGGCAGACAGAGCGTGCTTTCAGCAACCCATCGTCTTCCGCACCAAAAGGCGTCTATCGCTTTTGCTTGAAGAAGACCTACGAAGCCTTCATCAAACGTCTCAGAATTTAGCACATGAACGATGGACGAGGTAATCAAATAGTTTATCACGGCTGACCTTCCCATTAGGGATAGTGGAAACAGTCGACTACGCCGAGTTTACAGCTCTAGAGAGTTTCTCAAGAGCGATGCGGCTATTATTTGATTTACTCTCGCGTCCGATATACACACCTAAATACTTCAGGCAAGTATTAGTCCATTGGATGTTCAGTGGAGTATCTGTACGATCTCTCCACCTTCCACACCACAAGCCTTGACTCTTGCTAAGGTTGATTTTAGCGCCCGCTATACGTTCGTACTGTTCGAAAACAGCACGAGCGACCGGAAAAGCTTCATCTCTTCTCACGAAAATAGAAAGGTCATCCACATATGCCAACATAAGAGGCCTCACATTGGTATATGGTAGATGCAGTGAATATTGTCCGAGCATTCGACGAAGATTCACCAGTAGCGGCTCCAACGAAAGATCATAAAGCATACCTGACAATGGACAGCCCTGTCTGATACCTCGATGAAACGAGATAGGAGCCAGAACCTGTCCTTGATGCTTAATCAAAATCGCTGAATCTCTATACAGTTTCCCGATGATATCGAGCCACCTGGGCGGGAACCCAAATGGCTCGAGAGCAGTCAGGAGATACCCGTGCGAGACGCTATCAAAAGCCTTTTGCTGGTCAAGAGAAATCATGGCCATTTGTGTACCTGTCTGTTCATGGTAGGCAAACAAATGTTTGGCTACCGCGATGTTGTCGTAGATACTACGACCAGGAACACAATAGGACTGTTCCGGGTGTATTACCGAAGCAATCACTGAGCGGAGTATCGACCCTAATGCTTTGCAGACGATTTTGTAGTCAACATTGCATAGGGTTACTGGCCTCCAGTTCCCCATCCTCTGCAAATCTCCTTTCTTTGGAATCAATCGCATAACAGACCTCCTCCAACTAGAAGGAAAGTCTGAATGTGTCTCAACCGCCGAATTGAAGACTTCCAAAAGGTCAGGAATTAATAAATCCCTGAAACGTATGAAGAATTCTGGAGTCAAGCCGTCATAACCAGGTGAAGTGTGTCGCCTTAGATCCTTTGTCGCAGCGATCATATCCTCCAATCAGATTACTGTATCCAGGATCTCCTTGCTGTCTTCAGAGAAAGTGGGAATATTCTCAAAAAATTCATGAGTGGTCGAGGATGTTGTCGACGTCGATTCAGAGTAGAGACTACTGTAATAGTCTCGAATAAATTCTGATAGCTGTTGTCCGTTGAGGACTTGTCCAGATTCATCAACTATCGACTCGACTTCACAAGAAGCAGTACGTCGTCTAGTTGCCTGAAAGAAGTACTCGGTTGGAGAATCGCCTTCCCTCAGCCAGCGTGATTGGCTGCGCAGCACAAACTCCAAGCTGTGCTTGTAAGTTTGTGTTGCCAAGCGTTCCTTTATTCTGTTAAAATAAAGAATCAACTCCGGCTGAGTTGGGAGAAGAGCTGCCACCCGAGATACTTCGGCCGACAAGCTAGAAGCTTGATACCCACTTCGATTGAAATTCGCTTCGATAAAAGATCGAATTTGGAGCTTTCCAACATCCCACCATTGACTAAGAAGAGGAAAGTCACCTTTCCTCTCTTGCCAATCGTGCCAGAATTCAGTGAATTCATTGATGAACTGCTCGGAACTCGGATTTTACATTCGCTACCTTTGTCTTTGCCATGAGTAAATTGACTTGAACAAATCCTTCTTCATCCACAACTCTAATATAAACAGCGGCAGAATACGCTTGATTAGAAGCATCTGAAAATCCATGTATTTGACAGGTGGATAGGTTACTTGTGATATGTAACCAACGTGGTATGTTGATGCTGCTAATGTGATGTAATTCTGCTTTAAATTCGCGCCACTGCTTATCAATGGATGCCGGTATTGGCTCATCCCATGAACAACCTGCAAGCCATAAAGCTTGCATCAGTATTTTGGCCGTGACTATAATTGGTGATATCCAGCCAAGTGGATCGAAAAGCGTTGCAATTTCTGAAAGAATAGAACGCTTTGTAGAAAGGCAATCTGATTTCCTTTTGTATTGTAGCCTGAAGCAATCAGATCCTGGAAACCAATGAATACCTAAAGTTTTTACGGACTCATCGCTTGCGAATCGCAAAGGAAGGTCAACTTCTCTGTATGATTCGGGGATCCTAGATAGTAAATCTGAAGAATTGCTAACCCATTTCCTCAAATTAAATCCGCCGGAAGATAACAGATTGATAAGTTGATCTTGTATTTGGAAGGCTTCTTCCTTTGTATCTGAGCCTGTAAGAAGGTCATCAACATAGAAGTCACGGGACACTATCTTCGCAGCTTCGGGGAATTTGTCAGCTTCATCAATGGCTAGTTGATTGAGCGTTTTTATTGCGAGATAGGGAGCTGGCGTGGTGCCAAAGGTTACAGTGGTTAACTTGTAATCTTTAATAGATTCATTTTGATTATCCCTCCAAAGTATTCTTTGGTAGGTTTGATCTGGAGGTTGTACCTTTATCATCCTGTACATTTTCTCTATGTCAGCAGACATAGCGAATTTATACTTTCGCCATCTGAGAATGATTGAGAAGAGTTCAGACTGCAGTACTGGACCCGTATGTAGCTGTTCGTTTAGACTTTTTCCATTAGTCGTTTTTGCTGAAGCATCAAAGACAACGCGAACCTTTGTAGTGGTACTATCTTTGATAACAGCATGATGAGGAAGATAGTAGCTTTGTTCATTGCTCACTATCTTATTAGCCACTGTCATGTGGCCTAATGTCTTGTATTCATTAATACAAGTTTTGTATTCCTGATAGAGTTCAGGATTTCGTTCTAATTGCCGTTCTAGGCTGTAGAACCTACGTAATGCCATACCACGAGAGTCACCTAGGCTGGGACTTTCTGCGATGAAAGGCAGGCGAACTTCGTAACGGCCATGTGCGTTACGAACATGAGTTTTTTGATAAAACTCTTCACATTCTTGATCTGCTTTAGACAGCTTTCTTCCTGGATTAACTTCTTCAGTTTCCCAAAACTGACGTAAAAGTTTATCCAGTGAAGTGTCGTCGTCGTAATGAGCCTTTGCTGTTAACGCAGATGCTGTTAAGAATGTGGATGTATTTTTTAGCTTTCCGAAAAGTATCCATCCGAGGGTACTGTTTTGGGCAGTTGGTGTTCCTGGAGGACCTTTCCGTAAACCTTCCAGGAGAATTTCGCTGTACACATCTGCTCCTAAAAGCAGGTCAATTTTTCCTGGTTTAAAGAAAAACGGATCGGCAAGTGGTAGCTCATGTATATGACTCCATTCTTTGTTTGGAATGGTTGAAGGGGGTAAAATGTCCGTAATTGTATCCACTATAAGGGCTGTAACTGTGGTTGCCTTAGTTGTGGTTGAATAAGGATAAATGTTCAAAGTAGTTTGTTTTTGAACATTTGTAGTTTCAGTTTTTCCCAGGCCAGTAATTTGAATTTCCACGTTTGTAGTGGATGATTGCAGCTTACGTGCGGCGGCTTGGGTTACAAATGAAACTTGAGAGCCTGAATCTATCAGTGCCCTTAATACCAACGTGTTTCCCTTTTTTGTAGGAACGTTTAGCAGCGCTGTTGCAAGCAGTGCTTGTTTGGTATGATGATTTTTTGCGTGAAGGGTGTGAAGAGATTTATTGGATGTGGAAGGTGAATTACAAGGTTGAGCTTCTGATTGCTGCTCCCTTGGCTTGAATTGGGTCGAGACCCTAGGAATGGCGTTATTCCTATGAAGTAAAGAATGATGCCTCCTTCCACATCGCTGACAAGAAAACTTACTTGTACAAGTTTTCGTATTGTGCCCCTTTGATAGGCAATTATTGCATAATTGATTTGATGTGACAATTTTGAATTTATTGTCTACATCGAGTTTTATGAATTTCGGACATTTAAATAGACGGTGCTTGGGTGTATGAAGTAAAATGGGTAGATGCTCTCGGGACTTGAGCATTTTTGTTGGCTGGGGATGGTTTGGTATCGACTATGGCTTCTAAAATTCTAAATCTAGATTGTAAAAATATTTTTAAGGATTCGAAAGTGGGAAGTCCTTTTGCTGTATTGATCTCTTGTTCCCATGCACGGTGCGTTTCTGCTGGTAAACATTGTACCACCATATAGATGAGAATTGCATCCCATTGCTTAGTGGAAACTTGCAATGCCTCGAGTTCGAAGATACATTCCGAAGACTTATCTAGCAAGGTTTTGATAGCCTTGGCTGATTCGTGGGCTGCTTTAGGTAGATTAAAGAGTGCTTTCAATTGGGCATTTACCAAGACTCGTTTATTATCATACCTTTCAAGCAATATCTTCCATGCGCTGTCATAGCTCGAGTTGGTCATAGGAAATTGACGCAATAAGTGCTCTGCTTCTCCAGATACACTTGACTTTAAATAATGCAATTTCTGCACCGATGATAACGCAGAATTTGAATGCACCAGGGACTTGAAAAGATCGTGAAAAGGTCTCCAAGAATCATAAGATCCTGAGAATTTTGGGATTGTGATGCTAGGTAGTCTCAGAGACGATGAAGTTTCCTGTTCTGATTTTGGACTTGGTTCAACCTTTGTTTCGAATGCATCTAATGCATCCCTAAGAATACCTCGAAAAGTAAAGTATTGATTTTCCACCTTTGAAAATTGATCCTTTGCGAAATAATCGTACTTTTGAAGTTCACTATCTTCCAAAGCCTGCGTGGCTTGAATAAGTGTATAGTGATCTTTCTTGTACGCTGACCAAATTTCACTTAGCGCGGTTAATCGCTCAGAAATAAGACCTTTCGTTCGTTTTTCTACATCAGTTTTGTTGTAGTTATTGAACGATTTTTCAAAGATTATTGCGGAAGTGGCTTGGTTGCCCAAAAGTTTTTGAAGAGCAGACATAATGAAACAATTGATAAGATAAAACACTAGACCTTAGATCCGGCTCGAAGGACCATAAAATGTACTGTCCGTTAGTAGAACGTACACGCAAATTTGAATTTAGTGAAACTGAAATGGATGCACTGATAAATTTGGATCAAGGTCAGTGGTCGAATCTCTTATCAAAACAAACACTATTCACTTCGTTTTAACTTCCAATAAACTTTCACACCTTTTTTTAAGACTGCCCACTAATTATATTAAGATCAGATTATATAATAAGGTATTAGGTCAGAGATCAACACACACTATAAAACACTTATTACCACAGACTTAGAATATACGATTATTAAGAAAAGTTGTATTGGGATAAAACTCAATATATAAGTTTTGGGTCAGAGAATTTTATATCACACTGAAAAAAAAAAACACTTATTGGCAAAAATTGCAATATAAGATCGTCAATATATATATATGTAAAATTAATAGAATAAAGTCAAATTACGATATTAAATAAATATGCACCAAAAGAGTATAAAATATAAATATATATGAGTAAATGTATAATAAAATAGATATATGATAAATATTATATTGTTACAAGTGACTGGTACTCACCGATCTATAACTTGACGCTTGAGGGTTGGCTTTAAGCTAATGTTAAGACCCTTTGTTCTAACCATGGGTTAAAACAATTCTTTATTCCCGTCGAGACCAGAAATAAAGTGTTAATGTTAATAAGATACTATCTCAGTCGAGACCCGAGATAATATTCTTTAAGTCAGTCGAGACCCGGCTTAAAGTGTTATCTTATCTTCAGTCGAGACCCGAAATAAGATGCGTTTATTTCCGTCGAGACCAGAAATGATTGTTAGTAAAAGATTATCTCAGTCGAGACCCGAGATAATATTCTTTAAGTCAGTCGAGACCCAGCTTAAAGTGTTATCTTATCTTCAGTCGAGACCCGAAATAAGATGCGTTTATTTCCGTCGAGACCAGAAATGGTTGTTAGTAAAAGATTATCTCAGTCGAGACCCGAGATAATATTCTTTAAGTCAGTCGAGACCCGGCTTAAAGTGTTATCTTATCTTCAGTCGAGACCCGAAATAAGATGCGTTTATTTCCGTCGAGACCAGAAATGATTGTTAGTAAAAGATTATCTCAGTCGAGACCCGAGATAATATTCTTTAAGTCAGTCGAGACCCGGGTTAAAGTGTTATCTTATCTTCAGTCGAGACCCGAAATAAGATGCGTTTATTTCCGTCGAGACCAGAAATGATTGTTAGTAAATATCTTATCTTCAGTCGAGACCCGAAATAAGATGCGTTTATTTCCGTCGAGACCAGAAATGATTGTTAATTGTTAAAAGTCAAATATCAGTCGATACCCGATATTAATGTTAGTCCCTAACAGCCAACTTACCCCAAGCGATGCCAAGTACAAAAAGAGCTCGAGATCAGTCAGCTTGTGGTTTATATAGGCCTTGCTTGCACACGACACCACTGATAGAGTAGCAGCGGCGCATGATTGCAAGAATTGGCAGTGCAGCTGTGATCTTACGGTACTAGCGATAAAATTTGCCTAGCAACGAACAAAAATGCATAGCAACAATAAACTTAGAGCTTCACATGCTGCTGTGTTAAATTAAATTATATTTGCAAAAAATAATCTCTCTATCACGTAGCGAACAAATTCCCGTTGGATATTACTTGTAATGATGATAATGACAGAATTGCAAATTGATCGGCTTGATCTGATTATATTTGTGCCATGCATTGTATGCTACATGACAACACATGCTTTTGTTAGATGTTTTACTTATTTTTTGGGAAAAATATAATTAGATTGAATTTATTTGATGTTCAGAATTCAATTTCAGCGTGGTATTGTTGTAATATGTTCCCTTTTTCAGAAATTGTTTTTTTTAGTACGAATTTAAACAGATGATCATGATTTTAATTTAATCTGCTCAATGAGACTATATTTTTATATTGCATTTGTGCAATATGTTATATAGATGATAAATACCTGGCTTTATATGGTTGTGCATCTGTGTTCTAATTGAGTGATTAAATTAGATTTAATTTTATAAAAATTTTTATGCTTTGTTTTCAGGATTTTTTTTTTCTTTTCAGAAAGTATCTATTAAGAAAAATATATTCGAAGCGATTTGGTTCGAACATATATAATAATAAAATAAATAGGTAGCTATTACATATATTTCAATGAACAAGTATGCATCCTGTATTGTACAATTATTCCCATCGTATATAAAATCGAAAATTTGTTTAAATCGATAATTTAAAATAAAAAGATGTAATTAGAAGTATCACACTATGTACATGTAGTCCGTAATAATACCTAACAGCAGACATATTCTTAGTATATAAGTACATCATCAACATGTAACCTTATGATCATCAGAAACAAAGATTAAGTTGCTTAAAAAGAAAGTTTTCTTCTAAAGAGAATAAAACTTTCTTTTCCCCAAGGGGGAGGGATGTTGTGACCCGGGTGCCTATACCCCGAATCACAATCAGAAGGTCATCACATCAATATATTGGCCCATACAATATATTGATGTATCAGAAATGACCCTGAAAAATAAAATTTATTTAATTAAAAAATTCATCTAAATTTCATTTGCATTTAAAAATGCATTTACGTACTGCAACAAAATGCAATTTAGCATAAATTGCATTTTGTTATCAGTCAAACATTACGTTCTCACGGTATGTTTGCATACCTACATGCAGTACATACCTACATACAGCTTTTCCGGTAAATTCATGAAAATTAATTGTATGTACATACATACACACCATTACTCTCATCGTCTAAAAATATTATTTTTACAAGACACAGGTGCATATCAGATTTCATGCATATGCACTGTGTCTAAACTTTTTGTACTTTCCCACGTACGATTTCTCACGTCGTGGGAAAGTAACAATAAAAAATAAAAAAAGCTTTCATGGGCACCAGGGGGCAGCTAGCCCGAACCTCGGGGAGTTGGAATTTTAAAACCGCGGAGTAAAGTTCGATTTTTCGGGAAAGCCGTCGAAATTAGTGAAAAATAAAAATTGGTTAATATGTAAAAGTAGGAATTGTGTTTAGCATATTGAAAATTGTGAAAAATCATAAAGTGGATATCGTATCAAAGAAAATAATAAAAATTGTGTTTAGCATAAAGAGAATGTTGGATTTGTATTTAACACTCGAACCTGTGACCCTTTCCCTTTTTTAGCAAAAACGTGGATTAGGACATGAAAATAAAACACGATTTATAAGGAGAGATAGCGAACAGTTACCCATCGGAGTGTTTTCTTCTATCAGCGCCTGCACTCCTCCCGCCGATCGCTTCTCCCTGGACTTACCAGGAACATAACATTTCAGCACATTGGCCAAAGCGACATTTGTCTTCTTCTTAAAAAATTGAGGTAGAGTAGATATACGACAAATTCGTTATTATGAATAACTTGAAAGGATCTTGAAGTTATTCAAAATTTTGCAAATAATTGAATAAAATCAATTATGCTTACTACATGAAAGAAGAATGAATGAAAGAAAAAATTGCAAATTATTAGTAATAATTGCTTCGTATTTCTGTGGGGGGGGGGACAGAGCCGACACGGGCTTCTCGGGGGGGGGGGGGCATTGCCCACCCGTGCCCTTACCTCACTACGCGCATGGTCGAGGTGGAGAATTACTCAGCGTGTAAAAAAAAAGTGATTTTGTAAAGTGGGAGGAAAAAAAATCATTATTCATAATAATAAATAATAATTTTTTTTTATGTAAATATGCTTCTTTTATTTTTGGCTCTTTGGCTCTTTTAAAAATCCTTAAAATACGTGGCAAAAGGCCTACAATGTGTAAAAAAAAAAAAAAATCAGACAATAACTAATCTAATAATAACACAAAATGGGTCAAAAGGGACAACGAAAACAAACTAGACACTAACAATTGAACGAGAAGAAAAAAATGAAACATTAAATTCTCAAAAGAGACTGTATATAACGGATACTAGAAATTTTGAAAGATGCATAAAAGATGAAAAAACAACAAATTTATTACTTGTCCCAATTTTGACAATTGGCAGTTCCAAGAAGTTCCAAATTTCCAAATTAATCTAATCAAAATGTAATTCCCTAAACGAGCGTATTTTCAACAAAAAAAAAATTTTGTAATATAGAACCGAGACCGAAACCGAAGTAGAAAAACTATAAATCGAACGAACGAAAAAATTTACCCGATACCGTTATAGAGTCCCGCGAGGGCAGCCTGTAGTATCATAGACCTCTAAAAACTGCCCTCATCATCCCTCCAGCTTAGCATCTCTAATAGAGTACTTGCCCTTCCCACAGCACGTGCAACGATTCCTACGCGGGGAGAAGCCCCGTGGACTAGTGTTGCAAATGCTGTAGCCTGCTATCACCAGCGAAAGACAAGAGCTCCGTCCTGCACCGACGATAGTGGTTGCCATGTGCAGTTGAATGTGTCTGCGTTCGTTGCCAGATATTCAAGACGTAAACGTCTCTTCAATCTGTCAACGAAGTGGCGCTTAAGTGCTTGTGCGTGGTGTTGTGGGTCAGTGTTCTGATTCCCATCTCCGGCTCTCATGTAGTACAAGTGAATTGTAGATTTGGCCAGTGTCAACACAAAGCTAATCAAACAGTTCACCCGACTACAAACCTTTGGTCCCCATAGAAACGATGTCCTAGCAATGCTGAAATTCGGGTGGATCAACTGACACATATCACGCACCAGTTCCATCAGACTCTAGACAAGTGAAGAACCTGTGAAACAAGGTGCCTTCAGCAGAACAAACTGTGCAGATCCTCTGAACCCGCCGGTCGATATGTGACAAGTGATTAGGATGCATAAGACTGTGATGCAGCAATTTGAATGCTACATCAGCATCTTTGTAACTAGAAGGATAACTGTAGACTACTCTGCAAGTTATCCCTCCCATCACGCCCATATTCACCCCGAGGTGTGTTCGCCATCTGTTGTATCCTGTGTACTCCGGAGGTCTTATTGACATAAGCACGGCACGGAGCACACGTGTTGTAAGTGTGCTGTAAGGTGTGTGAGGCGGTCTGTCCGGAACGAAAGCATTTTCCAACTTAGTTCCAGGGTCACTGGTCCCAAGTTGGCGAAATCTCTCCCACGCAGAAGCCGCCAGGTCGTGTAGTTGTGGAGTGTTCGTGTTTATTCGACAGTTTCCAGAGATATCAATAATATCTCCGAGAACTGTCAGTGTATGCGTGTTAGCTTCAAAACCTCGAGCATTACTGAACACTGAATCTATTAATTCAGGATTAAACCTGATTGGAATCGACGCGAATTGCGTGTACCGTAGAGCATTCCACTTGAGGTGAAATGCTGGCCTGATTCTGCCCCAGGTCTGAATCGTTGAGATTAGATCCTATGGCCAGTCACGAGGATAGGGTGGTCGAACAGAAAGCAGGTAGTAATACTCCCCTATGCCGTTCCCTCCCAGTACATTCACCCACAGTTGAGAAATCAAGGTGTCTCTCTGGCAAAACACTCGTTGGAATGCACGCACTTGGAGACACCTTGATTTCACAACCAAGTTAGAGAGACCCAATCCACCTATCTTGACTGGTAGACAGAGCGTGCTTTCAGCAACCCATCGTCTTCCGCACCAAAAGGCGTCTATCGCTTTTGCTTGAAGAAGACAAACGTCTCAGACTTTAGCAGATGAACGATGGACGAGGTAATCAAATAGTGTATCACGACTGACCTTCCCATTAGGGATAGTGGAAACAGTCGACTACGCCATGAGTTTACAGCTCTAGAGAGTTTCTCAAGAGCGATGCGGCTATTATTTGATTTACTCTCGCGTCCGATATACACACCTAAATACTTCAGGCAAGTATTAGTCCATTGGATGTCCAGTGGAGTATCTGTACGATCTCTCCACCTTCCACACCACAAGCCTTGACTCTTGCTAAGGTTGATTTTAGCACCCGCTATACGTTCGTACTGTTCGAAAACAGCACGAGCGACCGGAAAAGCTTCATCTCTTGTCACGAAAATAGAAAGGTCATCCGCATATGCCAACATAAGAGGCCTCACATTGGTATATGGTAGATGCACTGAATATTGTCCGAGCATTCGACGAAGATTCACCAGTAGCGGCTCCAACGAAAGATCATAAAGCATACCTGACAATGGCCAGCCCTGTCTGATACCTCGATGAAACGAGATAGGAGCCAGAACCTGTCCTTGATGCTTAATCAAAATCGCTGAATCTCTATACAGTTTCCCGATGATATCGAGCCACCTGGGCGGGAACCCAAATGCCTCGAGAGCAGTCAGGAGATACTCGTGCGAGACGCTATCAAAAGCCTTTTGCTGGTCAAGAGAAATCATGGCCATTTGTGTACCTGTCTGTTCATGGTAGGCAAACAAATGTTTGGCTACCGCGATGTTGTCGTAGATACTACGACCAGGAACACAATAGGACTGTTCCGGGTGTATTACCGAAGCAATCACTGAGCGGAGTATCGACCCTAATGCTTTGCAGACGATTTTGTAGTCAACATTGCATAGGGTTACTGGCCTCCAGTTCCCCATCCTCTGCAAATCTCCTTTCTTTGGAACCAATCGAATAATAGACCTCCTCCAACTAGAAGGAAAGTCTGAATGTGTCTCAACCGCCGAATTGAAGACTTCCAAAAGGTCAGGAATTAATAAATCCCTGAAACGTATGAAGAATTCTGGAGTCAAGCCGTCATAAACAGGTGAAGTGTGTCGCCTTAGATCCCTTGTCGCAGCGATCATATCCTCCAATCAGATTACTGTATCCAGGATCTCCTTGCTGTCTTCAGAGGAAGTGGGAATATTCTCAAAAAATTCATGAGTGGTCGAGGATGTTGTCGACGTCGATTCAGAGTAGAGACTACTGTAATAATCTCGAATAAATTCTGATAGCTGTTGTCCGTTGAGGACTTGTCCAGATTCATCAACTATCGACTCGAGTTCACAAGAAGCAGTACGTCGTCTAGTTGCCTGAAAGAAGTACTCGGTTGGAGAATCGCCTTCCCTCAGCCAGCGTGATTGGCTGCGCAGCACAAACTCCAAGCTGTGCTTGTAAGTTTGTGTTGCCAAGCGTTCCTTTATTCTGTTAAAATAAAGAATCAACTCCGGCTGAGTTGGGAGAAGAGCTGCCACCCGAGATACTTCGGCCGACAAGCTAGAAGCTTGATACCCACTTCGATTGAAATTCGCTTCGATAAAAGATCGAATTTGGAGCTTTCCAACATCCCACCATTGACTAATAAGAGGAAAGTCACCTTTCCTCTCTTGCCAATCGTGCCAGAATTCAGTGAATTCATTGATGAACTGCTCGGAATTCAACAAATAGTTGTTGAATATCCAGTATGCAGTTCTTCTTTCAACTAGAGTGCTGGTTGCCACTACAAGAGGGTGATCGCTAACGGAACACACTTCATGAGTGACACCAACGAAATGTTCTAGTATTCCAGGTGAGACGTAAAGTCTATCGATTCTGGAGCCTGCGGGACTTCCATGGATATTTCGCGAGACCCTCGTGTATGATCTAGTCGTAGGATGCATCCAACGATAGATATCCACGAGTCTGAAAACACGGACAAAATTCCTCAACCGAGTAGCATTGACGGAGTTGAACTCAGCCCCGGAATGCCGATCCATTGAGGGATTCAGCGTGCAGTTGAAATCACCTCCGAGGCTAGTTTCGCCACTAAAATTCACCAGACAGGATTGAACACTGTCAAGAACTTGTCTTGTAATGTCCTGGTCATGAGGAAGGTACACGTTTACTACCTTGATATGCTTGTCTTGAACGACAAAGTCCAAGGAAGAAGCGAAGCCTGGGAAGATATCTGCATAGACAGGAGACGATAGTGTAAATTTGTTGGATAAAATGATTGCCACCCCTGAGCCTCGACGTGGCGCCGGTGTGGCAAACATTGCATAGCCAGTGTGTAGATAAGCATAACGCTCCAGTTGTGTATATGTGTCTTGTGTAAAATTCGTCTCCTGTAGAAGCGCGATGTCTATATCGAACATTTTGACATGTTCGATAGTGCTGTGTAACCTTGTATGTGTACTTAAACCCCCGGTGTTGATAGAAGCTATCTTGCACATTCAAAGAGATGAAAAGCTGAAACGATGATGGTACGACGTCTATTGACTAGGAGAATCAACCAAGCGATGCTCCTGCATCAACTCCTGCACCCTCATATGGAGTCGATCTAGCCGAGATATACCGCTGTAATTCCTCTTCTTCTTGCACTCCTCTTGTTGGAGTAGAAGTTGGGGAAGTAGCAACTCCGGCCTCCCCAGCTCCTCCACAAGAATACTCCAGATTTTACCTGAATTCTTCTTGTCAGGAGCCGGGCAAGAATCTTGGAGATCTTCTCCCTAGGAAGGGTTGCCATCCCCTTCGAGACCTCAAATTGGCTACCAGTCGAAAATGTGCTACAACACGACTCGTAGCCACTGAAGCTCGAGAGACCAGTCTCATCAAAACCGGTCATATCGCAGTCCGAAAGCTGGTCGAGAGACACTTCCGTGTCTCTCACAACATCCTTCGAGCCGCGAGCACCACTATCGTCCTCCTCCGAGTGGGGCCGTTTTGATGCGACTGGCTTTGCTGGCTCTGGAGGAGGCAGCATCACCCGGTCGACTTTCTTCCTCCTCGTCCTCTTTTTTTTTACTACATGGTTAGTCGACTCCTCGTCAGAAGTAGCCATGCTTTCACGTGCCGACGTGGCACCATTTATAGCCTTAAGGTTTTTTGCCTCTGGGACAATTTCAGGCACCTTAGTCACTGGCTGCTCCAAGATAGCAGGTTGAGTGCTGGCAGAAAGTTCCTTTTCCGGAGTCACTACTGTAGCAGTGGTTTCCTTCGAGGGAGCCTTCGGTTCAGCCTTCTTCCCGCTTCTCTTGGGGCAGTCAGCAATAAAATGCCCTACTAAATGGCAAGCATGGCATTTCGCTTCGGTGCTCACATCAATCCAGTGTCTTGAGCCGGATATGCTCAGGTAGAAGCCTCTTGGAAGCGTGCACCCCTTATTTAGAGTGATGTACGCTTCCCGGCTGGTACCGAAAATACCCCGCCCAAGACCCTCGTCCCCAATTTTAATGGGAATAGCACGAACACTGCCATGAACCTTCCCAAATCTCCCTAGGAAATTCAGGAGGTCTTCATGACTGGCTCGCATTGGGACCCGTGAAAAGACAACCTTCGTGGGCTTTTCCATGAGTGGGAATGGCACAAGGTGTCTACCATCCACATCGATGCCCGCAAGCATGAGCTTGGTAGCACTACCGAGGGTTGTGGTATACACCTCAACCATTCCCCCAGCTATTACTCCCATGGAGAATAGCTCCTCACGAGAGATGACCTGAAAGATCGCTTTCAGGTATGCGCTCTGAGGACATCTATTGATGTGCTCGAGCTGCATACCGTAGCTCTCATCCTGCCACCTCCCGTCGAAAAAAGCCTGAAGACCCGCACCGGTCTTAGGCCGAGGCTTACCTGCGTCCAATGGGGCTGGACGAGGAGTGATGCCTTTACCTACAATTTCTAAGGCTGGCTGACTCTTGGAACCACCACTTACCTGGGCGTATGAAATCCCTGCAACTAGTGAGTTGGGTCGTAGTGATGTTGTTGTCACTTCTGCTGCTACTGCTCCATCTGATGCAGGTACTGGCTGCTTCTTTGAGGCATTTCGCTTCATTGAAGACAGCGGTGGCCGCATTACAACACCACTAGGCTTCGGTGCTGAGCTTGAAGCTATTATGACGACTTCAGTCAGCTTTTGCCGAAGTCTTGACGTTGGGATCGTAGGATCTGCTTGAGGCACGTTTGATACTGCCGCAACCGAGTGTACTGCTGCTGTATTGCTCGATGCCCCAGTATCTTCTTGAGCAGTGTTTGCTGCCCTAGCTACAGTCTTCTCTGACGGAGTTGGCGACTGCGGTTGGGCCCTGACTGGCCTCTTCACATGAGCCCTTACTGGCCTTTTCTTTGGGCTCCTGGAAATTTCCTTTGGAAGAAGAAGAGGCGCTTGCGCCATTCTTCCTCCTACCATTTAATTTGGAGGGAACATCTCTCCACCCAGAGTCACTGCTGCTCGAGCTCATTGTGAGCCCGGCAGTGTAAATTTTTTTGTTTTTCAATTAACTAATTTTTTATTTTTCTTACTTGTATCAAAAATTTCTTGATTATCAAAGTAACCAGCTTTTAATTTTCACTAAAAATTTTTCTTACTGTTGCCCCGTTGTCATGGCAACTATCGAAATTAAATTAAATTAAATTTTACAAATGTCACAAAATTTTTGGTTTCACAAATTTTTTTTTGGTTTTTATTGCTTTTTTTTAGATTAACCTTTCACAAAATATCCTGTTGAAAACCACACTCACTCACTGTTGTATATTTATTCCGTTCCTATTCTATTTATTATACACTTTTTCGCTTTGATTCTTGGATCTTAAATTGACGCATCCGTTCACTATGAAATAATAATTTTTTTTTGTTATGTATATAAGAATCTTTTATTAAACGTTATAAAAATGGCTTACATTTAAAAACAAAGAAAAGTGGCTCTGAAAACAGAAAAAACAGGCTCTAACTAAACTAAATCTAAAAGGTCGCAAAAGGCTCAAACAATACAAAAAGAAACTTGACAAAAGGTATGAACACTAAAACTAGACATGGCACACAAAAACACAAAAGAATAGAAAACAAAGGTAAAAGGTAAATGTAAAAAGTTTCACAATAATTTTGAAATAAAGTTTTTAAAGCCAAAGTTGAAGCTATCCTAAATTTAAATAGTGTTCCTATATCTACAGATAAGTGGCAGTTCCAAGAAGAGTCACCCATGAAAAATAAACCAAATAATTGACAAGAATTTTGTTTTTTGTTTTTTTTAAAACGATCGAATGAGAAATTTGGAATTTAGAAACTAATAATTTTATTAAATGCCACTGATACTATTATAGAGTCCCGCGAGGGTAGCCTCTAGTATCATAGACCTCTACAAACTGCCCTCATCATCCCTCCAGCTGAGCATCTCCAACGGAGCGCTTATCCTTCCCACAGCACTTGCAACGGTTCCAAAGCGAGGAGAAGCCCCGTGGCCTAGAGTTGCAAATACTGTGGCCTAATATCACCAGTGAAGGACAAGAGCGCCGTCCTGCACCGACGATAGTGGCTGCCATGTGCAGTTGAATGTGTCTGCGTTCGTTGCCAGATATTCAAGACGTAAACGTCTCTTCAATCTGTCAACGAAGTGGCGCTTAAGTGCTTGTGCGTGGTGTTGTGGGTCAGTGTTCTGATTCCCATCTCCGGCTCTCATGTAGTACAAGTGAATTGTAGATTTGGCCAGTGTCAACACAAAGCTAATCAAACAGTTCACCCGACTACAAACCTTTGGTTCCCATAGAAACGATGTCCTAGTAATGCTGAAATTCGGGTGGATCAACTGACACATATCGCGCACCAGTTCCATCAGACTCTGCAAAGCTGGACAAGTGAAGAACCTGTGAAACAAGGTGCCTTCACCAGAACAAACTGTGCAGATCCTCTGAACCCGCCGGTCGATATGTGACAACTGATTAGGATGCATAAGACTGTGATGCAGCAATTTGAATGCTACATCAGCATCTTTGTAACTAGAAGGATAACTGTAGACTACTCTGCAAGTTATCCCTCCCATCACGCCCATATTCACCCCGAGGTGTGCTCGCCATCTGTTGTATCCTGTATACTCCGGAGGTCTTATTGACATAAGCACGTAACGGAGCACACGTGTTGTAAGTTTGCTGAGAGGTGTGTGAGGCGGTCTGTGCAGAACGAAAGCATCTTCCAACTTAGTGCCAGGGTCACTGGTCCCAAGTTGGCGAAATCTCTCCCACGCAGAAGCCGCCAGGTCGTGTAGTTGTGGAGTGTTCGTGTTTATTCGACAGTTTCCAGAGATATCAATAATATCTCCGAGAACTGTCAGTGTATGCGTGTCAGCTTCAAAACCTCGAGCATTACTGAACACTGAATCTATTAATTCAGGATTAAACCTGATTGGAATCGACGCGAATTGCGTGTACCGTAGAGCATTCCACTTGAGGTGAAATGCTGGCCTGATTCTGCCCCAGGTCTGGATCGTTGAGATTAGATCCTGTGGCCAGTCAAGAGGATAGGGTGGTCGAACAGAAAGCAGGTAGTAATACTCCCCTATGCCGTTCCCTCCCAGTACATTCACCCACAGTTGAGAAATCAAAGTGTCTCTCTGGCAAAACACTCGTTGGAATGCACGCACTTGGAGACACCTTGATTTCACAACCAAGTTAGAGAGACCCAATCCACCTATCTTGACTGGTAGACAGAGCGTGCTTTCAGCAACCCATCGTCTTCCGCACCAAAAGGCGTCTATCGCTTTTGCTTGAAGAAGACCTACGAAGCCTTCATCAAACGTCTCAGACTTTAGCAGATGAACGATGGACGAGGTTATCAAATAGTTTATCACGACTGACCTTAGGGATAGTGGAAACAGTCGACTACGCCATGAGTTTACAGCTCTAGAGAGTTTCTCAAGAGCGATACGGCTATTATTTGATTTACTCTCGCGTCCGATATACACACCTAAATACTTCAGGCAAGTATTAGTCCGTTGGATGTTCAGTGGAGTATCTGTACGATCTCTCCACCTTCCACACCACAAGCCTTGACTCTTGCTAAGGTTGATTTTAGCGCCCGCTATACGTTCGTACTGTTCGAAAACAGCACGAGCGACCGGAAAAGCTTCATCTCTTGTCACGAAAATAGAAAGGTCATCCGCATATGCCAACATAAGAGGCCTCACATTGGTATATGGTAGATGCACTGAATATTGTCCGAGCATTCGACGAAGATTCACCAGTAGCGGCTCCAACGAAAGATCATAAAGCATACCTGACAATGGACAGCCCTGTCTGATACCTCGATGAAACGAGATAGGAGCCAGAACCTGTCCTTGATGCTTAATCAAAATCGCTGAATCTCTATACAGTTTCCCGATGATATCGAGCCACCTGGGCGGGAACCCAAATGCCTCGAGAGCTGTTAGGAGATACTCGTGCGAGACGCTATCAAAAGCCTTTTGCTGGTCAAGAGAAATCATGGCCATTTGTGTACCTGTCTGTTCATGGTAGGCAAACAAATGTTTAGCTACCGCGATGTTGTCGTAGATACTACGACCAGGAACACAATAGGACTGTTCCGGGTGTATTACCGAAGCAATCACTGAGCGGAGTATCGCTCCTAATGCTTTGCAGACGATTTTGTAGTCAACATTGCATAGGGTTACTGGCCTCCAGTTCCCCATCCTCTGCAAATCTCCTTTCTTTGGAATCAATCGCATAACAGACCTCCTCCAACTAGAAGGAAAGTCTGAATGTGTCTCAACCGCCGAATTGAAGACTTCCAAAAGGTCAGGAATTAATAAATCCCTGAAACGTATGAAGAATTCTGGAGTCAAGCCGTCATAACCAGGTGAAGTGTGTCGCCTTAGATCCTTTGTCGCAGCGATCATATCCTCCAATGAGATTACTGTATCCGGGATCTCCTTGCTGTCTTCAGAGAAAGTGGGAATATTCTCAAGAAATTCATGAGTGGTCGAGGATGTTGTCGACGTCGATTCAGAGTAGAGACTACTGTAATAGTCTCGAATAAATTCTGATAGCTGTTGTCCGTTGAGGACTTGTCCAGATTCATCAACTATCGATTCGACTTCACAAGAAGCAGTACGTCGTCTAGTTGCCTGAAAGAAGTACTCGGTTGGAGAATCGCCTTCCCTCAGCCAGCGTGATTGGCTGCGCAGCACAAACTCCAAGCTGTGCTTGTAAGTTTGTGTTGCCAAGCGTTCCTTTATTCTGTTAAAATAAAGAATCAACTCCGGCTGAGTTGGGAGAAGAGCTGCCACCCGAGATACTTCGGCCGGCAAGCTAGAAGCTTGATACCCACTTCGATTGAAATTCGCTTCGATAAAAGATCGAATTTGGAGCTTTCCAACATCCCACCATTGACTAAGAAGAGGAAAGTCACCTTTCCTCTCTTGCCAATCGTGCCAGAATTCAGTGAATTCATTGATGAACTGCTCGGAATTCAACAAATAGTTGTTGAATATCCAGTATGCAGTTCTTCTTTCAACTAGACTGCTGGTTGCCACTACAAGAAGGTGATCGCTAACGGAACACAACGAAATGTTCTAGTATTCCAGGTGAGACGTAAAGTGCATCGATTCTGGAGCCTGCGAGACTTCCATGGATATTTCGCGAGACCCTCTTGTATGATCTAGTCGTAGGATGCATCCAACGATAGATATCCACGAGTCTGAAAACACGGACAAAATTCCTCAACCGAGTAGCATTGACGGAGTTGAACTCAGCCCCGGAATGCCGATCCATTGAGGGATTCAGCGTGCAGTTGAAATCACCTCCGAGGCTAGTTTCGCCACTAAAATTCACCAGACAGGATTGAACACTGTCAAGAACTTGTCTTGTAATGTCCTGGTCATGAGGAAGGTACACGTTTACTACCTTGATATGTTTGTCTTGAACGACAAAGTCCAAGGAAGAAGCGAAGCCTGGGAAGATATCTGTATAGACAGGAGACGATAGTGTGAATTTGTTGGATACAATGATTGCCACCCCTGAGCCTCGACGAGGCGCAGGTGTGGCAAACATTGCATAGCCAGTGTGTAGATAAGCATAACGCTCCAGTTGTGTATATGTGTCTTGTGTAAAATTCGTCTCCTGTAGAAGCGCGATGTCTATATCGAACATTTTGACATGTTCGATAGTGCTGTGTAACCTTGTATGTGTACTTAAACCCCCGGTGTTGATAGAAGCTATCTTGCACATTCAAAGAGATGAAAAGCTGAAACGATGATGGTACGACGTCTATTGACTAGGAGAATCAACCAAGCGATGCTCCTGTATCAACTCCTGCACCCTCATATGGAGTCGATCTAGCCGAGATATACCGCTGTAATTCCTCTTCTTCTTGCACTCCTCTTGTAGGAGTAGAAGTTGGGGAAGTAGCAACTCCGGCCTCCCCAGATCCTCCACAAGAATACTCCAGATTTTACCTGAATTCTTCTTGTACAGGAGCCGGGCAAGAATCTTGGAGATCTTCTCCCTAGGAAGGGTTGCCATCCCCTTCGAGACCTTAAATTTGCTACCAGTCGAAAAGGTGCTACCACACGACTCCTAGCCACTGAATTTCGAGAGACCAGTCTCATCAAAACTGGTCATATCGTAGTCCGAAAGCTGGTCGAGAGACACTTCCGTGTCTCTCACAACAACCTTCGAGCCGCGAGCACCACTATCGTCCTCCTCCGAGTGGGGCCGTTTTGATGCGACTGGCCTTGCTGGCTCTGGAGGAGGCAGCATCACCCGGTCGACTTTCTTCCTCCTCGTCCTCTTTTTTTTGACTACATGGCTAGTCGACTCCTCGTCAGAAGTAGCCGTGCTTTCAGGCACCTTAGTCACTGGCTGCTCCAAGATAGCAGGTTGAGTGCTGGCAGAAAGTTCCTTTTTCGGAGCCACTACTGTAGCAGTGGTTTCCTTCGAGGGAGCCTTCGGTTCAGCCTTCTTCCCGCTTCTCTTGGGGCAGTCAGCAATAAAATGGCCTACTAAATGGCAAGCATGGCATTTCGCTTCGGTGCTCACATCAATCCAGTGTCTTGAGCCGGATATGCTCAGGTAGAAGCCTCTTGGAAGCGTGCACCCCTTATTTAGAGTGATGGACGCTTCCCGGCTGGTACCGAAAATACCCCGCCCAAGACCAACGTCCCCAATTTTAATGGGAATATCACGAACACTGCCTTGAACCTTCCCAAATCTCCCTAGGAAATTCAGGAGGTCTTCATGACTTGCTCGCATTGGGACCTGTGAAAAACAACCTTCGTGGGCTTTTCCCTGAGTGGGAATGGCACAAGGTGTCTACCATCCACATCGATGCCCGCAAGCATGAGCTTGGTAGCACTACCGAGGGTTGTGGTATACACCTCAACCATTCCCCCAGCTATTACTCCCATGGAGAATAGCTCCTCACGAGAGATGACCTGAAAGATCGCTTTCAGGTATGCGCTCTGAGGACATCTATTGATGTGCTCGAGCTGCATACCGTAGCTCTCATCCTGCCACATCCCGTCGAAAAAAGCCTGAAGACCCGCACCGGTCTTAGGCCGTGGCTTACCTGCGTCCAATGGGGCTGGACGAGGAGTGATGTCTTTACCTACAATTTCTAAGGCTGGCTGACTCTTGGAACCACCACTTACCTGGGCGTATGAAATCCCTGCAACTAGTGGGATCGTAGGATCTGCTCGTTTGATACTGCCGCAACCGCGTGTACTGCTGCTGTATTGCTCGTTGCCCCAGTATCTTCTTGAGCAGTGTTTGCTGCCCTAGCTACAGTCTTCTCTGACGGAGTTGGCGACTGCGGTTGGGCCCTGACTGGCTTCTTCACATGAGCCCTTACTGGCCTTTTCTTTGGGCTCCTGGAAATTTCCTTTGGAAGAAGAAGAGGCGCTTGCGCCCTTCTTCCTCCTACCATTTAATTTCGAGGGAACATCTCTCCCCCAGAGTCACTGCTGCTCGAGCTCATTGTGAGCCCGGCAGTGTAAATTTTTTTGTTTTTCAATTAACTAATTTTTTATTTTTCTTACTTGTATCAAAAGTTTCTTGATTATCAAAGTAACCAGCTTTTAATTTTCACTAAAAATTTTTCTTGCTGTTGCCACGTTGTCAAGGCAACTATCGAAATTAAATTAAATTAAATTTTACAAATTTCACAAAATTTTTGGTTTCACAAATTTTTTTTTGGTTTTTATTGCTTTTTTTTAGATTAACCTTTCACAAAATATCCTGTTGAAAACCACACTCACTCACTGTTGTTCATTTATTCCGTTCCTATTCTATTTATTATACACTTTTTCGCTTTGATTCTTGGAGCTTAAATTGACGCATCCGTTCACTATGAAATAATAATATTTTTTTTTTTTTATGAAAATAATTCTCTTTAATTTTTGGCTCTCTGGCTCTTTTAAAAATTCCTTAAAACTAATTGGCAAAAGGCACAAAATTGTAAAAAAGACACTAGCTAAACTAACTTACAAACAGTCAAAAGGGACAATTAAAACAAGTAATACAATAAAAATGACACAAAAAGGAAAACAAACAAGACAAAATGCTCAAAAGAGTCTAAAAACGGTCACAAGAACTTTGAAAAAGATCTAAAGTTTAACCAACAAATTTTGAACCAGTCCCAATTTTGACAATTAGGTAAGTGGCAGTTCCAATGAGTTCCCAATTTCCAAAATAAACTAATAAAAATGTTCCTAAACGAGCGAATTTAAACAAAAAATTTTGCAATTTATCACCGAGACCGAAACCGAATTAAAAACTTAATAGCCGAACGAACGAAAAATTTGCGCGATACCGTTATAGAGTCCCGCGAGGGCAGCCTGTAGTATCATAGACCTCTACAAACTGCCCTCATCATCCCTCCAGCTTAGCATCTCTAACAGAGTACTTGCCCTTCCCACAGCACTTGCAACGATTCCTAAGCGGGGAGAAGCCCCGTGGACTAGTGTTGCAAATGCTGTGGCCTGCTATCACCAGCGAAAGACAAGAGCTCCATCCTGCACCGACGATAGTGGTTGCCATGTGCAGTTGAATGTGTCTGCGTTCGTTGCCAGATATTCAAGACGTAAACGTCTCTTCAATCTGTCAACGAAGTGGCGCTTAAGTGCTTGTGCGTGGTGTTGTGGGTCAGTGTTCTGATTCCCATCTCCGGCTCTCATGTAGTACAAGTGAATTGTAGATTTGGCCAGTGTCAACACAAAGCTAATCAAACAGTTCACTCGACCACAAACCTTTGGTCCCCATAGAAACGATGTCCTAGTAATGCTGAAATTCGGGTGGATCAACTGACATATATCACGCACCAGTTCCATCAGACTCTGCAAAGCTGGACAAGTGAAGAACCTGTGAAACAAGGTGCCTTCACCAGAACAAACTGTGCAGATCCTCTGAACCCGCCGGTCGATATGTGACAACTGATTAGGATGCATAAGACTGTGATGCAGCAATTTGAATGCTACATCAATATCTTTGTAACTAGAAGGATAACTGTAGACTACTCTGCAAGTTATCCCTCCCATCACGCCCATATTCACCCCGAGGTGTGTTCGCCATCTGTTGTATCCTGTATACTGCGGAGGTCTGTCCAGAACGAAAGCCTCTTCCAACTTAGTGCCAGGGTCACTGGTCCCAAGTTGGCGAAATCTCTCCCGCGCAGAAGCCGCCAGGTCGTGTAGTTGTGGAGTGTTCAATAATATCTCCGAGAACTGTCAGTGTATGCGTGTCAGCTTCAAAACCTCGAGCATTATTGAACACTGAATCTATTAATTCAGGATTAAACCTGATTGGAATCGACGCGAATTGCGTGTACCGCAGAGCATTCCACTTAAGGTGAAATGCTGGCCTGATTCTGCCCCAGGTCTGAATCGTTGAGATTAGATCCTGTGGCCAGTCACGAGGATAGGGTGGTCGAACAGAGAGCAGTTAGTAATACTCCCCTATGCCGATCCCTCCCAGTACATTCACCCACAGTTGAGAAATTAAGGTGTCTCTCTGGCAAAACACTCGTTGGAATGCACGCACTTGGAGACACCTTGATTTAACAACCAAGTTAGTGAGACCTAATCCACCTATCTTGACTGGCAGACAGAGCGTGCTTTCAGCAACCCATCGTCTTCCGCACCAAAAGGCGTCTATCGCTTTTGTTTGAAGAAGGCCTACGAAGCCTTCATCAAACGTCTCAGACTTTAGCAGATGAACGATGGACGAGGTAATCAAATAGTTTATCACGACTGACCTTCCCATTAGGGATAATGGAAACAGTCGACTACGCCATGAGTTTACAGCTCTAGAGAGTTTCTCAAGAGCGATGCGGCTATTATTTGATTTACTCTCGCGTCCGATATACACACCTAAATACTTCAGGCAAGTATTAGTCCATTGGATGTTCAGTGGAGTATCTGTATGATCTCTCCACCTTCCACACCACAAGCCTTGACTCTTGCTAAGGTTGATTTTAGCGCCCGCTATACGTTCGTACTGTTCGAAAACAGCACGAGCGACCGGAAAAGCTTCATCTCTTCTCACGAAAATAGAAAGGTCATCCACATATGCCAACATAAGAGGCCTCACATTGGTATATGGTAGATGCAGTGAATATTGTCCGAGCATTCGACGAAGATTCACCAGTAGCGGCTCCAACGAAAGATCATAAAGCATACCTGACAATGGACAGCCCTGTCTGATACCTCGATGAAACGAGATAGGAGCCAGAACCTGTCCTTGATGCTTAATCAAAATCGCTGAATCTCTATACAGTTTCCCGATGATATCGAGCCACCTGGGCGGGAACCCAAATGCCTCGAGAGCAGTCAGGAGATAATCGTGCGAGACGTTATCAAAAGTCTTTTGCTGGTCAAGAGAAATCATGGCCATTTGTGTACCTGTCTGTTCATGGTAGGCAAACAAATGTTTGGCTACCGCGATTTTGTCGTAGATACCACGACCAGGAACACAATAGGACTGTTCCGGGTGTATTACCGAAGCAATCACTGAGCGGAGTATCGCCCCTAATGCTTTGCAGACCATTTTGTAGTCAACATTGCATAGGGTTACTGGCCTCCAGTTCCCCATCCTCTGCAAATCTCCTTTCTTTGGAATCTGTGTCTCAACCGCCGAATTGAAGACTTCCAAAAGGTCAGGAATTAATAAATCCCTGAAACGTATGAAGAATTCTGGAGTCAAGCCGTCATAACCAGGCGAAGTGTGTCGCCTTAGATCCTTTGTCGCAGCGATCATATCCTCCAATGAGATTACTGTATCCAGGATCTCCTTGCTGTCTTCAGAGAAAGTGGGAATATTCTCAAGAAATTCATGAGTGGTCGAGGATGTTGTCGACGTCGATTCAGAGTAGAGACTACTGTAATAGTCTCGAATAAATTCTGATAGCTGTTGTCCGTTGAGGACTTGTCCAGATTCATCAACTATTCGACTTCACAAGAAGCAGTACGTCGTCTAGTTGCCTGAAAGAAGTACTCGGTTGGAGAATCGCCTTCCCTCAGCCAGCGTGATTGGCTGCGGAGCACAAACTCCAAGCTGTGCTTGTAAGTTTGTGTTGCCAAGCGTTCCTTTATTCTGTTAAAATAAAGAATCAACTCCGGCTGAGTTGGGAGAAGAGCTGCCACCCGAGATACTTCGGCCGACAAGCTAGAAGCTTGATACCCACTTCGATTGAAATTCGCTTCGATAAAAGATCGAATTTGGAGCTTTCCAACATCTCACCATTGACTAAGAAGAGGAAAGTCACCTTTCCTCTCTTGCCAATCGTGCCAGAATTCAGTGAATTCATTGATGAACTGCTCGGAATTCAACAAATAGTTGTTGAATATCCAGTATGCAGTTCTTCTTTCAACTAGAGTGCTGGTTGCCACTACAAGAAGGTGATCGCTAACGGAACACACTTCATGAGTGACACCAACGAAATGTTCTAGTATTCCAGGTGAGACGTAAAGTCTATCGATTCTGGAGCCTGCGAGACTTCCATGGATATTTCGCGAGACCCTCGTGTATGATCTAGTCGTAGGATGCATCCAACGATAGATATCCACGAGTCTGAAAACACGAACAAAATTCCTCAACCGAGTAGCATTGACAGAGTTGAACTCAACTCCGGAATGCCGATCCATTGAGGGATTTAGCGTGCAGTTGAAATCACCTCCGAGGATAGTTTCGCCACTAAAATTCACCAGACAGGATTGAACACTATCAAGAACTTGTCTTGTAATGTCCTGGTCATGAGGAAGGTACACGTTTACTACCTTGATATGTTTGTCTTGAACGACAAAGTCCAAGGAAGAAGCAAAGCCTGGGAAGATATCTGTATAGACAGAAGACGATAGTGTGAATTTGTTGGATACAATGATTGCCACCCCTGAGCCTCGGCGAGGCGCAGGTGTGGCAAACATTGCATAGCCAGTGTGTAGATAAGCATAACGCTCAAGGTGTGTGTACGTGTCTTGTGTAAAATTCGTCTCCTGCAGAAGTGTAATGTCTATATCGAACATTTTGGCATGTTCGATAGTACTATGTAGTCTTGTATGAGCACTTAAACCCCCGGTGTTAAGAGAACCTATCTTGCACATTCACAGAGATAAGAAGCTCAAACGATGATGGTACGACGTCTATTGACGAGGGGAATCGACCAAGCGATGCTCCTGTATCAACTCCTCCACCCTCCTATGGAGTCGATCTAACCGAGATATACCGTTGTAATTCCCCTTCTTCTTGCACTCCTCTTGTAGGAGTAGAAGTTGGGGAAGTAGCAATTGCGGCCTCCCCAGCTTCTCCACAAGAATACTCCAGATTTTACCTGAATTCTTCTTGTACAGGAGCCGGGCAAGAATCTTGGAGATCTTCTCCCTAGGAAGGGTTGCCATCCCCTTCGAGACCTCAAATTGGCTACCAGTCGAAAACGTGCTACCACACGACTCGTAGCCACTGAACCTCGAGAGACCAGTCTCATCAAAACCGGTCATATCGCAGTCCAAAAGCTGCTCGGGAGACACTTCCGTGTCTCTCACAACAACCTTCGAGCCGCGAGCACCAATATCGTCCTCCTCCAAGTGGGGCCGTTTTGACGCGACTGGCTTTGCTGGCTCTGGAGGAGGCAGTATCACCCGGTCGACTTTCTTCCTCCTCGTCCTCTTTTTTTTTTACTACTTGTTTAGCCGACTCCTCGTCTGAAGTAGCCATGCTTTCACGTGCCGACGTGGCACCGTTTATAGCCTTAATGTTTTTTGCCTCTGGGGCAATTTCAGGCACCTTAGTCACTGGCTGCTCCAAGATAGCAGGTTGAGTGCTGGCAGAAAGTTCCTTTTCCGGAGCCACTACTGTAACAGTGGTTTCCTTCGAGGGAGCCTTCTGTTCAGCCTTCTTCCCGCTTCTCTTGGGGCAGTCAGCAATAAAATGCCCTACTAAATGGCAAGCATGGCATTTCGCTTCGGTGCTCACATCTGTTCCGTCTCGGAACAAAACTAAAAACTTATATACTAAAAACACTACACTACTATCACTCACGACATTCCACACAAGATAATTTAAGTATAGATCCCCCGATGCAGCAACATAATCTAAAATAAAATCAAAAGCATCTACAAAAAATAAATAAACAAATAGAAGTCTCAGATCATTCACGATCTGAGACTTCAATTAGTAACAAAACTTACAAAAATAACACATCAATTCCCACGATGCGAGAAATATCCCACGATGTCCTAAGGGACCAAAATTCTAAAAAAGATAAACATATTATTAATAAAATAAATAACATAATATTCAAAATATAAACACTTACCCATAACCAAGCAGCTGCCAAAGTCATTCGACATTTCTGAAATGACAACCGGCAGTACATAGCAAAATATTCCAATTAGAATTATGATAACGCCATTGTTGGACCAAATGCAGGAAAAATTCTCACGATGACGTCATTTGCGGACCAAATGCATGAAATCTCACAAACGACGCGAGTGTCATGGCAACGCCGCCGGCAGACACAATTCCTATTGTATTTCTGCCTATAAATAGCGAGCTGCTGGAAGTAGCAAACCACTCAAGTTCTGACTGAGCACCAAGACAGATCGGCTGTTGATATTGAAGCCAAATTAAGTCTTGTTTAACACATAAGGGAAGTATTGCACCCTATTTTGACTAACATATTAATCAACATTTAATATTTGACTAAATATATTTTAGCATCCCACGGGGAGATTATTTGATCCCAGCTAACAACCCATATGAGCAGACCATTGAAGCTCATCTCAATCAGCTTAACTTTGCTTTTTTGGTTAAATAATAATAGTTTTTTTTACTTCTTATTACAGATTAAGGGACAAATTTGCCATTGGAGGCGTAAATAATTGGATTATTTTTAGAATTGTAGCATTAGAGGTAAAATTAAACTGAATTGATGTAGAATTAAGCATTTGAATTGATTAGTTTTAAGGGAAATTAGTGATAAATAAACTGAATTTGTTATTTTGAAGTCAACCTGTCTTGTCATTCAAAACCGGCACCTGCCCCCTTTTTTTTGCATGCTAAGCCCACATTGGGACTTAACATTGGTCCTTTCGAAGCCGGATAAGACAGGAGGATTTTCAGGATGGCGGATATCGCTAGAACATTATCACTGATAGCTCTTAATGATCAAATCAAGAAGGCCGCCACAAATCACTCCAAGGCAGGTAGTGATACCAAGGCAGGCAAAAAATACTATGCAGCACGCATAGACTCACTAGAAAAATCATTCACAGATCTGCATATAGCAATCTGGTCTACCAAACATGGCGCTCAAAGCGAGTATGCCAAAGGAGAACTATATGAGGAAACCGAACTCATATATATAAATCTCTTATCCACTCTACTAGAAGAATTAGAAGAGTCATACCCAGCAATACCTCTCAATACAAACACAAATGAAACCAGAGTTCAGTCAGTACGACTATCAAAGCCAGAAACGCGGCTTCCACCAATCCATATACCGACATTTGACGGTAATTACAAGTCATGGCGGACATTCCATGATTTGTTCAATTCATTAATTCACACAGACCTAAATATATCCAAGGTCCAAAAGCTACACTACCTCAAACTCAGCGTCACTGGCGAAGCTGAACGCTTATTACGTCAGTTTGAAGTCACAGAAGCAAATTATGTAAAGGCATGGGAACTACTACAAAAACGATATAACAACAAGCGAGCTCAAGTTAACACTCACTTAAAGGCATTATTGACACAAATGCCCATTAAAAACGAATCAGCTCACTCCATTCGCTCTCTTTTAGACCAAACAGAGGAGAGCCTACACGAGCTGAAATATTTAGACTTACCAATAGAACATTGGGATGCAATATTAATTTACAACCTTGTTCAACGCCTCCCATCAGAGACTCATCAACTATGGGAGCAAGAGCAAGGCAGCAAGGCCGAGTTGCTAACATACGCTGATCTGTCAGTTTTTTTTAGAGTCACGTTTCCGTACGCTAGAATCAATTCAAAACTTGAACTCAGCAGAACACGGACGACAAACAAAGTCGTCACATATCCAAGAGTTACGGCGCGGCTATAGACCCACGAACTCAAACAACATTCCGTCACATAACCATACACGCAAAGGTGCTCATGCCTTCATAAGCAAAACATATACTTGCATCAAGTGCAAACAAAATCACACGTTGTTCCACTGCACTTCCTTCAAGAAGCTATCTCCCCAATCAAGATCACAATTTGTGCAACACAACCTATGCAAAAACTGTCTTGCATCAGGGCACAACTTAAATAACTGTCCCAGCCAAAAAACATGCTTTGAGTGTCACAAACGATACAACACTCTGCTGCACATCAAGCAAAATTCCGAAGCAGACAGTAGAATAAGTAAAAACGAACCAAATCAAGGGCAGGCAGAACTGAAGCTTAATAAGCCCGGCGGCAGTAATGAGGCAAGCACTACATCATTCTTTACGACAAATGTCAACCGTGCATTATTATCAACAGCACTAATTCAAATTGAAGGTCCAGACGGCCACAAGCATACCATGAGAGCATTATTAGACTCAGGCTCTCAAGTCTCATTCATCACAGAAGCCGCAAGTAGAAAAATACGACTACAGCAAATATCCACAAACATTAAAGTGACAGGGTTGGGAAAAACTAGAACAGCATCTGCAAGAGCACAAACATCATTTACTTTAAACTCCCTTCACACAAATTTTAAGACACACATAACTGCTCTAGTGCTAAGAAAGATAACCGACTTCATACCAACTGACACATTAGACATCAGCAAATTGTTTTATTTGCAGCATCTAATTTTAGCAGATCCAAGCTTCTATACGCCTGGCCCAATTGACGTATTGCTAGGAGCTGACGTCTATGCCGACGTCATAGAAAACGGGGTTATCAAGGGAGCGCTAGGAGAACCCACGGCACAGCATACACAGTTGGGATGGATTTTAATGGGTAAAACAAAAACTAGTAAGAAAACGAGTCATTTCACTACGTTCACAGTACAGATTGATGAAAACAATAACTTAGATCAGCAACTAAAACAATTCTGGGAATTGGAAGAAATTCCTCGAAAAATAGCCCATCCTGACGATGAAATATGTGAGAAAATCTACACCAACACCCACCAACGGTTAAGCCATGGAGCATATCAAGTCAAATTACCCTTCAAGGGGAAGGTCGGACCAGAACTCGGTCAAACACGCTCTATGGCATTAAAACAATTCTTGCAGCTTGAAAAACGTTTAGAAAGGCACCCAGAGATGGCTGCACAATACAGATCATGCATCCAGGAATATCAACAGCTGGGACACATGACAGAAATCCCGCCAAGCCAGCTGGCAGCAGAACGTAGCGAAATCGGATTAAAGCCGATCCAACATTTCTATCTACCACACCATGCAGTCACAAAAGAGAGTTCCAGTACCAAGACAAGAGTAGTGTTCAATGCATCAGCACGATCAACCAATGGCCAGTCATTAAATGAGCAGATGTTAGTAGGCCCAACAATCCAACCAACCCTCTGGACCATAATCTTACGATGGCGTCAGTATAAGTACGTACTAACAGCCGACATTGAAAAAATGTACAGGATGGTACACATGCATCCAGATCATCAGAACTATCAGAGAATTTTATGGAGAGATTGCCCAAAAGAGCCAATAAGAGACTTCAAATTGACAACTGTCACGTTCGGCACAGTAGCAGCCCCATATTTAGCTATCAGAACGCTGCAGCAACTAGCCGATGACGAGCAAGACAGATCTCCAAAAGCGGCTCTAAGTCTAAGAACAGACTTTTACGTCGATGACCTACTAACTGGCGCCCATGAGATCCATACAGGCTTGGCACTTCAACAAGAACTAAGTCACACCCTCATCAAGGGAGGATTTCACCTCAGAAAATGGACATCAAACTGTCCAGAATTACTAGCCAACATACCAATACAAGACCAAGAGGTTAACACTACGCTAAATTTGTCAGAAAAAAACACCATAAAAACTCTCGGGCTGCAATGGAATCCTTCAACCGACGAATTTAGCTTCACCATTAAATCAACAATAATAAGTGACAACTATACCAAAAGAAAAATTCTCTCTGAAACTGCAGCCTTGTTCGATCCACTTGGATGGCTGGCTCCATGCGTCATAATAGCGAAAATATTCATTCAAAAACTATGGCTAACTGGATATGCCTGGGACGAGCCTTTACCAACCTCACTCAACCTAGAATGGATCAAATATCGAGAGAACTTAAAAGATGTCAAATCTCTAAAAATCCCCAGATGGATAAATTTTCTACCAAACATAAAAACCATTCAACTGCACGGATTCTGTGACGCGTCAACCAAAGCTTACGCAAGCGTCGCATTTATACGAATTATCAACCACGACAACTCAATTGTCACACACTTGTTGACATCCAAAACAAGAGTTGCCCCCACAAAATCTACATCACTGCCCAAGCTAGAACTATGTGGAGCTGTCCTTTTGTCACGCCTCCTCAAACAAATACAAGATGATTTGCAATTTCAGGACATCCCAACCGTAGCTTGGTGCGATTCAGAAATAACATTAGCCTGGATACAAAACCACCCAACAAGGTGGAAGACATTCGTTGCCAATAGAGTGGCAGAAATACACGAGAATCTCCATCCTAGGGCCTGGCGATTTGTTCCATCAAAAGAAAATCCTGCTGATTGCGCTACTCGAGGATTATATCCCGCCGAATTACAGCATCATACTCTTTGGTGGAATGGTCCATTATGGTTGAGACAGCATGAGGACAGCTGGCCACAACGACATGTCAACGACAAGTGCTGTGAACTTGAGCAACGAAAAGTCAAAGTTTTGATTTGCACTAACGACCATACTGAATGGCTGGAAAAATATTCATCATTTAGCAAATTAATACGCATAATCGCATATTGCAGAAGATTTTCTACAAATTGCCAAACATCATTAGCAGAACGAAAGAATAGCTATCTAACATCAAGTGAATTACTCGAAGCAGAAGTTAGAATCATCATATTAATGCAGAAACAAGCATTTCCAGACGAATACGAATGCCTATCAAGGCAAAAACCAATTTCAGGCAAAAGTCGGATATCAAGTTTGAATCCATTTTTAGACACAAACCAAGCTATACGAGTTGGTGGTAGACTCGAAAACGCCACACTAACCTTCGACCAAAAACATCCGATGATTCTACCAAACAATCATCACGTGTCTAAATTAATCATTAATTACACTCATTCATACACACTACATGGAGGAACCCAACTTGTCCTCAATACATTAAGAAATCGATACTGGCTACTAAATGCTAGAAATACAATCCGACGCCAGATTCATCACTGCATCGCTTGCTTCCGAACAAAGCCAAGGTTTTCAAATCAAATAATGGGAAATTTACCTACTGCGAGAATAACACCATCCATGGTATTTGAACACACAGGAGTAGATTACGCTGGCTCAGTTGATGTAAAAACATCAAAGATTCGAAATTCGAAAATCATTAAAGCATATTTTAGTCTGTTCATATGCATGGCCACAAAGGCAGTTCATATTGAAATAGTAACAGAACTAACAACGTCAGCATTTCTCGCAGCGCTCAAGCGATTTACAAGTCGAAGAGGATTATGTCGACATCTATATTCCGACTGCGGTACAAATTTCATCGGAGCAAACAATGAACTGTCATGCCAGTTACAAAAGGTGTTAACTCAACTTCCACACGACATTGCGAATGACATCATGCTAGCAGGAATCACATGGCATTTCAATCCACCAGCAGCGCCACACTTTGGTGGATTATGGGAAGCCGGGGTCAAATCAATTAAAACACATTTAAAACGAACAATACAAAACACAATCTTAACATACGAAGAACTTTCAACTGTCATGTGTCAGATAGAAGCATGCGTAAACTCGCGTCCGCTGACTCCCTTGTCAAACGATCCCAAAGACTACAATGTTTTAACACCAGGACACTTCTTAACAGGCAGAAACATCAAAGCAATTCCTGAGCCAACTACAACCAAAAACTCAACATTACTCAAACGTTGGCAATACACACAATATTTGACAGACCAATTCTGGAAAAAATGGTCTGCGGAATATATACACAGCTTACAGCAGCGCACAAAGTGGAGAATTCCAGAAACTAATTTAAAAACTAATGACCTGGTCTTAATTCACAACAAACACTGTCCTCCCACAAAATGGCTACTGGGCAGAATAATTAAAATCCACGAAGGAAAGGACAACAAAGTCAGAGTTGCGACAATAAAAACAGCACTACACGAATATTGTCGCCCCATACACAAATTGTCCAAATTACCTCTGACAGAAGACCACAACAAAGCAACAGATTAATAAATCCACAGGACAAACCCACACACTTCAGCACCACTGGAAAAAGACAATAGCTGAACACAGGTCCAGACATAATTCGCTCCATCGTCATAAAAGTCAGAAATAATCATGGGCCCATCTAAAACAAATCACCACACTGCAACAAAAAAAGCACATATACAAGCAACATAAATAATAAAATCAAGTTAAAACTAAAGCGTGTGGGCCTCATCATATAAAAAACTTTATTGCAGCAAATCATCGGCAATGCAGTTTAAATCAGAACCTACTTCAGTCATTAGGTTGTGCGCCAAAATCGCTTGACAACTGGCAAAAAAGACTTAATATAATTTTTTCAAAAATTATTGTTGCAAATTTATTTATTCTATATATTTTTTTTTCCCTCATTATTTTTTCTCTTTGTTTCCTCTTTATCATTTGTAAGTTTTTTTTTTATCATTTATGATTTATTATTTTTGTTTGCAATTTTTCATTTTTTGCTTTTTATTTTTTATTTTTTAAAAAAAAAAATCCAAAAAGAATAGAGATGGAGTCGCTACCAAGCCTCGACGACTGTTTGTGGATAGAAGACGTCCCCGAGCTTGAAAATTCCTTAAAAGACAAGCTCAGGACAACCGACATGCCCAGACGTCCAAAAACTTACATACCGCCGTTTGAGGCGCTTCCAGCTTCACCGGAAACTAAAAACCTAGCTGACGCAGCCATTTTTAGGAAGCCAACTAGGCCAATCAGGCCCCCTACTGGCACCAAAAGATCTGCCATACAACCCGCAGTAGCAATGACGTTCACAAAAATCGTACCACAAAACATAACGATGCCATCTAGCACATCATCGAAAAAGCCAGCACTGACGGCATCATCAGCGACGCAACGCGACGCATCAAAACTTCAGCCAGCATTGACGGCTCCATCAACATCATCACAGGCTAAATTCAACATACCAGCTCCAACAGCTTTAACCTCAAAACCACCACGTAAAAGGCCAACTCCGACAGCCTCCTCGTCAACAGCAGGACTATCAAACGTTCCAAGTACAAAACAAGCGTTGACGACGCCATCCGACACGTCACCCAAAAGGCCAGCCCGGATGGCTGCAAACACAGTCCCAACAAGGCCTCCTACGAATTTTATCGTAAGCCAGGTCTATGGGAACAAGTACGAACTCAGCCAATTCCATGGCTGAAAGTATTTACAGCAAGAAAGTGCTTCCGCATCATAACTGAAGATCGAGACACACTCAGGTTCATCAAGTTGAAAACAGGAAAGATCAGAGTAAGGCTACAAATAAAATAAAAACACAACACGTAAGTTTGCACAAATTAATTTATTTTTATACCACGATTCCTCTTTTTCGAGAGGCGGGAGGATGTTCCGTCTCGGAACAAAACTAAAAACTTATATACTAAAAACACTACACTACTAACACTCACGAGATTCCACACAAGATAATTTAAGTATAGATCCCCCGATGCAGCAACATAATCTAAAATAAAATCAAAAGCATCTACAAAAAATAAATAAACAAATAGAAGTCTCAGATCATTCACGATCTGAGACTTCAATTAGAAACAAAACTTACAAAAATAACACATCAATTCCCACGATGCGAGAAATATCCCACGATGTCCTAAGGGACCAAAATTCTAAAAAAGAGAAACATATTATTAATAGAATAAATAACATAATATTCAAAATATAAACACTTACCCATAACCAAGCAGCTGCCAAAGTCATTCGACATTTCTGAAATGACAACCGGCAGTACATAGCAAAATATTCCAATTAGAATTATGATAACGCCATTGTTGGACCAAATGCAGGAAAAATTCTCACGATGACGTCATTTACAGACCAAATCCATGAAATCTCACAAACAACGCGAGCGTCATGGCAACGCCGCCGGCAGACACAATTCCTATTGTGTTTCTGCCTATAAATAGCGAGCTGCTGGAAGTAGCAAACCACTCAAGTTCTGACTGAGCACCAAGACAGATCGGCTGTTGATATTGAAGCCAAATTAAGTCTTGTTTAACACATAAGGGAAGTATTGCACCCTATTTTGACTAACATATTAATCAAGTTTTAATATTTGATTAAATATATTTTAGCATCCCACGGGGAGATTATTTGATCCCAGCTAACAACCCATATGAGCAGACCATTGAAGCTCATCTCAATCAGCTTAACTTTGCTTTTTTGGTTAAATAATAATAGTTTTTTTTTCCTTCTTATTACAGATTAAGGGACAAATTTGCCATTGGAGGCGTAAATAATTGGATTATTTTTAGAATTGTAGCATTAGAGGTAAAATTAAACTGAATTGATGTAGAATTAAGCATTTGAATTGATTAGTTTTAAGAGAAATTAGTGATAAATAAACTGAATTTGTTATTTTGAAGTCAACCTGTCTTGTCATTCAAAACCGGCACCTGCCCCCTTTTTTTTGCATGCTAAGCCCACATTGGGACTTAACAACATCAGTCCAGTGTCTTGAGCCGGATATGCTCAGGTAGAAGCCTCTTGGAAGCGTGCACCCCTTATTTAGAGTGATGGACGCTTTCCGGCTGGTACCGAAAATACCCCGCCCAAGACCCTCGTCCCCAATTTTAATGGGAATAGCACGAACACTGCCATGAACCTTCCCAAATCTCCCTAGGAAATTCAGGAGGTCTTCATGACTGGCTCGCATTGGGACCCGTGAAAAGGCAACCTTCGTGGGCTTTTCCCTGAGTGGGAATGGCACAAGCTGTCTACCATCCACATCGATGCCCGCAAGCATGAGCTTGGTAGCACTACCGAGGGTTGTGGTATACACCTCAACCATTCCCCCAGCTATTACTCCCATGGAGAATAGCTCCACACGAGAGATGACCTGGAAGATCGCCTTCAGGTATGCGCTCTGAGGACATCTATTGATATGCTCGAGCTGCATACCGTAGCTCTCATCCTGCCACCTCCCGTCGAAAAAAGCCTGTAGACCCGCACCGGTCTTAGGCCGAGGCTTACCTGCGTCCAGTGGGGCTGGACGAGGAGTGATGCCCTTTCCTAAAATTTCTATTGTGGAACTATTCTGGGAACTGCCACTTACCTGTGCATAGGATATCCCTGCGACTAACGCCGGGGTACGTGGTGCTGCTGCTGGTCCTGCTGGAGACAGTTGCTTTTTATTCTGGCCAGTTGGCTTCGTGGTGGCCAGCGGTGGCCTCATCACAAGTCCGCTGGGACTTGGCGCTGAAGCCGAAGCCTTTTTCACTACTTCCTTCAACGTAGGATATTCTTCTACATCCGACAACGTAAACTGCGCATTTTTTAAAGCTGCCGCTACAGATGTTGCAATAATAGCTACATCTTGTGCTACGGTTATCCTGGTAGTATTTTTCTCCAATAGAGGTGACTGCAAATGTTTGCTGTACGCCTCTTCGATTGGGCCCTTAACGACCTTTTCTTTGGGCCCTTGCAATTTATTCTTTTTTGAAGAAGAAGAAGGAGCGGTTAAGCTCTTCTTTCTCCTACTAGTTAACTTGGGGGGGATCATCAGTCCCCCCAGAATCACTATTGCTGCACTCACTCATATTAAGTGAGGCAGTGAATGTTTTTAGTTTTTCCAATTCACAATTTTATTTATACATATATTTTTTTCTAATATAACGGTTATGAATAAACTTTATCAAACCACTAAACTGAAATTTCTCAAATTTTCGACGTTGCCATGACAACGACAAAAATTAAATTAAATTAAATTAAATCAAATGCCTAAACTGTCAGTCACTTTCAAAATTTTTACAAATTTAATTTCTTAAATTATTTATCCTTCTTTCTAATTGTTTGTTAGCTTTGACTATAAGAGATTCTACATTTATTAACCCTCGTAAGTTCTTTTCAATGTCTTCGCACTTTGTATCTATATAAACTTTTAACTTTTCAAATGGCTTATTTATGTGTGATTGGGTCAATGTTTCCAGTTTTTCTCTAGTTATTTTAATAATATTATGTACATTCGCAAGCTCTTCCTCTAATTCACTCTTAGCTGTTTTTGTTTCTAAACTACTATGGGATTTGCATAAATCTAAATATTTATCTATTGTCTCATCTATATATAGCATGTTTACAGCATCACTATCTTCTTCTGGATTTTTGAGATTCTTAATATTGCTGAATTGCATATCATAATTGTTATCTGATGTTAACAGAAAACCCACTCCTGCAGGTCCGGTGGGGCCTATTTCGCCTGGTGGTCCAGAAGGACCCCGTTCTCCTCGAGGTCCAGGAGAACCTCGTCCAATATTACCATCTATTAGCGATCGTCCGAACTTATCAACAGTCATTTCGTGAATAAATATATAAAAAGCGGAAGGAGGCTTTTATAAAATTAAATCAGACTCCCTTAACTCCTCAATAATGGAAACAATTTCATTGTTATGACTATTATTCTCGGCTACTTGAGAGCCAATTAAAATTCGTAATCTGTCTACCAATTCGTTTGGATCATCCCAGTAAACATAGTCAATAGCCTCTCCAGGAAGCTTCATGAGACCCATACCTTCATGATTGATAAATTTTCTAATAATTCTCTTATATTTAGGTCCTTTACTACCTTTTATTTACCCATCTGCACTATAATCACGTCTATGGGCATTAGAATCTTCCAAGATTTCTGGATAATTAGCCAAGTCGTTTTCACCATATAATCTGTTTGATGGTTCTTTCATAAAAAGAAGTTCGCATAAGCCAGCTGTTATGTTATAGTGCTTCCCATTAATGACAAAATTTTGTTCATCAATGTCAATGCCAGTTTTCCCAATTTTCCACCTCCCATTATCCATATAAACACCGTAAGTTCGGTCAATTTTAGGACTTTTGGCTTGGTAAAATCCTAAATATTTATTAACTAACCCACTTGATAAGTTGAGGGTGGAATCTGATTTATTAGCTAAGGTTCTTGAATGAGTTGGTGTTCCATACTCGTCTTGTGATGACATTAAAGAAGAGTCTCTATACTTCAGTGGTGTGCTTGTTGGTTCCATTTTCATATACATTTGTTTTGGGTTTAACTCGAAGCCATCATAATCATCATCATTTATTTTATTTTCCTTTTTAGGTTCTGATTTGATATCAGCATGAAGTCCCAGGTTTAACTTTTGTTTCACTTATAAGCTCTTTAAGTGGTTTTGTTATGGGCTTAAATGTTCTTCAAGTTGAGATTCAACATCGATTCGCCCCGTTTTTATTAGATTAGATTAGATTAGATTCGTAGAGGGGTGTGTAGGCGTCAGCCTCGCAATCACCGCGACCTAAAAGATCTATTGTGAGTCCCCGTTGAATTTATTCCCTTTCTAGGTTCAGACTGTTAATAAAGTCTAGGATCCTTCTGGGATTGAGGTTCCGTACGTAGTTAGGTGTAGGAAAAGCATGTTCGAGATGGAGTAATGTCCGCCTGGTTAATGCTTCGCAGTTGCAGAGCAGGTGCTCCGAGGTTTCATGAGCATCCTGGCAAAAGCGGCAGGATGAAGTCTCAGCCAAGCCCATCTTGTTAAGGTGATACCTCAAGGGGCAATGGCCTGAGAAGAGTTCTGTAATTATTTTGAGCTCTGTTTTCTTGAGGAGTAATAGTTCTTTTGTTTTTCCTCCAGAGGTGTCGATAAACTTTTTTGCCTGACGAAGTCCTTGTAGCCTTTCCCAGTATAGGGATTTTTGTTTGTTCTCCCAGTTATCTAGGGCAGCTTTGAGGTAACACTTTGAGGTGCCACAAAATGGCTCCGGTCCGACAAAGGGAGCTTTCGCTCCTCTTTTGGCTAGGCCATCAGCAATTTCGTTGCCTTTATGGCCCTCATGTCCAGGTACCCACATGAGGATAACTTTGTTTCCTCTTGATAAATCTTTTAGGGTTTGTAGACACTCCCAGACTATCCCTGACGTGATGGTGTAGGACTTTAAGGCCTTGAGGGCAGCTTTAAATTTTGCAAATTATTAAATTTTGCAAAAAAATGCAAGTGCTGGTTTTTATGTCATCTGTGTCCATGAAGCTTTCGTGGAGCAGCATGACGAAACGTTGTACGGCAGGTGGGGCACCACTTGTCCAGCGCCGTAAGTCACTTAGTTTAGCCACCGTAGTGCTTAAGTGAGGTACTAGAAAAACCTTCCATTAAGTGGTGTAGATGATGTGTTCGTGTTTTTATGTGTTGTGTTTCATGCAGTTACATGTCCTGTTTAGTTTGTTAGTTTTGTTAGGGTCTTGCTGCCATCCTTATGGGGAGTTGCTGGCCTACGTAGCAGGACAGCCCGATAGGTCTTGATACAAATTTTTACTATGTTGTGAGATACTATGGTCTAACAAAAAAATTTTGGGGTTTAATTAAGGGGAAATGGCCGTGTAGGCCCCTATTTGGCATTACTTAACCAGTTTCGCTCCAGCCACGGAGCTCATCAGAAGTTTTCTACGCTAGCAAACGTTCAGTTTGCTTGATTGTGTACATCTTCAGTGTACAATGTTGAAACTATTCTATTACTATACGTCAGATTTTTATTTTCTAGCTGAACCCTATTTCAATTTTTGTATGTTTCCCGATCATATGATTGTTCATTACCCTGTGCCATGTCATTCTTGTCATTGCACATGATTTTGAACACGCACATATGTGGCTATTTTATACTCTTAGCGTGACTCTCTTCTTCGTGTCGTCGTTCGCTAAGGATGAATCTAAACTATTTCCTATTTAAAGGGTCATTCATGAAATCACAACGAGGTACAAACATCTATTTTTCAAATTAGATATATATATAATTAAATAAGAACGAATAAAATAGAGTAAAAATGAACACAAAATTATAAATAAGAAATATAAGAATAAAACAAAATTATATATATTATTTATTATATATTATATTAGTACTTTATTCCATTACCTACCCCTTTCCTTGTTTTCACTGATTATTTTTTACATAAATGCTGTAAGTGCTGGGGGCTAAAACACATGCTATATTTCATTGAAATATATATGATACTATGATGTGAGTACATAGGTGCACCATTCCTATGACTCGTTGGTTGTTAGACAGTGTGCCTGAGATCAGACCAGATCACATCAACTAGAGTTTAGTAAGTATCTTAGAAATCGATATATTTGTTAATCACTGTGTCCAAACATTACGAGCAAGTAATTGGATTAAGGCTGCTGGAACCTTTATAAATATGGGTTCACTAGTCTGAGTTCTAGTATATGGGTTTACTAGTTTGAGTTCTAGTATATGAAGGTTCTGGTTTAAAAATATGTGTGGGTTAGTTCGACTAGCTATAGTTAAAGAGGAGGATCGCTAGAGTAGTTTGGGTTTAGATTGAAAATTATGTGAAAAGGTTTTAAGATTGAATATATATCATTTAAATTGGTAAGTTTAGGTTCAAGAGGCATTGCTATGAGAAAGTTGAAAGAGTGTGTCCCATTATAGCTATCATAATGGACTATACTGAATGTTCATAGCAAAGGATGTTGCCATGGGGGTAGGCGGTCAAATCATATTATAGGTTAATTGGATTACGTGATTGTATACAGTATTTAGTGGAGTGAGTTAATGAAGTGTATCTTCATCTCTCAATTTACGATTGGGCTCTATTCTTTGTGACCTGCCTCGCATGCGGACCACTGTGAATATGTATAAATATACTAAAGTTAAGCTGACTACAGAAGTGTATATGGTTGTAAGTTCTCTACTTATTAATATTATACTGGAACACTATGGTTTGTTTGTTGAATCAATGTTGTATGAATCCATTAAATCTTCCAATTTGCTTGCCAGGGATATGTAGTTCTAGTAGTTTTTAATTATGCTGCGCTGCATGTAGGCTATGATGCTCATTGCCGTTTTACTTGGACTTCATGTAGGGCATGTGGCCAGTGTGTGGTGCGGTGAAGTACTATCCATTTGGAATGGAAGTTTGTATTGTCTTTTCTGACATTGTTATTGAGTAATGCCCAGATTATATGTGTTTAGAAGATTGAGCAGTTGAAAGTAATGGTGGAATCTCATTAAATGTATTAATAAAGCTGCAGTTTTAGTATGATTAAGTGGTTAGATCACTGTTCCCGCTTTCTAATCCTGTGCGTAGTGCTTCTGTATTGTAGTTGTGTTTTTAGATTTTATTCTTGATTGGGTTAAGCCTTGGACTGGAGTTATGTACTTATCCGAAGTTACATTACTCAGGTTATTGTCAATTATGATTGTACCCTCTGAATGGAGTGGACCTCGACATTCATCTACCAAAGTATTTTGGTGTGGAATGATATATCTGCATGAATGCATGTTAGGAATCCAATTGTAATCAATGATTCCCATCATTCCTCCTATTTTGATTTTGAGTGGTGGTTTAGTGAACCATTAGTGATTAGCAACTCTATGAATGGTTAAGTTCTATTTGTTTATAGATTTCTTTATAAGTGGGGAGTTCCTTGATTAGATTGTTGTGTATTATTATTTTTAGCATAAAGCTAGAAGTATTGGGGGCTGATAACATGCTATATTTCATTGAAATATGCATGTGCTGCCATGGTGTGAGCTTATAGGTGCACTACTCCTATTACTCATTATTAGTTTGGCAGTGTGCCTAAGATCAGACCAGACTACATTAAACTGACTCTGGCAAGTATCTCAGATACTGAAATGTATGTTAATCACTGTTTCCATAACATCATGAGTACAGATTATAAGTTTCGATTGTTATGTATTGATCTCATTATTGCAAATTTATTTATATTTATTATCTGATTTGAATTTGTGTAGAGATATTTGAATTGAATAATTTCTTTTATTGACGGAAGTTAATTTGTATTGGTTACGTTTTATTGAAGTTAGTTTAAAGAAGTATTAAGTTTTATCATACTGCATTACCTTCCCGGAACTGGTAATGGTTATATAAGTGGAATCATATTCAGCGGTTAGAATATGTTCGATGTTTGGAGTTGTTGTAATATAATTTAATTGGATTTATTTCAATTTCAGAATTAGTTTTGGGTGCCGTTTAGGCTCCTGCTTGGCTTTACCGGACGTTTCGCTCCCGCCACGGAGTTCATTCAGCGGTTTTACTATAAAATGTGGTGAATTATCAGATGTACATACATGTGTACAAATTGTGGTAGGGTGTAGTAAACTAAGTTAAGATATTATTATGGAACGGTCTGAGAAATTTGTGAGATTGGTTGTATTTGAATTATTATCTAGATTTCCTTCTTGGTAAATCAAAATTATGATTATCTGACATGTATAAGAAATGTTTAGATTTTGAATTCATTTTAGCACCAAATGATAAATTGATTGACTATATTTAGTTTTAATTAATATATTTACTGTATGTACAAAAGTAACTTGATATATATTACAAGGAGGAAATCTGTGATGTTTAAATTTATTACAAAGGTTTTTTTTAAAATTGAAAATATATGTACCAGTTGTAGGTAGTTATGGTTGACTAAGTTAAGAAGTTATTATTGAATGGTCAGAGAAGTTTGTTAAATTGGTTGTATTGTTAAAGTGTTCTAAATGATTATTTAGATATCCCTCTTGGTAAATCAAATATCTACAATTTACTGATATATACAAGATAAATTTAAATTTGAAATATTTTGGAATAAAATTGCTAATTAGTTAACTATATTTAATTTTATATTTATTATTATGTTATGATGTATTTGATATTTTCAAGGTGGAAATCTGTACAGTTTAAAGTTTTGTTATAAAGGTTTCCCATGATTGTATACACATATGTGTAACTTATGTGTGGGTATAGTTAGCTAGATTAGGAAATTATCGTTAAATGGTCTGAAAAGTTTGTTAAATTAGTTGTTATTTGTTTAAGCATTCCAAATAATTACTTAGATCTTCCTCCTGATGAATCAAAATCCACCATTTTCAGATAAGTATAAGATAAACTCAAACTTGAATTTAATCTAGCATAAGACCGCCAATTACTTTACTAAATCAAACCGTTATTGCTATATTTACTAGTATGTAGTACTATAGTCTAATTTAGAAATCAATTCTGAGGATATCTGCAAAGTTTTAAAATTATATAAATGTTTGCTATGTTCATACGCATATATGTATATCTCATAGGTGGGTATAATTAATTAAACTAAGAAATTATTATTAAATGATCTGAAAGGTTAATTAAATTAGTTGTCATTTGTTTAGGTATTCTAAATAATTATCTAGATTTCCTTTCTGATAAACTAAGAAACCACAATTTTATGATATGTACAAGATAAATTTAAGTTTGAAATTATTTTCGCATAAGATTGCTAATTAATTGACATTATCATTGTTATTGACATATTTACTAGTATGTGATAATGTAGTCTAAATTGACTATATTAATGTTATAGATATATTTACTGGTATGTAGTTAAATATTTTACAAGTAGGAAATCTGTAAGGTTAAATTTATTATAAAGTTTTTATATGGTTACTCTAACCTTGTTTTATTATCCTCCGTGTTATTCCTATGATTTGGTGGTAATTTTTGCATACTAGCCGTTTATTTGGGTGCTGTAGTTTTTTATCCAGCAATGGGTGATTGGGATGGTTCAAGTTGATGAATGATTCCTCTAAAATAATCCTTCTTTAGGGCCTGCTCTAGTTGCGGTTCTATTAGTTTCTGGTGCTCCGCCCTCAATTTTTTGTAAGAATTCACTGGCTTGTGCTTCTTCATTTACCTGATGACTATGTTGTATTTTGCGCACTCCGTGCTCCTGGGGGAGAGAGTGGGCATAGGTTTTAACTAAATAATTTCACACAATATCCCTTTTTCTGGCAAAATTTTCTTTTATATTTATGTTCCAACTAGACTTTCTTTTATAAATTTCAGCTAAAACTTATTCTTTTATTTTCCAAATATTAAAACCCTTTTTTTTTAATTTTCCAACTTAAACTTCTTTTTTAAATATTTCAAATACTAAAACTTCTTTTTTTTAAATTTCAACTTAAACTTCTTTTTTAAATATTTCAAATACTAAAACTTTTTTTTTTTTTTCAACTTATACTTCTTTTTTAAATATTTCAAATACTAAAACTTCTTTTTTTAAATTTCAACTTAAACTTCTTTTTTAAATATTTCAAACACTAAAACTTCTTTTTTTTTAAATTTCAACTTAAACTTCTTTTTTAAATATTTCAAATACTAAAACTTCTTTTTTTAAATTTCAACTTAAACTTCTTTTTTAAATATTTCAAATACTAAAACTTCTTTTTTTTAAATTTCAACTTAAACTTCTGATGTGTAATCTCCGACGGGATGGAAAAAACGACTCCCCGGGTTTTTTAAAAAAGACTGCCTCGAGGATTGGGCTTGCTGCCCCCAGGTACCCACATATTTTTTGCAAAAAACTTGCGTGCTCTTCTTTTTGCTTTCTCACGACGATCCAAGATCGTACGTGAGAGAATGCAATTTATTCTATGTGCATTATCATATGCACGAAGAAAATGAAATATGATTTGCACTGTATGTAGGTAAGTATACCGTGCAGATGGATGTGTGTCTGATAACAAAATGCAATTTATGCTAAATTGCATTTTGTTACAACACGCAGGTGCATTTTAAGTGCACTTGGAATGTTTAAATTTAAATCAAATAAATTTTGTTCTTATTATTTTTTTTCAGGGTCAACTAGCAATACATCAATATATTGTATAGGACAATATATTGATGTGTTGACCTTATGGTTGTGATTCGGGCACCTGAGTCACAACATCCCTCCCCTCTGGGAAAAAGAAAGTTTTATTCTTTTTGAAAAGAAAACTTTCTCCCATTTTTTAGTAGACCATTATATGTAACTACAGTATATATAAAAAAAAAATTTTGTTTATTTTCGCATACTTAATGGAAATTCTAAATTACGGATTTTCTATATAATATTTAAAGTAAGGATGTATGAGGAAGTTAATGGAGATAAATAAACTAAGAAAGAGATGTTAGAGTGTACATAGTTTTAAAGGATTTATAATTTTGGAGCATAGTTGGTATATACATATACTCCCTTCTGTTCGTTCCTTCTTCTTCTTAATGATCCTAGTGTTGCTAAAATTTATCAAAATGGTCATTTATAATTAATTTATTATATTCATATTAAAGAGCGATCGGCAAATTTCTTTTTATCAACGAATCCACCTCACCGCTCCGCACGCAATCCATTTCCTTGTACATCTCTATTATATGTTTTCGATTGGGTGCACTGTTTATAATTTCTCATGCCCTTTGGATGTTATGCGCTGATTGAATAGATAGAACAATATCGGAAAGAGTTTTTATAAGAGAGTGCAAGAGAGAGAGAAAGAAAAAAAAATAAATTTCAAGATAAAATATGTTGAATACTGACTGATTGTTAGCTGTGGCTTTAAGATTTTAGATTAGAAAACGCTGTGCATGCATTTTTACTCGTCACAGATGACGAGCAATTGTGTATGCTTGATCACATCCAAAATGATTTTTGTGTTGAATTTATCTCGGGAGCAATATAGTGCTCCCCAATATTACGCTGTTTTTATTAGTGGGGTATACGTTGAATCCATATGGCCACGCTGGACAGGACCTATTTTTTTACGTTTTCTTTGTCCTGGTAGGGAATCAGTAACTGTTTGGGGCAGTGAGCCACAGGCTGCTCGGTACCATCCGTTCTCGTTCTCATTGTGGCCCCAATATGAGATGGGGCTCAGAGCACTGGGTAAGTTCAATTGTTCATTAAAAAAAAATGTCGCTATTAATTATTTATTTGTTTAGGAGCCAACTTGGTGCTAATTGGATGGTCCGTTTACCTATCTGATGATGATCCGGCGCCGTCCGCCCTACATCGTCCTCTTTCACCCGTTTGGGAATAGATTCGAATTAAATGTTGTTTGAAAAAAAAAATTTTCATAATAATCTAATGTATTAATCAAGCTTAATAAAGTTTAAACGGTCGCAACAATGTGAGTTTTTGATGGTATTATTTTTTCTCTACTTGTCTGTTTTTATGTTTGCGTTTGCGGAGTGGTGGTTGTCGCTGTTTTGCTCTTTTGCATTTATTTTCTATATAAATATTTATTTACTTACATAACATTAGAGAATATAAAATGCCAAAGGCGGTGTTATAAAGGATATTTGATTATATCTAAATGCTAGAGGTAGTGTCTCAATTACCTCATTATTTTGAGTAATTGTAAATATATATAGATATGTATATAATTACCATTTGCCCATCTTATTCTTACTTCTCTCTTTTTCTTTTTCTTTTTTATATTTATATTGAAATTAATACTCATTTTAAAAAAGTGAATTATTCTCTGGCATTATTTGTTTTACTTTTATTTTGTAGTTTTTCTTTGTTTTCTTATAATATCTTTTTATTTGTTATATTTAAAGTTTCTAAGATAGTATAAAAGAAAATGAATAATATTAAAATTGTAATTATACCTAAATGTTTGGTAGTTTTACAGCTACTCACATTTACCATATTTACTTATTTATTTTACTTACACTTATAGATCTTTATTTTTTCCTATTATTAGTTGTTTATTTTTCTTTATATAGAACTACACATATATATATACAAATATTCATCGAAAGAACGTGAGATATTATTTTGCTCCTAAATTGTTTACAAAAAAAAAAATTTTTAGGATGAAGATGATTTTTATTGAGGACGATAAAAACTAGGAAGGAGAGCTTACTGTGTCCGTTTTTCTGTTTGATTTGTAATTATTGCAGCTACCTTGCTGGATGTACGCATATATAGAGTATATATATAAAATATATTATAACATCAATTGGAGAAACCCTCTGCAGTTTTCCTGTTGGGAGCAGGAGTTATATTAAACCTTATTTCCCTGGTGCAGGAGTAGGCATATCTTCCAGTTCCTGTTCTGGAAGTATATTTTTAGATTCACGGGTTGTTTTAGTGTATTTGATATACAGATAGGCACCGATAATAGCTATGATTAAAGTGATTTTCAGGTATGATAGTGCATAGTGGTGTATATGATGATTGTTTATTGGATTGAGCGGAATCAATTCCTGCTCTTTTTGGGAATGGATGGATTCTAGAAGTTTTTCTAGATCTATGTTATTCATAATGTTTAAAGTATTTCTTTCTATATGCGTTTCCATAGCGGAAAACGTCATATTCCACAGTATAGTGGAAATGTTAATTGATGGGATGAATTTTGAATTAAATTTGGATATTTTTACATTATGTCCGTGCAAGATGAATTCTTTGCTTCGTACGTAACAACCGGGATAGATATACATTATTCCTGTTCCGTGCAGGGTTTGTGAGCTAATGGAATTATCACAAATTATATCTATATGGAGCGGATCTTTTAGGGAGAAAAGCCAAGCGTTCTCCTGCGACAACTGCATCCAATAGTAATTCTGTTCTAATGTAAGGATTTTACATTTTGATAGGATCGGTTCCTTTTTTATCAGATTTACCTCACATTGGTTTATTTTTGAATTTGAGTTCAGGATGGGGGATGAAATTTTGCAATAAAAATGCATTTGGTCCAACGTTGCTCAATTATGAATATCATGTTGTGTTAATTCGACATAATGTTCACGATTGTAGTCTATAAGGATATATTCCTTTAATGGGTTAATGTACACGAAAGATCCGTTGAGGGGTGTAGGTAATGGCATTGCTTTAAAAATTTGATATGGTTCCTTGAAAGGAAGGGGAATTCTGAGCTCTATAATTATTTTATTGTTGAAGGTATTTGCGGCTATTGTACTTAATTTGTATATCTGTGTAATAATATTTTCTCTGGAGTTGATAGGAAACATTATTGAATTTGGTAATTCCTGCCTGATGTTCAATAAAAGTGCTTCAATTTGTCTAGGTGATATAAGTGTAGGATGAAATTTTCCGTGTCTTGAATCTGTTAGGATGTCTATTATCTCTGTCTGAGTGTTCTGGTATCTGAATGCCATTAACGAAACTAGGGAAATAAGTGATTCGAGTTCGATCGATAGCTTGTTATCAAGTGTTCTATTTTCCAATGATGAAGCGGCTATCTGTACCGATATCAATTTTTTATGTATGACTAGGAATTCCTTTTCAATTGCGGTTTTAGTTTTGTTGAAAATACTTGCAGTTGCTTCGACTATCGCAGTTTGGCTTTTCATAAGTGATAGAAGGGAATTTTGGTTAAGGGTGAGGTTACGAATTTGTTCATCATAAACTTTGGCATCATCTTCGTCCAATGTGCCAAAAAGAGCTTTAGATATTGAGCCTATTGCATTAAATAGTGCTCTTTGTTTCCTATTTTTAGTTATAAGTAACATATTCCTATACTCTATATTTGCCATAATAAGATTGATTTGTAGCAACGTACCATTACAGGTGTGGGCCATCGCTGAATTTTTACCAAGCCTCTGACAAGTTGTTGTTATTTGTTGTGCGATGAACTGTATATTCCTGAATTCGGATTTAAAATTTTCCAAGTCGTAGTAAGTGACGATTTTCCATTCGTTGGTATACAGATTGGCTCTGCCAATTTCCTCGAAATAAATGCCTGCAGTAGCATTTAGCTGATTGACTTCTATTCCTGAGCCGTAGACGAAAGGGATGAAAATCAAAATTAATGCTGTATGCATCATTTTGGAAACCTGGAAGATGATACTGTATTAATCATTTGGAATGATTTTTGGAGAGGACGAAGTTACTGGTATTAATCTTTGAAAAGTTTCAAGTCATTATTATGGACTCTTTTATTTTTATTGTTGATTTTTATGGTGGAATTTTCGGGGGAATTAATCTCCAATATCTCATACGGACCTGACCATAGTGGTGAGAATTTGTTCTCTCGAACTCTGCTCTTGAGTAGGACTTTATCGCCTATTATAAAGGATTTTTGGACGGAGCTTTTGTCGTATTGCACTTTTGATTTTTCTTTGTTTGATATGGCTATGTCCTTAGCTATTTTGAAGCTATGCTGTAGACGCGCTTTTAACTCGTTTGCATAATTGTCATAATTATAGCAAACGGTTGGAGACGATTTTAAATTATTTGGGATTTCGGCTGGGAATCCGTATAGGAGTTCGCGTGGAGTATAGTTAGTACTCGAATGAGGGGTGGTGTTGTATACAAACATGGCATAAGGAATCCATGTATCCCAGTCTTGTGGATCTTTTGCTACATAAGATCGGAGATATTCTGCTAAGGTTCTGTGACTTCTTTCCAATGCAACATTTGTCTGAGGGTGATATGGAGTAGTTTTGAGCCTTTTAATTCTCAGCAACTTAGATACCTCGGCGAACATGCCACTTATGAGGTTAGAACCCTGATCTGTGAGGATACTTTCTGGAATACCACGTCGACAAACTATTGTTGTCGTGAAGGTTTCCGCTAATGTCTTAGGCTCGGTGTCGACTATGGGAATAGCCTCAGAAAATTTTGAAAGGTCGTCTTGAAATGTAAGGAGATATTTATTTCCAGAATGTGATATTGGGAGAGGTCCTACAACATCTAGGTACACTCTTTCGAAAGGCTTGGAGCTAATGCTCGAGATTTTCATTGGAATTTTTGGATTTCTGGATACTTTGTTTACCTGACAAAGTTTACATTTCCTTACATATTTGACCACGTCGTCTGACATGCCAGGCCAGTAGAATTGTTTTTTGATTCTTTTTATTGTGCGGGAAACGCCTTGGTGGCCTCCCGTCGGTAGTGAATGAAAATCCTTTAAGACTTGTTCAATGTCGTTAATGTCGGATAAATATCTAATCGAATCTTGATGGAGTTTGATGTCTATTTGTTTATTAGCGAAGATCTGGGTAAAAGCGTTTTTAATAATTATTAGAGTCTGTGGATCTAATATAGGGAAGGAGATATTTATTTGTTTTAACTGATTTGCTTCTGTGTATGGTGTATGAGCAGATTTCAGTTAAAACCTTTTCGATGTCTGATCTATCTCTTTGGGATCGACAAGGTAAATTAATTTTTGATATGATTACAGTTGAGTCTTTTTTCTTGAAGAAGTTCAGTTCCTTTCCTAGAGATGAAGATTTATCAGAAAATTTGAGTTTCCAATCCAAAACTCTTTCAAGTTCTGTATCTTGCATTGGCAAGATGAAAAATTTAGGGTTCGCATACTTAGTTAGTAGGAGAGGAAAATTTGTCTCGGTTATTATGACTGAGGAATTGTTTACAGGTGATGGGGTTGGGTTTGGAGTAGTTACACTTGCGTTGGGAGTATTTATATTCGCCTGAGTTCTGGCTTGATTTCTAGTTACCACATTTACGAAGGTTGTTGATTCTGCAGAATGTTCAAATTTTTCCGGAATTGCTCTACTGAGAGCATCTGCATTTGTGTTGAGCTTACCTGATTTGTGGACTATCTTGTAGTCATATTCCTCAAGGCGTATTCTCCATCTCATCAGTCTTGAGGAGTGGTCTTTTAGATTCATGAGCCATACTAATGGTTTATGGTCAGTTATAATTGTAAACTGTCTGCCATAAACGTATGGTCTGAATTGCTCAACTGCGAACACGATAGCTAAGAGCTCCTTTTCAATTGTTGAGTAACGAGTTTCCGCACCATTGAGAACTCGGCTCACGTAGGCGATTGGATGATCTCCTTGATCATCAACTTGTGAAAGTACTGCTCCGATGGCGTAGTCACTGGCATCGGAGGTGACAAAAAATTCTTTGTCAAAATTGGGATATGATAAAATTGGTGCTGAAATTAATTTATTTCGCAATTCGCAAAATGCCTCGTCGCAGATTGCGTCGAACTTGAAAGGCGTATCTTTTTTTAAAAGATTCGTAAGGGGCTTCGCAATCTTTGAAAAGTTGGGTATAAAGCGGCGATAATAGCCGACGAAACCAAGGAAGGCTTTGATATCTTTCTCCTTCTTGGGTCTGGGATATGACTGAACTGATTTTATTTTTGTAGGGTCTGGTTTGACTCCGTTTTCTGTAATTATGTGCCCTAAACACATAATTTCCTTTCTTAGGAAATGGCACTTGTCGGGTTGGAGTTTCAAATTAAAATTTCGGAGACGGCTGAATACTGCTGTGAGTCTGGAATTGTGGTCTTTGAGATTGTATCCATGGACTACAATATCGTCCATGTATACGAAGCAATATATGCCTTGAAGGCCAGATAAGACATTATTCATGGCTCGCTGAAAAGTAGGAGGGGCTCCTTTTAAACCAAATGGCATACGATTGTATTCGTAGTGGCCATAGGGTGTGCTAAAGGCAGTTTTCTCCCTGTCCTTCGGGTCCATTCTTATCTGGTGAAATCCACTGGCTAAGTCGAGTGTGGTAAAATATTTCGACTTCCCCAACTGGTCTAATATATCAGTGATATTAGGCAGTGGGTACGCATCGCCAATAGTAATGTCGTTAATACGACGAAAGTCTACCACTACTCGCCACTTTTTGTTTCCATTCTCATCCGGTTTTTTGGGAACCAGGAGGAGTGGAGAATTCCAGGGACTATGTGAAGGTCTGATGATGTCTGACTCAAGCATCTCCTGTATTTGCCGGTTTATTTCAGTTCGGCTTGCTTCAGGAAGTCGATAAGGCTTAGTATAGATTGGTGGTTTGTCTTGGAGTGTCTCGATTTTGTGGGTAATCGCATCTGTATATGAAAGGAAGTCCCCTTCTATGAAGAAGAGATCGTTGAATTCCCTACAGATATTGCGAATACTCTCAGATTCCTCTGAATTACAGTGATCCAATTTTATAAGGTTATGCAGTTTATTTATTCTGCCCTTAATCGGATCTCTTTCAGAGTCTGTTGAGATGACCACAAAGTTGTCCAAGTCTTGGTAAACTGGGTTCACCTCGTAAGGGCCCAGATCGGCGTCCTCCTCATTTGTATTGAGGATTAGGACTTTTGCCATACCGTTGACTGGTTCGACTATCGAATTTCCAAGAAACAAACCTGGCCTTATTTCCTTCCTGAAACAGACCGATTGATTTTGAATAGAAGAAGTTGGAATTTCAATGATGAACTCTGATCGAGCCGGAATCTTGACTTTTTTTAAGTGATCCGATTCTTTCGGATGATTAGTAGGAAGGCGATATGATTCCAACTTTTGTGGAATTTGGAAGTTATTCGATGATTCCGACTCGATAGAATTTGAAGGAGATAAAACTTTATTGAAATTCTTTGACTTCTTTTTTGATTTATTTCTGGAATTCACATTTTGTGAATTTATTGATGAAGGAGATAGAACTTTACTAGTTACAGCCTCCTGTGTGGCTATTGATGGAGATATACTTTTACGTTCTTGCTTCGTATCTTGTGCAGCTTTGGATGGAGATTGATTTTTATTTAATTCAGCCTTTTTTCTGGCTATAGATGGAGATAGATTTGTATTAGTATTTATATCGGAGAATGTTATCTCCGTATATAATAGACTTTTTGTTTGAGACCTCTTTTCTGGGTCTTCGCTTTTCAAATAAACATATGGGTAATTGGAGTAATATTTCTCATACGGATAAGATTCATTTGAATTGTTTCTTTCTAAAGAAATGTATTTATTTTTATAATCGATACTAGCATTGTATCGAGATAAAAAGTCATGACCAAGCAGGCCATCGTATGAGAGGATGGAGTTATTTCCCACTATTTGAAATGGGTGTTCTAGAATGGAGTTATTATTATTCGAAGATTCCGTAGAAGTGGACTCTGTGAATAATGTGTTTATATTGCAGACAGCATCTCTGTAGCAGATGCTATCTGGCTTCAATTGATGGAGTTTAATTAGGCTGATCTCTGCTCCAGTATCAATTAAAAATGTAAGTTTTGGAGCAGAGCAGATATCGACAGGTAAAGAAATTGTTAAAGAATTATTATTTACTTGGATGGGGATACGTATCAATTTTGTTCTGACTGTGTCGATATTGTTTCGGGATTCCTGTGGACTTGTGCTGTAGTTTCTATATGCGAGGGGTTGCCGAATGAGACCCCCCGCTGCATCCAGTTTCCCTGCCTGGATGCCGATGGACTTTTGCTATTTCTCCTCTTTGGAGATGGCGATTTAGCCGAGATATTGGCATTATTATATCTCGGCGGTGGAGTTCGAATTTCTCGGAATACTGGCTGCTGCCAGTTCCTGTTTTGTGGCTGTCTATCAGCCGTGCTTGTTTGCGGAACTGTTTTTTCTTTTTGGAAATTATTCCGATTTTCTTGATTGTCGTTAAATCGGGAATTATTTGCAGCTCTTGTCCTGCATTCTTCAATAGAATGGCCCATCCGATGGCAATATCGACAACTAGGGACCTGTGACGGAGATGTAGCATTCTTAAAATCTGGAGGACGTTGCAATTGGGGGTTTAGCTTTGGAACTGCATTGAAATTTTGCATGGTGCGTTGAATGACTGGGCAACTTGATGCAGCATGCCCCAGTCTATTACATTTGAAGCAACGAAGATTTGAATTTATTGTTTGCGCAGATCGAGTTTGATTAATCTTGTTTTGTGCATGGGAAACAAGGTGTTTGTGCTCTAAACGTGATGCATGCTCCAAGATGTGTGATTTTAAAGCAGAAAAGGATTTATCGGAATGTACCTTAGCCAAGGTCTGTAATTGTGGATTGGATAACCCATCTTCAATTGCTCTCACAGCCTGACACTCATTATCTCTTAACAAAGACAGTGTTGTATTTAATCTCTGCAAAAAGTCTTTTACACTTTCTTCTCTTCTTTGTCTGGAGTTAGTCAATTGAGATTGTAGTGTGGACCTAGGGGTTTTGACTTCGAAAGTTTGGACCAATAGCGATTTTAACTCAGGCCAATCTGAGATTTGATTGTATCTGTATACGTCGTATGCCTCTGCGGATAATTTACTCCTTATTAAGCTAAGGAGGGAGTGTTTTTCGTTCGTCGTCGGTGCTGTTGCGTATGTGTCATCACAACTTGAAATAAATTTGTGGAGATCTTTCGGATTTCCATTGAAATTGGGAATTAATGTTCTCGCTTCAGATGGGAAAAAACTTGATTGGTCTCTGAAAGAGACATTGTGGTGCTGCTCTATGGAATTATTTGTATTATTCGTTACATTTTGGAATCGAGAGTTCAATTGTTCTTGCAGCGCAATTACAGTGTCTGAGAATGATGTTTCCATGTTTATGTAAACATCATTTGCGAAGTATTCGCTGTCTTTGTCGTTTGGGCCAACATTCAAGATTATTTCATTGTGTGTTTCTTCAAAATCATCCCAATATTTGTGCAACGAGTTTAATTTTTGGTTTATATATGCCTGGGTTGCAGTTCCAAGTGAATTATTATCTATAGACTGGATAATATGGTATAATGTTTTTTGTCTATCTTCTTGCAATCGAAATCGTACTGTATTCGATTGATCTTTGTCTGAGCTGTCCTGGTTATCAGCTGCAGTTGTTTTTTGAGAAGTTTTTGGAAGTGGGACGTAAAACGGGTTATTTTTGCGCTCTGTGTGGACTGATATGGATTTCAACCTATCAGACAGAGTTGCCTTTGTAAGATTGTACCAGTCCTCTGTTTTGTCATAGCATGACTGCTTAAAATAATCATGAGTTTCAGTAAAATCTTCATGATCTTGAATCAGGGTTTCCGTTTTTTCGAATGAAGCCCATACGTTTTCCAAATTTTGTAGTTTTTCAGAAGTAAATTCTGAAGTCCTTTTGCTTTTATTGGCTCTGTGATAATCGGCCAGAATTTGTCTAATTTCTGCCATTTTTGGGACTTGTGACAAGCAAAGCTCATCGAAAGATTTGGTTTCTTCAGTCATGTTTAATTGATTTATATTTTGTTTGGAAATTAATTAATTAGTTTTGGAAGAAATGTTAAAAAAAACATTTGTTTAAATTTTCCCTACAACAATAAACAGGTAGCAAGTTGGTTATACGTAGATAATTATGTTTAATTAAATTTTGTAAGAGTTGAGAAAAACACAGCGATAGGAATGTGAAGAATTGTGGAATTTGTCAACAAAGGAAAAGACAAAAGGAAAATTGTTTTATTTTTATTTGGTAGAAAAAGTCTTACGGTTTTTGGTTTATTTTTATTTCTTGGAGATGAGGGAGAGAAGTTAAAAAAAAAATTTAAATAAATTACTGGGAATCTCAATGTATGTAAAAAAAAAAACTGATTGTCACTTGTTTGTTGCAACTATCTCCTATTTAAATCGAAATAAAAAGTAGGAAATTAAATTTATTGAGAATAAGGAAGGTATAATGATAGGTAGGTAGGTATATATTTGGGTGCGTATTATTTTTGTGTAAAACTATATAAAACGACAATAGCAATAACAAAATGACTCATCGATAGTGAAATAGGGATTAATTAATAATAACCAACGATTTGTTCGTATTAAACCTTCGAATTTTTTGTTCGGTATAAAAATTAGGATGAAGGAGAAACCAAAATTTTCAGAAGAATCTAAAAGATATGCACGAAAATAGAAAAAGTAAAGCAAAATTTGCTTGTCAAATATTATTGGAAACAGAGCTATGACTTCAATAACAAATTTTGAAGTTATTAAAATAAAAGGAAAAAGGTCATATCAACATGCAAAAAGTCAAACATTTGTATATATATATATGTATATTGTCGATAAAGGAAGATGAAATTTGTTTGCTAACCAAAGGCGGGTAATTTAAACCGCTCCTTCCAACCAAAATCTCCTCCTGATCAACAGGCTTATGAAGCTCTATTGAAGGAGGACAATTATTGATTCTTTCCGAAGTCTTCTGACCAGCAAGCTCACGAGATCTTACCGCAGAGGTCGCTTCGTGGAAGAGTAGGTTTTGATTTGTATGTGTAGAATTGAAATTTTCCTTCAAGTTAAATGAGAATCGAAGGTAATATAAGGAAGTTATTTTCTTCTTGATATCACAATCAAAATCAATAATAAAAAAAAATGCAAATTCCCAATTAATCAGATGAAATGTAAATAATCAGAGAATGTGTAATTATGTAATTAACTTGTAAATATGAAAAAAAAAAAATCAGAAAATATGGAAATATGTAGCTAATTATGGAAAATGTAAGTAATCAAAAAAAATATGTAAAATCCGAAAAAGGAAATCTAATCACGTAAATATTAAAAATAACTTGTTTCTCCCGATATATTATAGTGTTCAATTTTTCTACCTTATATATTATCCAAAATGTATGAATCTGGAGTTGTTGCTGGTTATGAGTATGATGAGTATAGATGAGGATTAAGATGTTTGTAGATGTTGATACGTCGCGCGTCCTGGGCGATGATTTCTTGTAGAGTTATAGTTGGGAATATAAAGTTGAAACTGGCAGATGGTATTATGATCCTGAAGATACGTCGGGCGTCTTCCTTCCTTCTATATTTCGTCTTAGTGAGGCAGGGATGAAGCCTCCTTCGGTCCCACGGTGAGCGCTTGGGCGCTTAAACTTTTAACTCCTCTAAGTACCTCCTGGGTACCCGGGCTTATTTTTTTTATTATTATTATTATTTTCTATTTTTGTTTATTTTTTTATTTATATCAAGTTAATAATAATTATTATTTTTTTTTTTTTTAGGCACTTGAGTTTATTATTTTAAATACCATCAATGTTGTGTGGTGTCGGAATTTTATTGATTTTTATTTGTTGTTTGTTACAATAATATTTTAATGGGGAATCAAGACACTGATTTTTGTTTGGGTAGGAATACCGCTGCCACCAATATGTTGTATTTTGCGCACTCCGTGCTCCTGGGGGAGAGAGTGGGCATAGGTTTTAACTAAATAATTTCACACAATATCCCTTTTTCTGGCAAAATTTTCTTTTATATTTATGTTCCAACTAAACTTTCTTTTATAAATTTCAGCTAAAACTTATTCTTTTATTTTCCAAATATTAAAACCGTTTTTTTTTAATTTTCCAACTTAAACTTCTTTTTTAAATATTTCAAATACTAAAACTTCTTTTTTTTAAATTTCAACTTAAACTTCTTTTTTAAATATTGCAAATACTAAAACTTCTTTTTTTTTTTAAATTTCAACTTAAACTTCTTTTTTAAATATTTCAAATACTAAAACTTCTTTTTTTAAATTTCAACTTAAACTTCTTTTTTAAATATTTCAAATACTAAAACTTTTTTTTTTTTTTTAATTTCAACTTAAACTTCTTTTTTAAATATTTCAAATACTAAAACTTCTTTTTTTAAATTTCAACTTAAACTTCTTTTTTAAATATTTCAAATACTAAAACTTCTTTTTTTTAAATTTCAACTTAAACTTCTGATGTGTAATCTCCGACGGGATGGAAAAAACGACTCCCCGGGTTTTTTAAAAAAGACTGCCTCAAGGATTGGGCTTGCTGCCCCCAGGTACCCACATATTTTTTGCAAAAAACTTTCGTGCTCTTCTTTTTGCTTTCTCACGACGATCCAAGATCGTACGTGAGAGAATGCAATTTATTCTATGTGCATTATCATATGCACGAAGAAAATGAAATATGATTTGCACTGTATGTAGGTAAGTATACTGTGCAGATGGATGTGTGTCTGATAACAAAATGCAATTTATGCTAAATTGCATTTTGTTACAACACGCAGGTGCATTTCAAGTGCACTTGGAATGTTTAAATTTAAATCAAATAAATTTTGTTCTTATTATTTTTTTTCAGGGTCAACTAGCAATACATCAATATATTGTATACGACAATATATTGATGTGTTGACCTTATGGTTGTAATTCGGGCACCTGAGTCACAACAACTATGATGTTACTTTTATTCCTTTGTTGCCGATGTACAGTGGCTTAATCCTTTGCTTAATGAGGTTAATATCCTCAGATTTTAACTAAAAACACAGAAATTTATTGCACTGATCACTACGTTTAGATTACAGAATTGTTCCAATTAGAATGCTAACTCTGTAAATGAGATGCCTATAAGTAGGTCAGGTTCACTTCACGTGTTGAATTCGTTGTGTTTTCTCCCGTTTGCCCTGGTTATTTGTGTTTCTCACTTGTAACTTCCATATTGTTATTAGTAGAACTTATTCGTGCGTATGGGAATTATTCCAATGTAATATGACAGTTTTGTATGATGCTGCCATGTATAGTAAATTTTTTGGTAGAGCCATATTAATTTGATGATTAGGTTGAAGTTATAATTTTTTACGTTGAATTGTTTAGTTTATGTGATGTTGATAGATAATTGGTAGAGTTTCTTGTATTATTTAGATTTTTAGGTTAATCTTAATTTTTCACTATACTATTCTAGACCTTTTTGAGAAGTTGGTAGGATATGCCGTGTAGGCTTGTGATAGGTTGTGAAGTTTGGATAGTTCTATGTTGGTAAATGGTGATGGAACACGTTGAGATCGTATAGGGATGTTGGTGCTGTGACGGAACGTGGCAATAGATTAGGGCATATGAACTATAAAAATATAATGCTGTTAAAACTAATTGTTATCTGTGTGTGCATTTATACGGGTATCAAGCGTCAGGTACGCTATCTACCGGGATCGGCACAGCGGCACTGACTCTAACTTCACCAGAGTGGAAGAAAAATCTTTTTTACTTCCGTTGGTCTAATAAAACAAGAAGAAGGTGGCATTATTGACTCATCGACAGCGGCACACGTACCAATTTTTATCCAGCGCTTTTATATTTTTGCTTAACGAACAAAAAAAAGAAAAGAATTTAATTGTAAATTATCTTGTAAAATAAGTATTTTTGAATATAACTTGTAAAGACGAAAAAGCTCGTTTTTCCGTGAACATTTTGGTCCTTCAAACCGCATGGTACGTGTGCCACGTCAATATCATAGCGAATTAACGATAAGCGATCGCAGTGTTACGTTAGTGAAGACAACTGAAACCAAAAAGCATTCAATCTAAGCTGCAAAATCCATCTACACCCATCCAGTCAAGTGAGAACAAAGATCAGCAACGTTCGATCGTTCCAATTGCAACGGGGTCACGAAAATACTCTTCAGTAGCAGTCTGCCATCGACCGACGGCAAAAATCCAAAGGAATCGCAGTATTTGGCTAAACGCATTGGAATAAGCAAACAGTGATAGTGATCATCACGTTTAGTTCCAGCAGACATCAATCATAATTGAAGTGTCGTTCTCTTTAATATTAGCTAAAATAAGTACTCATTAAAACTTTCACATTTTAGCAAAACAAAATAAAATAATAAAGCGAAAGTCATCCAAGAAAAACATTGTTCCCTCATTGAACAATTGCACGATTCACCGCAAGTTCATGGTCACACGTCATACTGCCCACATCACATTGATGTCATCAAAAGTGCATGATCAGTGAAGAGATCGCTAAGCAAAATACTTAATCCAGACAATTTCGATCAGCTGCAGCCACTGTGCCGACCCGTTATCATAATAAAAACAATCAGATAAGCATCAAGCAAAAAGCTGGTCGTAAATAATCAATCAGGAGGTACAGTTGTTAGATTTTATATATATACATTCTATTGCCTATGAACATTATTACTAACCTAGATAAAATACTTATCTAAACAAATTATATACAATCTAAGTGCCTATGAACATTATTACTAACCTAGATAAAATACTTATCTGAACAAATTATATACAATCTAAGTGCCTATGAACATTATTACTAACCTAGATAAAATACTTATATAAATAATTTTTATATGCTGAACTTACTTAACATTGACGAGTAGGATCAAGGCGAAATAATTGACAATATCTCATATAAAAGTGAAGTGAATCAAAGAAAAAAAATTTGCATGATATAAGCGGTGTATCGGTCGTCTGCACATATAGACTCAGATTATTCATATTCAAAAAACCTTTCCATCGCGCGAGTTTATCAGTTTAAATGGCTGAAAAAAAATTAGTTAACCTAAAGACTCAGCGTGCGGTTCTTATAGATCAGCAGGAATGTACCAAGGAATTTCTTGACAATGACGGTAAGACGGCTTCCTCAGCTGCACTAGAACTTCGTTTGCAACATGTTGAGAAGCAAATGAGTGAATTCGTAGATATACAAGCTCAAATAGAAAAGATGGATGAGGAAGAGCTAGGAAAGACCACCCGCGCTTCATATGAGGAAATTTACTTCGTTCAACAACCAGCACATACTGTGTTAATTCAAAACCTCAATCAAAGTGGAAACATATCTCAAGCTATGAAAGAGTCGTTAGGTCCGCAAAAGACTGTACGTCTGCCCAAAATATCCCTACCTTCCTTTGATGGAAACATCACCGAATGGCTTAGCTACTTTGAAACATTCAAGGTGCTGATTCATGATGAATCTACGTTGAACAATATCCAAAAATATCAGTACCTAAAGTCCACATTATCGGGACCCGCAGCAGCCCAAATAGCTTCGCTGGAACTTAGCGACGGGAATTACCAGGTAGCTTTGGAGTTGCTAAAAACAAAGTATAGTGACAAGAAGCTTATTTGTCAAGCACATTTGGAGCATTTGTTAAACATCACACCCATCAGTAGCAACAAGCCAGAACAAATTCGGCAAATTGTTGATAATACAAATGTTCTACTTCGGTCACTTGAGTCTCTAGGCAGACCAGTAAAGCAGTGGGATGATGTTATTGTACACTTAATCCTAAATAAACTTGATAACTCCTTACGTGCAGCATGGGAAGATACGGCCCCAGATGCACGGCTGCCAACTCTTGAGGAAGTTCTGTCTTTCTTAACTAAAAGATCTGTAAGGATTGATGCAGCAAGAAGGGCTCAAGGTAGCAATTTAATGGTCAAGAGTATTAATAAACCATACAGATCAGCAAAGACTTCGTTGCTCACGTCAAAAAGTCGCTATTGCCTGCTATGTGAAAAGGACGGTCATTCTATCAATAAATGTCGCCTATTTCTAGACATGCCCTTATCTGAGAGGCGGAACAAAATTCAGGAATTTAGCCTGTGCTTAAATTGTTTAGGACAACATAGGGAAACAGAATGCAAATCGCTTTATACGTGTCAAGTTTGCAGCGAAAGACATCACACCCTAATTCATAATCATAATTATAAGCCAAGTGTCAATGCAACTCTTAATTGCTCGCAAGTTTCAAGCTCTCATGAGCTCAGTCAAACATCGCTACACTCTGTGCAACCCAACATGAATAATGCTGCGCATGTTCTGCTGCCAACAGTAATTATCAACGTGAGTGACGGGCACGGTAGATCGTTGCCTTGCAGGGCAATCTTGGACTCAGGTTCACAGCTCAACTTTGTAACAGAAAGAATAGCACAGAGACTAGGTCTTAAAAGGTACAAGACCTCAACTGTGATAACTGGCATTGGAGATACGCCTAAGCTAGCAGCCAAACATCAAACACGTCTCAGTATCTCTTCTCGATTCAATAACTTCACGACACAATTGAGTGCGACAATACTATCCAATATTACCGCGCCTCAGCCATCAACACTTCTCAATACAACTTATTGGAAGATTCCTGGCAACATTCAATTGGCCGATCCCGATTTCAACCAACCTCATCGTATAGACCTCTTAATTGGAGCCGAACTACACTTCCAACTTCTGCAAGTTGGCCAAATATCCTTAGGAGAAAATCTACCAGTTCTACAAAAAACGTTATTGGGTTGGGTGGTAGCAGGCACCCTATTACCTACCCATGCTACCCAATATAGCTGTAACTTGGTTTCTAATCTAATTCAAGAAGATGAATCCCTATCGCAGGTACTTCAGAAATTTTGGGAGCTTGAAGATCATACGGGTGGTAGCCCTAAAAGGTCAACCGAAGAACAGCTTTGTGAAGATAACTACAAGCAGCATTATAAAAGGAATTCCACAGGGCGCTTTGTCGTAAGAATTCCATTTAGGAAAAGCCCTTGTTACTTAGGTAATTCACTAGAAACAGCCAGAAATAGATTTCTTAGTTTAGAACGACGATTACATAGAAATAGTAATCTATTTAATCAATACAAGGAGTTCGTAAATGAATATTTGCAACTTAAGCATATGCGTCCTCTCGCAGAGGCAGAGCTGTCCACAGTGAAGTATGTCCTGCCTCACCATTGCGTTGTCAAGGCTGATAGCTCGACTACACCACTACGAGTAGTTTTTGATGCATCAGCAAGATCAAGCACAGGTTATTCATTAAACGACGTCATGATGACTGGTCCAGTAGTGCAGCAAGACCTATTCTCGATTATTGTCAGATTTCGGACGCATGCAATAGCTATCACTGCCGATATTAGTAAAATGTATCGGCAAATTTTAGTTGAACCTAATGACTGTGCTTTTCAAAACATAATTTGGCGTGACCATCCTCAAGACAAATTGCAGATTTTCCAGTTAAGGACGGTCACATATGGAACAGCGGCTGCGCCATTCCTAGCTACGCGATCGCTTCTTCAATTAGCGCTTGATGAAGAAGATACTCATCCGAAGGGCTCCGAAATAATAAAGTCGGACTTCTACGTGGACGACATGATCACTGGTGCTGATACATGAGAAGAAGCTAAACACATTAAACAGGAAGTTGACAAAATCCTTCACAGCGGAGGTTTCAATCTGAAAAAATGGTGTTCAAATAGCACCGAATTACTGAATGACATTCCAACGGAGGACAAGGCAAAACTTTTACAATTTCATGAAACAGACGTAGTTAAAACTCTCGGGCTCATTTGGCAGCCCTATGAGGACCAGTTCATCTTTAAAACTAATTTAACTAACCAAGGTGATCAGAGGATCACCAAACGAACGGTATTGTCGGACATCGGGAAGTTATTCGACCCCATGGGCAATCCTGTTATCGTTTTAGGTAAAATATTTCTGCAACAGTTATGGAAGCTGAAATTAGATTGGGATGAGTCTCTCCCCACAGAATATCACACGAGTTGGATTAAATATAGAAGCCAACTGCACTTAATGGAATTATTTCAAGTACCAAGGCGCTTGCATCCGCTTAGCAAGGCTGTTGATATTCAGTTACACGCATTTTCTGATGCAAGCGAAAAGGCCTACGGATCCTGTTTGTACTTAAGATGTGCGGACACCCATGGAAATATAAGTAGTAGATTAATATGCGCCAAATCACGAGTAGCACCTTTAAAACAAAACACTATACCCCGCCTCGAATTATGTGCAGCCCAGCTTATGGCGCAATTAGTTGCAAGAGTAATAGCTACTTTAAATACAGTTGTAAATGACGTATTTTATTGGACAGACTCTAAAATCGTTCTTGCGTGGCTAGCAGAGCCCTCCTTCGCATGGTGCACATATGTAGCAAATCGGGTCGCCAATATCCACGAACTGTCCCAGGTTAATAACTGGCGCTATGTTGAAAGCAAAAACAATCCCGCTGACTTGGTATCTCGTGGCGTCTTGCCTCAAGATTTGTTAAAATCAACTTTATGGCTAGACGGTCCGAATTTTCTTTGTGAATCAGACACACTCTGGATAAGCAATGATGAGCAATCAATCATTTCATCAGTGGATCTCCCCGAAAGACGTAAATTAAAGCTAGCTTTCACTTCAACTAAAGAAGAAGATATCGTTCAAGACTCAAAATATGCTAATTCATTTATAAAACTTCAGAACGTCTTTGCGTATATAATTCGTTTTTCAGCAAACTCAAAAGTTCCATTATCAAGGAGATACGTTGGGTCAATTAACGCTGAGGAGAGAGAAAGCTCTTTAAAGATCATAATAAAGATTGTACAGAAGATTGCACTGGCAGAAGACTATCGAACGTTAATAACTCAGGGTCATGTCAATAAAAACAGTAAATTAAAGTGTCTAAGTCCATTCCTGGATGCTGACAAGATTATAAGAGTCGGAGGTCGACTTGATAATGCTGACCTAGCGTATGATTCGAAGCATCCGATGATCTTACCGCCCTCCCATTCTTTCACTCGATCAATCATGACCTATTTGCACTGCAAACATCTGCATGTTGGACCACAAACTCTACTGTCTATTACCCGACAACGTTTTTGGCCTCTTAAGGGCGGTAGCATAGCTAGACAAATTGTGCATTCCTGCATTCGGTGTTTTCGGACTAAGCCTTAGGACATACATCAACTGATGGGAACCTTACCGGCAGCGAGAGTACAGCCAGCCAGACCCTTCATAAATTCAGGAGTTGACTTTTGTGGGCCACTGTACATTCACTCCAAACGCCGTGGAACGCAACCTATGAAAACATACCTAGCAATATTCATATGCTTTGCTACAAAGGCAGTCCATCTGGAACTTGCGAGTGATTTATCATCAGCCGCCTTTATGGCTGCATTGAAACGTTTTGTAGGCAGAAGAGGGTTGTGCGCTAATCTCTATTGTGACAATGCCACGAATTTCATCGGCGCAAATTCTGAGCTTAAAGAGCTTCGCAACATTTTTATATCGGAAGAATCTAGACGGGAGATACTCGAATTGTGTAGCCAAGACTACATTAACTTTCACTTTATACCACCGCGTTCACCACATTTTGGCGGACTCTGGGAGGCCGCTGTGAAATCTGCAAAGTATCACCTACGAAGAGGTCTCAAGGGCCATTCCCTAACTTTTGAAGGGATGAACACGCTAGTCGTTCAAATTGAGGCTATACTCAATTCGCGACCCATACAGGCAATGTCGTCAGATCCTAATGATCTCACGGCCTTAACACCAGGCCATTTTTTAATTGGAGAGGCATTAACTGCTTCAGTAGCTCCAAATTTACAGGAACTACGTCTCAACATGCTGGATAGATGGCAACGAATACAAGCTGCACACCGGCAATTCTGGAATAGGTGGTCCAAGACTTATTTAAATCAGTTGCAGTGCAGGACTAAATGGAACACCCCTTCAACGAATGTAGGTGTTGGGACTCTAGCACTACTTAAGGAAGACAATATACCCGCGACCAACTGGATTCTCGGACGCGTAGTCGAACAACATCCGGGCGAAGATGGAAAGGTTCGGGTCGTGTCGATAAAAACCGCTCATGGACTTTTCAAACGAAGTATCACAAAGCTCTGCCCACTCCCAGCGAATATAAACAGTGATTGAAATACCTTAGGTATTTCAAGGCGGGCAGTATGTGACGGAACGTGGCAATAGATTAGGGCATATGAACTATAAAAATATAATGCTGTTAAAACTAATTGTTATCTGTGTGTGCATTTATACGGGTATCAAGCGTCAGGTACGCTATCTACCGGGATCGGCACAGTGGCACTGACTCTAACTTCACCAGAGTGGAAGAAAAATCTTTTTTACTTCCGTTGGTCTAATAAAACAAGGAGAAGGTGGCATTATTGACTCATCGGCAGCGGCACACGTACCAATTTTTATCCAGCGCTTTTATATTTTTGCTTAACGAACAAAAAAAAGAAAAGAATTTAATTGTAAATTATCTTGTAAAATAAGTATTTTTGAATATAACTTGTAAAGACGAAAAAGCTCGTTTTTCCGTGAACAGGTGCTATGCTATAGATTTGTTCTGATGGGATCATAACTGGATTTTGTGAACTATGTTTGTTCTTATATCCAATCTATTCAAGGGATTGTATGTGTATATATCTGGGGTCAGCGATGAACAAAACACAAGTGTTATTCAATCTTCAAATAAATATTTAATGAATTTTCTTTCTTATTATAAGGTTTGCAGCTAATGTGTTCCATTCCTCACCCATTGCACATGTCCCAGGTTGTAAGTGGTACTAGCTCACGACCAAATTATTGTGTTGTTTACCCTCCCGGATCTATATTATTAAATTTTGCAAAAAAATGCAAGTGCTGGTTTTTATGTCATCTGTGTCCATGAAGCTTTCGTGGAGCAACATGACGAAACGTTGTACGGCAGGTGGGGCACCACTTGTCCAGCGCCGTAAGTCACTTAGTTTAGCCACCGTAGTGCTTAAGTGAGGTACTAGAAAAACCTTCCATTAAGTGGTGTAGATGATGTGTTCGTGTTTTTATGTGTTGTGTTTCATGCAGTTACATGTCCTGTTTAGTTTGTTAGTTTTGTTAGGGTCTTGCTGCCATCCTTATGGGGAGTTGCTGGCCTACGTAGCAGGACAGCCCGATAGGTCTTGATACAAATTTTTACTATGTTGTGAGATACTATGGTCTAACAAAAAAATTTTGGGGTTTAATTAAGGGGAAATGGCCGTGTAGGCCCCTATTTGGCATTACAGTAGAACGCCGATTATCCGAACGCCGATTAACCGAATCGCCAATTATCCGATTCGGTCCTAAGCGTAATAAAAAAAATTGAAAGCTAGAGGCAAGACACTACATGTTTTGCGTCGCGCGGCTTCCGTGAAACGCAACGTTTGTTTTTTCGCGCGGCTTCCGTGAAACGCAACGTTCGTTTTTTTTTCAACTCAATAACATTGAATTACTGTTAGTGAGCTCCTCTTTCTCTCATTGTGAAGATCGCTGTTTTGAACGGTTATATGATAAGTGAATAACCAAAATGAGTGCAAAGCGGAAACGTGTCGTCCTATCACTAAAGGTCAAAGTTGAAATAATTAATCAGTTAAAAAAAGGTGTTGCGGGAAAGGTACTGGCAGATAGATTTGGTGTTGGGGCAGCTACAATAACTGATATTAAAAATAACAGTGAAAAAATTTTAAGTTTTGTGACTGCGTTGGAAACTGATGATGGATGTTCGTCGCGAAAAGTAATGAAAAAGGCAAAGGATGAACAGCTTGAGAATGCTGTTTTTACGTGGTTTCTGCAGCAACGATCTATTGGACAACCGATTTCAGGATCGATTTTATGTGAAAAGGCGCGAATATTCAGTGAAAAAATTGGTGTAGCTGGTTTTAAGGCAAGCACTGGATGGATCCGCAATTTCAAGAATAGGCACGGTATTCGGGAACTGGATATTGCTGGCGAAAAACTTTCTGCCTGATAGTGAAGCTGCTAATAAATTTGTGGACACCTTTAAAAAAGAAACTGAAAACTACGACCCTGATCTTGTTTACAATGCTGATGAGACTGGTTTGAATTGGAAAGCTTTGTCGAGAAAAACCCTAGCATCTAAAAGAGAACAGAGTGCTCCCGGCCACAAAGTCAGTAAAGATCGCGTCACCATAATGGTCTGCGCTAACTCTACTGGTACCCATCGCCTTCCTCTATTATTGATTGGCAAAGCAAAGAAGCCGAGGGCTTTTAAGAACGTAGCCAAGTTACCAGTGACCTACACTAATCAGAAGAATGCATGGATGGACAGCAGTATTTTTTTGGAGTGGTATGATAAAACCTTTCTTCCTGAAACAAAAAAGTTTAAAACGGAAACAGGAAAAAAGGGAAAAGTTTTGCTAATTATTGACAATGCACCAACGCATCCATCACTTGAGCTTCTCGTGAGAGAAGAAGGGAAATTTAAGTGTCTCTTTTTACCACCTAACGTCACAAGTCTGCTGCAGCCCATGGACCAGGGTGTGATTGAGTGCACGAAACGGCTTTACAGACGACAGTTGCTTCGTAAATTGCTTCTAGCTGAAGAGAACGACGAAGAACGAGTTTTGGATTCGTACAAAAAAATCAACTTGAAAGACTGTTGCTACATGATTGCAGATTCCTGGAACATGGTTAAAAGTGTTTCACCGAAACGAGCTTGGAATAAAATAAACGGCACATCAACGAAAGAGCAACTCGAGTTAGAAAAGCAAGCGAAAGAACGAGAATCAACCGCTGAAGTTATTGAAGACGAACAGGAATTACCGTCAGTAGAAGAGTTTGTAAACATGGCTAATGAAATCGCGGGATGTTCGGAGTGTGATGTCGCTGATATGGAAGAATGGTTGCACTGTGATAAGAACGATCAAGGGTTCCAGATACAGACAGACGATGAAATCGCAGCGAGTGCCATGGACGAACAGGATAATGAAGAGGACGACAATGAGACCGAAAAGGAAGAGGCACAAGACCAAAGTGTACCATCTCACAGCGAAGCGTTTATGTGCTTCGATAACTCCCTGAAGTGGATGGAGCGGCAACCCGAATGCGACGGTGTACAACTTCTTGCCGTTCGGCGCCTGCGTGACCTTGCCGCACGGAAACGCGCTTCAACTTCGAGGCAACTTACTCTGAGCGAGATGTTCAAGTGAGCGCACGGGGTTTCGTATATCATCTGCCGCGGCACTGATGCTCTCCCTCTCTCTATCTCTAGTGCACTACTTACATATTGTAGAATTGAGTTTGTTAAATTTAATAAAGTTTATTCTATGTGTGACAGTTCGTTTTTCTTTATTACCAGTCTATGTCCGATTATCCGAATTTTCGATTATCCGAATCGACCCCGGTCCCAATTAATTCGGATAATCGGCGTTCTACTGTACTTAACCAGTTTCGCTCCAGCCACGGAGCTCATCAGAAGTTTTCTACGCTAGCAAACGTTCAGTTTGCTTGATTGTGTACATCTTCAGTGTACAATGTTCAAACTATTCTATTACTATACGTCAGATTTTTATTTTCTAGCTGAACCCTATTTCAATTTTTGTATGTTTCCCGATCATATGATTGTTCATTACCCTGTGCCATGTCATTCTTGTCATTGCACATGATTTTGAACACGCACATATGTGGCTGTTTTATACTCTTAGCGTGACTCTATTCTTCGTGTCGTCGTTCGCTAAGGATGAATCTAAACTATTTCCTATTTAAAGGGTCATTCATGAAATCACAACGAGGTACAAACATCTATTCGTCAAATTAGATGATTATTTTTTGCATAAATGCTGTAAGTGCTGGGGGCTAAAACACATGCTATATTTCATTGAAATATATATGATACTATGATGTGAGTACATAGGTGCACCATTCCTATGACTCGTTGGTTGTTAGACAGTGTGCCTGAGATCAGACCAGATCACATCAACTAGAGTTTAGTAAGTATCTTAGAAATCGATATATTTGTTAATCACTGTATCCAAACATTACGAGCAAATAATTGGATTAAGGCTGCTGGAACCTTTATAAATATGGGTTCACTAGTCTGAGTTCTAGTATATGGGTTTACTAGTTTGAGTTCTAGTATATGAAGGTTCTGGTTTAAAAATATGTGTGGGTTAGTTCGACTAGCTATAGTTAAAGAGGAGGATCGCTAGAGTAGTTTGGGTTTAGATTGAAAATTATGTGAAAAGGTTTTAAGATTGAATATATATGATTTAAATTGGTAAGTTTAGGTTCAAGAGGCATTGCTATGAGAAAGTTGAAAGAGTGTGTCCCATTATAGCTATCATAATGGACTATACTGAATGTTCATAGCAAAGAATGTTGCCATGGGGGTAGGCGGTCAAATCATATTATAGGTTAATTGGATTACGTGATTGTATACAGTATTTAGTGGAGTGAGTTAATGAAGTGTATCTTCATCTCTCAATTTACGATTGGGCTCCATTCTTTGTGACCTGCCTCGCACGCGGACCACTGTGAATATGTATAAATATACTAAAGTTAAGCTGACTACAGAAGTGTATATGGTTATAAGTTCTCTACTTATTAATATTATACTGGAACACTATGGTTTGTTTGTTGAATCAATGTTGTATGAATCCATTAAATCTTCCAATTTGTTTGCCAGGGATATGTAGTTCTAGTAGTTTTTAATTATGCTGCGCTGCATGTAGGCTATGATGCTCATTGCCGTTTTACTTGGACTTCATGTAGGGCATGTGGCCAGTGTGTGGTGCGGTGAAGTACTATCCATTTGGAATGGAAGTTTGTATTGTCTTTTCTGACATTGTTATTGAGTAATGCCCAGATTATATGTGTTTAGAAGATTGAGCAGTTGAAAGTAATGGTGAAATCTCATTAAATGTATTAATAAAGCTGCAGTTTTAGTATGATTAAGTGGTTAGATCACTGTTCCCGCTTTCTAATCCTGTGCGTAGTGCTTCTGTATTGTAGTTGTGTTTTTAGATTTTATTCTTGATTGGGTTAAGCCTTGGACTGGAGTTATGTACTTATCCGAAGTTACATTACTCAGGTTATTGTCAATTATGATTGTACCCTCTGAATGGAGTGGACCTCGACATTCATCTACCAAAGTATTTTGGTGTGGAATGATATATCTGCATGAATGCATGTTAGGAATCCAATTGTAATCAATGATTCCCATCATTCCTCCTATTTTGATTTTGAGTGGTGGTTTAGTGAACCATTAGTGATTAGCAACTCTATGAATGGTTAAGTTCTATTTGTTTATAGATTTCTTTATAAGTGGGGAGTTCCTTGATTAGATTGTTGTGTATTATTATTTTTAGCATAAAGCTAGAAGTATTGGGGGCTGATAACATGCTATATTTCATTGAAATATGCATGTGCTGCCATGGTGTGAGCTTATAGGTGCACTACTCCTATTACTCATTATTAGTTTGGCAGTGTGCCTAAGATCAGACCAGACTACATTAAACTGACTCTGGCAAGCATCTCAGATACTGAAATGTATGTTAATCACTGTTTTCATAACATCATGAGTACAGATTATAAGTTTCGATTGTTATGTATTGATCTCATTATTGTAAATTTATTTAAATTTATTATCTGATTTGAATTTGTTTAGAGATATTTGAATTGAATAATTTCTTTTATTGACGGAAGTTAATTTGTATTGGTTACGTTTTATTGAAGTTAGTTTAAAGAAGTATTAAGTTTTATCATACTGCATTACCTTCCCGGAACTGGTAATGGTTATATAAGTGGAATCATATTCAGCGGTTAGAATATGTTCGATGTTTGGAGTTGTTGTAATATAATTTAATTGGATTTATTTCAATTTCAGAATTAGTTTTGGGTGCCGTTTAGGCTCCTGCTTGGCTTTACCGGACGTTTCGCTCCCGCCACGGGGTTCATTCAGCGGTTTTACTATAAAATGTGGTGAATTATCAGATGTACATACATGTGTACAAATTGTGGGAGGGTGTAGTAAACTAAGTTAAGAGATTATTATGGAACGGTCTGAGAAATTTGTGAGATTGGTTGTATTTGTTTGAGTATTTTGAATTATTATCTAGATTTCCTTCTTGGTAAATCAAAATTATGATTATCTGACATGTATAAGAAATGTTTAGATTTTGAATTCATTTTAGCACCAAATGATAAATTGATTGACTATATTTAGTTTTAATTAATATATTTACTGTATGTACTAAAGTAACTTGATATATATTACAAGGAGGAAATCTGTGATGTTTAAATTTATTACAAAGGTTTTTTTTTAAAATTGAAAATATATGTACCAGTTGTAGGTAGTTATGGTTGACTAAGTTAAGAAGTTATTATTGAATGGTCAGAGAAATTCGTTAAATTGGTTGTATTGTTAAAGTAATCTAAATGATTATTTAGATTTCCCTCTTGGTAAATCAAATATCTACAATTTACTGATACATACAAGATAAATTTAAATTTGAAATATTTTGGAGTAAAATCGCTAATTAGTTAACTATATTTAATTTTATATTTATTATTATGTTATGATGCATTTGATATTTTCAAGGTGGAAATCTGTACAGTTTAAAGTTTTGTTATAAAGGTTTCCCATGATTGTATACACATATGTGTAACTTATGTGTGGGTATAGTTAGCTAGATTAGGAAATTATCGTTAAATGGTCTGAAAAGTTTGTTAAATTAGTTGTTATTTGTTTAAGCATTCCAAATAATTACTTAGATCTTCCTCCTGATGAATCAAAATCCACCATTTTCAGATAAGTATAAGATAAACTCAAACTTGAATTTAATCTAGCATAAGACCGCCAATTACTTTACTGAATCAAACCGTTATTGCTATATTTACTAGTATGTAGTACCATAGTCTAATTTAGAAATCAATTCTGAGGATATCTGCAAAGTTTTAAAATTATATAAATGTTTGCTATGTTCATACGCATATATGTATATCTCATAGGTGGGTATAATTAATTAAACTAAGAAATTATTATTAAATGATCTGAAAGGTTAGTTAAATTAGTTGTCATTTGTTTAGGTATTCTAAATAATTATCTAGATTTCCTTTCTGATAAACTAAGAAACTACAATTTTATGATATGTACAAGATAAATTTAAGTTTGAAATTATTTTCGCATAAGATTGCTAATTAATTGACATTATCATTGTTATTGATATATTTACTAGTATGTGATAATGTAGTCTAATTTCGAAATTAATTTAGTGCAAGGTTGCTAATAAATTGACTATATTAATGTTATAGATATATTTACTGGTATGCAGTTAAATATTTTACAAGTAGGAAATCTGTAAGGTTAAATTTATTATAAAGTTTTTATATGGTTACTCTAACCTTGTTTTATTATCCTCCGTGTTATTCCTATGATTTGGTGGTAATTTTTGCATACTAGCCGTTTGTTTGGGTGCTGTAGTTTTTTATCCAGCAATGGGTGATTGGGATGGTTCAGGTTGATGAATGATTCCTCTAAAATAATCCTTCTTTAGGGCCTGCTCTAGTTGCGGTTCTATTAGTTTCTGATGCTCCGCCCTCAATTTCTTTGTAAGAATTCACTGGCTTGTGCTTCTTCATTTACCTGATGACTATGATGTTACTTTTATTCCTTTGTTGCCGATGTACAGTGGCTTAATCCTTTCCTGAATGAGGTTAATATCCTCATATTTTAACTAAAAACACAGAAATTTATTGCACTGATCACTACGTTTAGATTACAGAATTGTTCCAATTAGAATGCTAACTCTGTAAATTAGATGCCTATAAGTAGGTCAGGTTCACTTCACGTGTTGAATTCGTTGTGTTTTCTCCCGTTTGCCCTGGTTATTTGTGTTTCTCACTTGTAACTTCCATATTGTTATTAGTAGAACTTATTCGTGCGTATGGGAATTATTCCAATGTAATATGACAGTTTTGTATGATGCTGCCATGTATAGTAAATTTTTTGGTAGGGCCATATTAATTTGATGATTAGGTTGAAGTTATAATTTTTTTTACGTTGAATTGTTTAGTTTATGTGATGTTGATAGATAATTGGTAGAGTTTCTTGTATTATTTAGATTTTTAGGTTAATCTTAATTTTTCACTATACTATTTGTGGGGGTGTTGGTATTCTAGACCTTTTTGAGAAGTTGGTAGGATATGCCGTGTAGGCTTGTGATAGGTTGTGAAGTTTGGATAGTTCTATGTTGGTAAATGGTGATGGAACACGTTGAGATCGTATAGGGATGTTGGTGCTATGCTATAGATTTGTTCTGATGGGATCATAACTGGATTTTGTGAACTATGTTTGTTCTTATATCCAATCTATTCAAGGAATTGTATGTGTATATATCTGGGGTCAGCGATGAACAAAACACAAGTGTTATTCAATCTTCAAATAAATATTTAATGAATTTTCTTTCTTATTATAAGGTTTGCAGCTAATGTGTTCCATTCCTCACCCATTGCACATGTCCCAGGTTGTAAGTGGTACTAGCTCACGACCAAATTATTGTGTTGTTTACCCTCCCGGATCTATATTATTAAATTTTGCAAAAAAATGCAAGTGCTGGTTTTTATGTCATCTGTGTCCATGAAGCTTTCGTGGAGCAACATGACGAAACGTTGTACGGCAGGTGGGGCACCACTTGTCCAGCGCCGTAAGTCACTTAGTTTAGCCACCGTAGTGCTTAAGTGAGGTACTAGAAAAACCTTCCATTAAGTGGTGTAGATGATGTGTTCGTGTTTTTATGTGTTGTGTTTCATGCAGTTACATGTCCTGTTTAGTTTGTTAGTTTTGTTAGGGTCTTGCTGCCATCCTTATGGGGAGTTGCTGGCCTACGTAGCAGGACAGCCCGATAGGTCTTGATACAAATTTTTACTATGTTGTGAGATACTATGGTCTAACAAAAAAATTTTGGGGTTTAATTAAGGGGAAATGGCCGTGTAGGCCCCTATTTGGCATTACAGTAGAACGCCGATTATCCGAACGCCGATTAACCGAATCGCCAATTATCCGATTCGGTCCTAAGCGTAATAAAAAAAATTGAAAGCTAGAGGCAAGACACTACATGTTTTGCGTCGCGCGGCTTCCGTGAAACGCAACGTTTGTTTTTTCGCGCGGCTTCCGTGAAACGCAACGTTTGTTTTTTTTTTCAACTCAATAACATTGAATTACTGTTAGTGAGCTCCTCTTTCTCTCATTGTGAAGATCGCTGTTTTGAACGGTTATATGATAAGTGAATAACCAAAATGAGTGCAAAGCGGAAACGTGTCGTCCTATCACTAAAGGTCAAAGTTGAAATAATTAATCAGTTAAAAAAAGGTGTTGCGGGAAAGGTACTGGCAGATAGATTTGGTGTTGGGGCAGCTACAATAACTGATATTAAAAATAACAGTGAAAAAATTTTAAGTTTTGTGACTGCGTTGGAAACTGATGATGGATGTTCGTCGCGAAAAGTAATGAAAAAGGCAAAGGATGAACAGCTTGAGAATGCTGTTTTTACGTGGTTTCTGCAGCAACGATCTATTGGACAACCGATTTCAGGATCGATTTTATGTGAAAAGGCGCGAATATTCAGTGAAAAAATTGGTGTAGCTGGTTTTAAGGCAAGCACTGGATGGATCCGCAATTTCAAGAATAGGCACGGTATTCGGGAACTGGATATTGCTGGCGAAAAACTTTCAGCCTGATAGTGAAGCTGCTAATAAATTTGTGGACACCTTTAAAAAAGAAACTGAAAACTACGACCCTGATCTTGTTTACAATGCTGATGAGACTGGTTTGAATTGGAAAGCTTTGTCGAGAAAAACCCTAGCATCTAAAAGAGAACAGAGTGCTCCCGGCCACAAAGTCAGTAAAGATCGCGTCACCATAATGGTCTGCGCTAACTCTACTGGTACCCATCGCCTTCCTCTATTATTGATTGGCAAAGCAAAGAAGCCGAGGGCTTTTAAGAACGTAGCCAAGTTACCAGTGACCTACACTAATCAGAAGAATGCATGGATGGACAGCAGTATTTTTTTGGAGTGGTATGATAAAACCTTTCTTCCTGAAACAAAAAAGTTTAAAACGGAAACAGGAAAAAAGGGAAAAGTTTTGCTAATTATTGACAATGCACCAACGCATCCATCACTTGAGCTTCTCGTGAGAGAAGAAGGGAAATTTAAGTGTCTCTTTTTACCACCTAACGTCACAAGTCTGCTGCAGCCCATGGACCAGGGTGTGATTGAGTGCACGAAACGGCTTTACAGACGACAGTTGCTTCGTAAATTGCTTCTAGCTGAAGAGAACGACGAAGAACGAGTTTTGGATTCGTACAAAAAAATCAACTTGAAAGACTGTTGCTACATGATTGCAGATTCCTGGAACATGGTTAAAAGTGTTTCACCGAAACGAGCTTGGAATAAAATAAACGGCACATCAACGAAAGAGCAACTCGAGTTAGAAAAGCAAGCGAAAGAACGAGAATCAACCGCTGAAGTTATTGAAGACGAACAGGAATTACCGTCAGTAGAAGAGTTTGTAAACATGGCTAATGAAATCGCGGGATGTTCGGAGTGTGATGTCGCTGATATGGAAGAATGGTTGCACTGTGATAAGAACGATCAAGGGTTCCAGATACAGACAGACGATGAAATCGCAGCGAGTGCCATGGACGAACAGGATAATGAAGAGGACGACAATGAGACCGAAAAGGAAGAGGCACAAGACCAAAGTGTACCATCTCACAGCGAAGCGTTTATGTGCTTCGATAACTCCCTGAAGTGGATGGAGCGGCAACCCGAATGCGACGGTGTACAACTTCTTGCCGTTCGGCGCCTGCGTGACCTTGCCGCACGGAAACGCGCTTCAACTTCGAGGCAACTTACTCTGAGCGAGATGTTCAAGTGAGCGCACGGGGTTTCGTATATCATCTGCCGCGGCACTGATGCTCTCCCTCTCTCTATCTCTAGTGCACTACTTACATATTGTAGAATTGAGTTTGTTAAATTTAATAAAGTTTATTCTATGTGTGACAGTTCGTTTTTCTTTATTACCAGTCTATGTCCGATTATCCGAATTTTCGATTATCCGAATCGACCCCGGTCCCAATTAATTCGGATAATCGGCGTTCTACTGTACTTAACCAGTTTCGCTCCAGCCACGGAGCTCATCAGAAGTTTTCTACGCTAGCAAACGTTCAGTTTGCTTGATTGTGTACATCTTCAGTGTACAATGTTGAAACTATTCTATTACTATACGTCAGATTTTTATTTTCTAGCTGAACCCTATTTCAATTTTTGTATGTTTCCCGATCATATGATTGTTCATTACCCTGTGCCATGTCATTCTTGTCATTGCACATGATTTTGAACACGCACATATGTGGCTGTTTTATACTCTTAGCATGACTCTATTCTTCGTGTCGTCGTTCGCTAAGGATGAATCTAAACTATTTCCTATTTAAAGGGTCATTCATGAAATCACAACGAGGTACAAACATCTATTCGTCAAATTAGATGATTATTTTTTGCATAAATGCTGTAAGTGCTGGGGGCTAAAACACATGCTATATTTCATTGAAATATATATGATACTATGATGTGAGTACATAGGTGCACCATTCCTATGACTCGTTGGTTGTTAGACAGTGTGCCTGAGATCAGACCAGATCACATCAACTAGAGTTTAGTAAGTATCTTAGAAATCGATATATTTGTTAATCACTGTATCCAAACATTACGAGCAAATAATTGGATTAAGGCTGCTGGAACCTTTATAAATATGGGTTCACTAGTCTGAGTTCTAGTATATGGGTTTACTAGTTTGAGTTCTAGTATATGAAGGTTCTGGTTTAAAAATATGTGTGGGTTAGTTCGACTAGCTATAGTTAAAGAGGAGGATCGCTAGAGTAGTTTGGGTTTAGATTGAAAATTATGTGAAAAGGTTTTAAGATTGAATATATATGATTTAAATTGGTAAGTTTAGGTTCAAGAGGCATTGCTATGAGAAAGTTGAAAGAGTGTGTCCCATTATAGCTATCATAATGGACTATACTGAATGTTCATAGCAAAGAATGTTGCCATGGGGGTAGGCGGTCAAATCATATTATAGGTTAATTGGATTACGTGATTGTATACAGTATTTAGTGGAGTGAGTTAATGAAGTGTATCTTCATCTCTCAATTTACGATTGGGCTCCATTCTTTGTGACCTGCCTCGCACGCGGACCACTGTGAATATGTATAAATATACTAAAGTTAAGCTGACTACAGAAGTGTATATGGTTATAAGTTCTCTACTTATTAATATTATACTGGAACACTATGGTTTGTTTGTTGAATCAATGTTGTATGAATCCATTAAATCTTCCAATTTGCTTGCCAGGGATATGTAGTTCTAGTAGTTTTTAATTATGCTGCGCTGCATGTAGGCTATGATGCTCATTGCCGTTTTACTTGGACTTCATGTAGGGCATGTGGCCAGTGTGTGGTGCGGTGAAGTACTATCCATTTGGAATGGAAGTTTGTATTGTCTTTTCTGACATTGTTATTGAGTAATGCCCAGATTATATGTGTTTAGAAGATTGAGCAGTTGAAAGTAATGGTGAAATCTCATTAAATGTATTAATAAAGCTGCAGTTTTAGTATGATTAAGTGGTTAGATCACTGTTCCCGCTTTCTAATCCTGTGCGTAGTGCTTCTGTATTGTAGTTGTGTTTTTAGATTTTATTCTTGATTGGGTTAAGCCTTGGACTGGAGTTATGTACTTATCCGAAGTTACATTACTCAGGTTATTGTCAATTATGATTGTACCCTCTGAATGGAGTGGACCTCGACATTCATCTACCAAAGTATTTTGGTGTGGAATGATATATCTGCATGAATGCATGTTAGGAATCCAATTGTAATCAATGATTCCCATCATTCCTCCTATTTTGATTTTGAGTGGTGGTTTAGTGAACCATTAGTGATTAGCAACTCTATGAATGGTTAAGTTCTATTTGTTTATAGATTTCTTTATAAGTGGGGAGTTCCTTGATTAGATTGTTGTGTATTATTATTTTTAGCATAAAGCTAGAAGTATTGGGGGCTGATAACATGCTATATTTCATTGAAATATGCATGTGCTGCCATGGTGTGAGCTTATAGGTGCACTACTCCTATTACTCATTATTAGTTTGGCAGTGTGCCTAAGATCAGACCAGACTACATTAAACTGACTCTGGCAAGCATCTCAGATACTGAAATGTATGTTAATCACTGTTTTCATAACATCATGAGTACAGATTATAAGTTTCGATTGTTATGTATTGATCTCATTATTGCAAATTTATTTAAATTTATTATCTGATTTGAATTTGTTTAGAGATATTTGAATTGAATAATTTCTTTTATTGACGGAAGTTAATTTGTATTGGTTACGTTTTATTGAAGTTAGTTTAAAGAAGTATTAAGTTTTATCATACTGCATTACCTTCCCGGAACTGGTAATGGTTATATAAGTGGAATCATATTCAGCGGTTAGAATATGTTCGATGTTTGGAGTTGTTGTAATATAATTTAATTGGATTTAATTCAATTTCAGAATTAGTTTTGGGTGCCGTTTAGGCACCTGCTTGGCTTTACCGGACGTTTCGCTCCCGCCACGGGGTTCATTCAGCGGTTTTACTATAAAATGTGGTGAATTATCAGATGTACATACATGTGTACAAATTGTGGGAGGGTGTAGTAAACTAAGTTAAGAGATTATTATGGAACGGTCTGAGAAATTTGTGAGATTGGTTGTATTTGTTTGAGTATTTTGAATTATTATCTAGATTTCCTTCTTGGTAAATCAAAATTATGATTATCTGACATGTATAAGAAATGTTTAGATTTTGAATTCATTTTAGCACCAAATGATAAATTGATTGACTATATTTAGTTTTAATTAATATATTTACTGTATGTACTAAAGTAACTTGATATATATTACAAGGAGGAAATCTGTGATGTTTAAATTTATTACAAAGGTTTTTTTTAAAATTGAAAATATATGTACCAGTTGTAGGTAGTTATGGTTGACTAAGTTAAGAAGTTATTATTGAATGGTCAGAGAAATTTGTTAAATTGGTTGTATTGTTAAAGTAATCTAAATGATTATTTAGATTTCCCTCTTGGTAAATCAAATATCTACAATTTACTGATACATACAAGATAAATTTAAATTTGAAATATTTTGGAGTAAAATCGCTAATTAGTTAACTATATTTAATTTTATATTTATTATTATGTTATGATGCATTTGATATTTTCAAGGTGGAAATCTGTACAGTTTAAAGTTTTGTTATAAATGTTTCCCATGATTGTATACACATATGTGTAACTTATGTGTGGGTATAGTTAGCTAGATTAGGAAATTATCGTTAAATGGTCTGAAAAGTTTGTTAAATTAGTTGTTATTTGTTTAAGCATTCCAAATAATTACTTAGATCTTCCTCCTGATGAATCAAAATCCACCATTTTCAGATAAGTATAAGATAAACTCAAACTTGAATTTAATCTAGCATAAGACCGCCAATTACTTTACTGAATCAAACCGTTATTGCTATATTTACTAGTATGTAGTACCATAGTCTAATTTAGAAATCAATTCTGAGGATATCTGCAAAGTTTTAAAATTATATAAATGTTTGCTATGTTCATACGCATATATGTATATCTCATAGGTGGGTATAATTAATTAAACTAAGAAATTATTATTAAATGATCTGAAAGGTTAATTAAATTAGTTGTCATTTGTTTAGGTATTCTAAATAATTATCTAGATTTCCTTTCTGATAAACTAAGAAACTACAATTTTATGATATGTACAAGATAAATTTAAGTTTGAAATTATTTTCGCATAAGATTGCTAATTAAATGACATTATCATTGTTATTGATATATTTACTAGTATGTGATAATGTAGTCTAATTTCGAAATTAATTTAGTGCAAGGTTGCTAATAAATTGACTATATTAATGTTATAGATATATTTACTGGTATGCAGTTAAATATTTTACAAGTAGGAAATCTGTAAGGTTAAATTTATTATAAAGTTTTTATATGGTTACTCTAACCTTGTTTTATTATCCTCCGTGTTATTCCTATGATTTGGTGGTAATTTTTGCATACTAGCCGTTTGTTTGGGTGCTGTAGTTTTTTATCCAGCAATGGGTGATTGGGATGGTTCAGGTTGATGAATGATTCCTCTAAAATAATCCTTCTTTAGGGCCTGCTCTAGTTGCGGTTCTATTAGTTTCTGATGCTCCGCCCTCAATTTCTTTGTAAGAATTCACTGGCTTGTGCTTCTTCATTTACCTGATGACTATGATGTTACTTTTATTCCTTTGTTGCCGATGTACAGTGGCTTAATCCTTTCCTGAATGAGGTTAATATCCTCATATTTTAACTAAAAACACAGAAATTTATTGCACTGATCACTACGTTTAGATTACAGAATTGTTCCAATTAGAATGCTAACTCTGTAAATTAGATGCCTATAAGTAGGTCAGGTTCACTTCACGTGTTGAATTCGTTGTGTTTTCTCCCGTTTGCCCTGGTTATTTGTGTTTCTCAATTGTAACTTCCATATTGTTATTAGTAGAACTTATTCGTGCGTATGGGAATTATTCCAATGTAATATGACAGTTTTGTATGATGCTGCCATGTATAGTAAATTTTTTGGTAGGGCCATATTAATTTGATGATTAGGTTGAAGTTATAATTTTTTTTACGTTGAATTGTTTAGTTTATGTGATGTTGATAGATAATTGGTAGAGTTTCTTGTATTATTTAGATTTTTAGGTTAATCTTAATTTTTCACTATACTATTTGTGGGGGTGTTGGTATTCTAGACCTTTTTGAGAAGTTGGTAGGATATGCCGTGTAGGCTTGTGATAGGTTGTGAAGTTTGGATAGTTCTATGTTGGTAAATGGTGATGGAACACGTTGAGATCGTATAGGGATGTTGGTGCTATGCTATAGATTTGTTCTGATGGGATCATAACTGGATTTTGTGAACTATGTTTGTTCTTATATCCAATCTATTCAAGGGATTGTATGTGTATATATCTGGGGTCAGCGATGAACAAAACACAAGTGTTATTCAATCTTCAAATAAATATTTAATGAATTTTCTTTCTTATTATAAGGTTTGCAGCTAATGTGTTCCATTCCTCACCCATTGCACATGTCCCAGGTTGTAAGTGGTACTAGCTCACGACCAAATTATTGTGTTGTTTACCCTCCCGGATCTATATCTCAACAACAAGGTCTGCTTTTAACAAAACTCAGCTTATTTACAGTAGTCAGCAATACGTGAGTTCATTACGTATACTGCAGATATATTAGCGGTTTCAAGTGACATTGTTCGAGCTATGCCCATTTTTAAGGAGCGAAATCATGTGATTATTTTTTGCATAAATGCTGTAAGTGCTGGGGGCTAAAACACATGCTATATTTCATTGAAATATATATGATACTATGATGTGAGTACATAGGTGCACCATTCCTATGACTCGTTGGTTGTTAGACAGTGTGCCTGAGATCAGACCAGATCACATCAACTAGAGTTTAGTAAGTATCTTAGAAATCGATATATTTGTTAATCACTGTGTCCAAACATTACGAGCAAATAATTGGATTAAGGCTGCTGGAACCTTTATAAATATGGGTTCACTAGTCTGAGTTCTAGTATATGGGTTTACTAGTTTGAGTTCTAGTATATGAAGGTTCTGGTTTAAAAATATGTGTGGGTTAGTTCGACTAGCTATAGTTAAAGAGGAGGATCGCTAGAGTAGTTTGGGTTTAGATTGAAAATTATGTGAAAAGGTTTTAAGATTGAATATATATGATTTAAATTGGTAAGTTTAAGTTCAAGAGGCATTGCTATGAGAAAGTTGAAAGAGTGTGTCCCATTATAGCTATCATAATGGACTATACTGAATGTTCATAGCAAAGGATGTTGCCATGGGGGTAGGCGGTCAAATCATATTATAGGTTAATTGGATTACGTGATTGTATACAGTATTTAGTGGAGTGAGTTAATGAAGTGTATCTTCATCTCTCAATTTACGATTGGGCTCTATTCTTTGTGACCTGCCTCGCATGCGGACCACTGTGAATATGTATAAATATACTACAGTTAAGCTGACTACAGAAGTGTATATGGTTATAAGTTCTCTACTTATTAATATTATACTGGAACACTATGGTTTGTTTGTTGAATCAATGTTGTATGAATCCATTAAATCTTCCAATTTGTTTGCCAGGGATATGTAGTTCTAGTAGTTTTTAATTATGCTGCGCTGCATGTAGGCTATGATGCTCATTGCCGTTTTACTTGGTCTTCATGTAGGGCATAGACTTTATATTACATAAAATATACGGAGGACTAAAAAACATGGGAGTTGATTTCATGAGAATATATGTAGACGACTTTATCATATATGCCAAAGAATCCAACATAGACCTAATCAAACAAACCCTGGAACACAATCTACAAACGAAATTAACAATAGAAAAGGAAAATAATGGATACATAGATTACTTGGATCTCATCATAGTAACCCTCCTAGGAAACATAACTACAATATGGAACAAAAAAAGCTATACATCCAGCAGACTTATTAATTACAACTCAAACATCCCAAAGCATATAAAAATAAACACACTAACGGAAAGAATAAACTATGCAATAATAGCCACTGACATAATTTTCCTTGATACTATCCTGGAGGAATTTTACAAGGAAAGTAAAGATAACAGCTACCCACATGCTATCACCATTGATTGTTACCGACGCGCAATTAGCAAAAATAACACAACATCGCAAAAAAACGAAATTGTACAAACATACATAAACAAACTCATGGCAAGACTCAACTACACCTCCAACCTAAACACATCGTATGATCACAATACTAAGCATAACTACAAATTCAGTGGACGAAGAATAATTAAAATACCATACTATAACAACAAAACACTACATATAGCCAATATAATTAATAAAATTACAACCAACCTCACTACCATTATATATAATAAACATGAACACAGGTTAAGAAACCAATATAACCGAAGAAACGTGATTAAGAAATATGAACTAAACACAGCATACAATGCATATACCAACAAACCAACACATTGGTATAAAATCATACAAATACGATGTGCAAACTGTGATACCCAATGCATTGCACACAGAAGCAAACTGGGCATTGAACTCACAATCCTCAAATACTCCAAACCCAACAAACCAATCTACCTACACAACAATATGTTACAACACAATATTGATAACAACATAGCAATCATCACAAAAATGGCAGATCATAAAAGAGCAGACAAATACATACTAGCATATATTCTTGCAAACAAAAATAATAAGAAGAATAAAAAACAGGAAATAATTCACCTAACAGATAACAATATTGCTACGCAGTTAACACCAACTATAATCAAACTATTGAAAAACCAGTTCGGAAGAAACTGAAGGAAATACTAAGGTTCACCAAGTATAATAACCAACCTAATTATTCAGTCATAATCCCCTAACGTAGGATAAATCAAACAATTAACATGTAATAATAATAATAATATATAATCAATCAAGGTCCAATAAAGTAGATAAACCAAAAACCACAATTCTTTAACAAATAAGAAGTTTTAATTACCTACACCACATAGACATCCTATTAATAACCAACACCCAATAACAACAACTCAACTAGTACTACCCCAGAAAATACTATAAATAATCAACGACCAAAGATTGGGAACAGCACGGAAAGGGTTAGTGCAATCTTAGGAAACCTTATTATAATAAAATTTAAACGTTACAGATTTCTTCTTTGAAAGTATTAGACGACACGGTTACATACTAATAAATTTATCATTACAATTAAATATAGTCATTCAAATAACAAACTTGTACCAGATTAAGTTCAAAGTTTATATTTGGATTTATCTTGTACACACCATAAAATTGTGAGTCTGAATTTTCCAGGAAGCCTACACGGCATACCCTACTAAATTCTCAAAAAAGGTCTACAATATCAACACCCCCACAAATAGTATAGTGTAAAATTGAGATTAGCTTAAAAATCAAAATAATACAAGAAACTCTACTAAACAATTCAACGTAAGAAATTATAACTTCAACCTAATCATCAAATTAATATGGCCCTACCAAAAATTTAGTATACATGGCAGCATCATACAAAACTGTCATATTACATTGGAATAATTCCCATACGCACGAATAAGTTCTACTAATAACAATATGGAAGTTACAAATGTGAGACACATATAACTAGGGCAAACGGGAGAAAACACAACGAATTCAACACATGAAGTGAACCTGACCTACTTATAGGCATCTAATTCACAGAGTTAACATTCTAATTGGAACCACTCTGAAATCTAAACGTAGTGATCAGTGCAATAAATTTCTGTGTTTTAGCTAAAATCTAAAGATATTAACCTCACCCAGCAATGGATTAAGCCACTGTACATCGGCAACGAAGGAATAAAAGTAACATCATAGTCATCAGATAAATAAAAAGCTCAAGCCAGTGAATTGTTACAAAATTGAGGGCGGAGCACCAGAAACTAATAAAACCGCACATAGAGCAGGCCCTAAAGAAGAATTATTTTAGAGGAATCATTCATCAACCTGAACCATCCCAATCACCCATTGCTGGATAAAAAACTACAGCACCCAAACAAACGGCTAGTATGCAAAAATTACCACCAAATCATAGGAATAACACGGAGGATAATAAAACAAGGTTAGAATAATCATATAAAAACTTTATAATAAATTTAACCTTACAGATTTCCTACTTGTAAAATATTTAACTGCATACCAGTAAATATATCTATAACATTAGTATAGTCAATTTATTAGCAATCTTGCACTAAATTAATTTCGAAATTAGACTACATTATCACATACTAGTAAATATATCAATAACAATGATAATGACAATTAATTAGCAATCTTATGCGAAAATAATTTCAAACTTAAATTTATCTTGTACATATCATAAAATTGTAGTTTCTTAATTTATCAGAAAGGAAATCTAGATAATTATTTGGAATACCTAAACAAATGACAACTAATTTAACTAACCTTTCAGATCATTTAATAATAATTTCTTAATTTAATTAATTATACCCACCTATGAGATATACATATATGCGTATGAACATAGCAAACATTTATATAATTTTAAAACTTTGCAGATATCCTCAGAATTGATTTCTAAATTAGACTATAGTACCACATACTAGTAAATATAGCAATAACGGTTTGATTTAGTAAAGTAATTGGCGGTCTTATGCTAGATTAAGTTCAAATTTAAGTTTATCTTATACTTATCTGAAAATGGTGGATTTTGATTCATCAAGAGGAAGATCTAAGTAATTATTTGAAATGCTTAAACAAATAACAACTAATTTAACAAACTTTTCAGACCATTTAACGATAATTTCCTAATCTAGCTAACTATACCCATACATAAGTTACACATATGTGTATACAATCATGGGAAACTTTTATAACAAAACTTTAAACTGTACAGATTTCCACCTTGAAAATATCAAATACATCATAACACAATAATAAATATAAAATTAAATATAGTTAACTAATTAGCGATTTTACTCCAAAATATTTCAAATTTAAATTTATCTTGTATATATCAGTAAATTGTAGATATTTGATTTACCAAGAGGGAAATCTAAATAATCATTTAGAATACTTTAACAATACAACCAATTTAACAAACTTCTCTGACCATTCAATAATAACTTCTTAACTTAGTCAACCATAACTACCTACAACTGGTACATATATTTTCAATTATCAAAAAAAAAACCTTTGTAATGAATTTAAACATCACAGATTTCCTCCTTGTAATATATATCAAGTTACTTTGGTACATACAGTAAATATATTGATTAAAACTAAATATAGTCAATCAATTTATCATTTGGTGCTAAAATGAATTCAAAATCTAAACATTTCTTATACATGTCAGATAATCATAATTTTGATTTACCAAGAAGGAAATCTAGATAATAATTCAAATACAACCAATCTCACAAATTTCTCAGACCGTTCCATAATAATCTCTTAACTTAGTTTACTACACCCTCCCACAATTTGTACACATGTATGTACATCTGATAATTCACCACATTTTATAGTGAAACCGCTGAATGAACTCCGTGGCGGGAGCGAAACGTCCGGTAAAGCCAAGCAGGAGCCTAAACGGCACCCAAAGCTAATCTTAAATTAAATTATAATACTACAATTCCAAACATCGAACATATTCAAACCGCTGAATATGATTCCACTTATTCATCCATTACCAGTTGCGGGAAGGTAATGCAACATGACAAAACTTAACACTTCATTAAACCAAGTTCAATGAAATGTACCAATACAAACAAACTTCTGTCACTAAAAGAAATGATTCAATTCAAACATCTCTAAACTAATTCAAATCAGATAATAAATTTAAATAAATTCGCAATAATATTACAATAAAAAATACAAAACAATCGAGACTTATAATCTATGCTTATGATGATAGAATACAGTAATTAACATACATGTTAGTGTCTAAGATACTTGCTATAGTCAGGTTAATGTGGTCTGGTCTGACCTCGGACACACTGCTAAACTAATAATGAGTAATAGGAGTAGTGCACCTATAAGCTCACTCCATGGCATCATATATATTTCAATAAAATATAGTATGTTTTTTAGCCCCCAGCACTACTAGCTTTATGCCAAAAAATAACATCTATAATAGGAAATAATACTTCACACTAACACCATTTTGGCTGTGAGGCTTTTGAACGGTACACAGGTTTCTAAACTGATTGAAATAAATGAAATACAATATAACTTAATAAAATAAAATTACAATCCTTAAGTCTGGTTCGGGTTGTCCCATACTGCGCCCACACACAACCATATGTAGGAATGGAAAGTTGTGCACCACCCTACCATTTCAACCATCATATATATTATCTAAACAATAATATAGCATGTGGTTTAAACCCCTGCACCTACTCTACAAAATGTAGCAATACACAATGTAAAGAAAGTTCATGCTTTAACGCTCCGCAAAATGGGCATCACCTAATCCTCTCATTAACGGTCCTAGCTTGACTTCGTGAGACAAGTGGAATGGTGACTTTCTCCTGGTGTCTCGCTGGTTTGGTGTGACGGGAAAGGGGGATAGATCCGGGAGGGTAAACAAATCTAACAATTCTAACCATTTCAATGTGGGGGTGGGGTGACACAATCTGAGCCATGACAATTACACAATCAGCTCACATATATTATAGAATCCTATAATCTATTCCAAATATATAAATATATAAAATCTTATAACTTTTCATCATATAACTGAGTATTGTTCATGAGCATCATAATTAATACTAACCATACCCTATTTAACAATTACCCCCCCCCCCCCCCACCATACCACTAACAAACGTTATAATAAGTAATATAACCAAGTTCCACGACTTTAATTACTACGTAGAACATACATATTTTACAGATCAATAAAGGATCAACTACAACTAAAAATAGTTTAAGGAGGCTTTGTAAACCTCACCAAAGTAGAACTCAGCCATAACATGAAAGCATTGTTATCCTACGGACCCAAATTCGTAATTCCCAGACAAAAACTAAACCTCACAGACATTATATACTTAACAGAAGAAGTAGCAGACAACATTACAACTGAATACCCGATGCAGCACACCACCAAAATATTGGAACTTACTAAGGCCATAATTAAATACATTGGTCATACCAAAAAACAAAGATACACCAATATAGAAAAAACCGTTTTAAACACAACAATGGACCTAAAATTATTCATACTACAAAGCAAGGACTTGATAATCCTTGAAGCAGACAAAGGAAAGGTCACGGTGATAATGTACAGAATACTATACAACACCTTAATCGAAACCATGATAAAAAATGCTACAAATAATGGACTATACACACAAATTAATTCCAGCAATATACCAAGAATACATAGATCTCTAGACTTATCACTACAGGCTAAAATCAAATTAATAAAACAACAAGGATTCATAATAGATAAAGGAAACACCACCATACCTAGCAAAGAGGATAACAAAATCTTAAGAGAAATTATACACTATAAAAATGAAATCAGTACCATGTACCCTGTAATCAAACTACATAAAGATACCTTCAAAATGAGACCAATTGTATGTAAAACTACTGCCATAAACACCATCATAGGTAAACATATAAATAATGCCCTAGACTACATTAAAACAGCACCACAGTTCAGAATAGACTTAAATGTATACAACAAAAATACATTTATTAATGAAGTCAAAAATATAATACCTAAAACAGGATATGCAATGTACACACTAGATCTTGTGGACATGTACAACAACATTAACATAACGAACCTATTGAAGATGCTGAGTATACCGTTGAAACAACACATTAATAAAAGATACAAAGTAGGAACTTTAATAACATTCATAGAATTTGATATAAGAACAGCAAACTACTTCAAAATAAATAACCAAATATTCAAACAAACCAAAGGACTACCAATGGGTGGCAAAACTTCGGGTAAATATGCTAGTGTTTACATAGACTTTATATTAAATAAAATATACGGAGGACTAAAAAACATGGGAGTTGATTTCATGAGAATATATGTAGACGACTTTATCATATATGCCAAAGAATCCAACATAGACCTAATCAAACAAACCCTGGAACACAATCTACAAATGAAATTAACAATAGAAAAAGAAAATAATGGATACATAGATTACTTGGATCTCATCATAGTAACCCTCCTAGGAAACATAACTACAATATGGAACAAAAAAAGCTATACATCCAGCAGACTTATTAATTACAACTCAAACATCCCAAAGCATATAAAAATAAACACACTAACGGAAAGAATAAACTATGCAATAATAGCCACTGACATAGTTTTCCTTGATACTATCCTGGAGGAATTTTACAAGGAAAGTAAAGATAACAGCTACCCACATGCTATCACCATTGATTGTTACCGACGCGCAATTAGCAAAAATAACACAACATCGCAAAAAAACGGAATTGTACAAACATACATAAACAAACTCATGGCAAGACTCAACTACACCTCCAACCTAAACACATCGTATGATCACAATACTAAGCATAACTACAAATTCAGTGGACGAAGAATAATTAAAATACCATACTATAACAACAAAACACTACATATAGCCAATATAATTAATAAAATTACAACCAACCTCACTACCATTATATATAATAAACATGAACACAGGTTAAGAAACCAATATAACCGAAGAAACGTGATTAAGAAATATGAACTAAACACAGCATACAATGCATATACCAACAAACCAACACATTGGTATAAAATCATACAAATACGATGTGTAAACTGTGATACCCAATACATTGCACACACAAGCAAACTGGGCATTGAACTCACAATCCTCAAATACTCCAAACCCAACAAACCAATCTACCTACACAACAATATGTTACAACACAATATTGATAACAACATAGCAATCATCACAAGAATGGCAGATCATAAAAGAGCAGACAAATACATACTAGCATATATTCTTGCAAACAAAAATAATAAGAAGAATAAAAAACAGGAAATAATTCACCTAACAGATAACAATATTGCTACGCAGTTAACACCAACTATAATCAAACTATTGAAAAACCAGTTCAGAAGAAACTGAAGGAAATACTAAGGTTCACCAAGTATAATAACCAACCTAATTATTCAGTCATAATCCCCTAACGTAGGATAAATCAAACAATTAACATGTAATAATAATAATAATATATAATCAATCAAGGTCCAATAAAGTAGATAAACCAAAAACCACAATTCTTTAACAAATAAGAAGTTTTAATTACCTACACCACATAGACATCCTATTAATAACCAACACCCAATAACAACAACTCAACTAGTACTACCCCAGAAAATACTATAAATAATCAACGACCAAAGATTGGGAACAGCACGGAAAGGGTTAGTGCAATCTTAGGAAACCTTATTATAATAAAATTTAAACGTTACAGATTTCTTCTTTGAAAGTATTAGACGACACGGTTACATACTAATAAATTTATCATTACAATTAAATATAGTCATTCAAATAACAAACTTGTACCAGATTAAGTTCAAAGTTTATATTTGGATTTATCTTGTACACACCATAAAATTGTGAGTCTGAATTTTCCAGGAAGCCTGCACATATATCCTACTAAATTCTCAAAAAAGGTCTACAATATCAACACCCCCACAAATAGTATAGTGTAAAATTGAGATTAGCCTAAAAATCAAAATAATACAAGAAACTCTACTAAACAATTCAACGTAAGAAATTATAACTTCAACCTAATCATCAAATTAATATGGCCCTACCAAAAATTTACTATACATGGCAGCATCATACAAAACTGTCATATTACATTGGAATAATTCCCATACGCACGAATAAGTTCTACTAATAACAATATGGAAGTTACAAATGTGAGACACATATAACTAGGGCAAACGGGAGAAAACACAACGAATTCAACACATGAAGTGAACCTGACCTACTTATAGGCATCTAATTCACAGAGTTAACATTCTAATTGGAACCACTCTGAAATCTAAACGTAGTGATCAGTGCAATAAATTTCTGTGTTTTAGCTAAAATCTAAAGATATTATCCTCACCCAGCAATGGATTAAGCCACTGTACATCGGCAACGAAGGAATAAAAGTAACATCATAGTCATCAGATAAATAAAAAGCTCAAGCCAGTGAATTATTACAAAATTGGGGGCGGAGCACCAGAAACTAATAAAACCGCACATAGAGCAGGCCCTAAAGAAGAATTATTTTAGAGGAATCATTCATCAACCTGAACCATCCCAATCACCCATTGCTGGATAAAAAACTACAGCACCCAAACAAACGGCTAGTATGCAAAAATTACCACCAAATCATAGGAATAACACGGAGGATAATAAAACAAGGTTAGAATAATCATATAAAAACTTTATAATAAATTTAACCTTACAGATTTCCTACTTGTAAAATATTTAACTGCATACCAGTAAATATATCTATAACATTAGTATAGTCAATTTATTAGCAATCTTGCACTAAATTAATTTCGAAATTAGACTACATTATCACATACTAGTAAATATATCAATAACAATGATAATGCCAATTAATTAGCAATCTTATGCGAAAATAATTTCAAACTTAAATTTATCTTGTACATATCATAAAATTGTAGTTTCTTAATTTATCAGAAAGGAAATCTAGATAATTATTTGGAATACCTAAACAAATGACAACTAATTTAACTAACCTTCCAGATCATTTAATAATAATTTCTTAATTTAATTAATTATACCCACCTATGAGATATACATATATGCGTATGAACATAGCAAACATTTATATAATTTTAAAACTTTGCAGATATCCTCAGAATTGATTTCTAAATTAGACTATAGTACCACATACTAGTAAATATAGCAATAACGGTTTGATTTAGTAAAGTAATTGGCGGTCTTATGCTAGATTAAGTTCAAGTTTACGTTTATCTTATACTTATCTGAAAATGGTGGATTTTGATTCATCAAGAGGAAGATCTAAGTAATTATTTGAAATGCTTAAACAAATAACAACTAATTTAACAAACTTTTCAGACCATTTAACGATAATTTCCTAATCTAGCTAACTATACCCACACATAAGTTACACATATGTGTATACAATCATGGGAAACTTTTATAACAAAACTTTAAACTGTACAGATTTCCACCTTGAAAATATCAAATACATCATAACATAATAATAAATATAAAATTAAATATAGTTAACTAATTAGCGATTTTACTCCAAAATATTTCAAATTTAAATTTATCTTGTATATATCAGTAAATTGTAGATATTTGATTTACCAAGAGGGAAATCTAAATAATCATTTAGAATACTTTAACAATACAACCAATTTAACAAACTTCTCTGACCATTCAATAATAACTTCTTAACTTAGTCAACCATAACTACCTACAACTGGTACATATATTTTCAATTATAAAAAAAAACCTTTGTAATGAATTTAAACATCACAGATTTCCTCCTTGTAATATATATCAAGTTACTTTGGTACATACAGTAAATATATTGATTAAAACTAAATATAGTCAATCAATTTATCATTTGGTGCTAAAATGAATTCAAAATCTAAACATTTCTTATACATGTCAGATAATCATAATTTTGATTTACCAAGAAGGAAATCTAGATAATAATTCAAATACATACAACCAATCTCACAAATTTCTCAGACCGTTCCATAATAATCTCTTAACTTAGTTTACTACACCCTCCCACAATTTGTACACATGTATGTACATCTGATAATTCACCACATTTTATAGTGAAACCGCTGAATGAACTCCGTGGCGGGAGCGAAACGTCCGGTAAAGCCAAGCAGGAGCCTAAACGGCACCCAAAGCTAATCTTAAATTAAATTATAATACTACAATTCCAAACATCGAACGTATTCAAACCGCTGAATATGATTCCACTTATTCATCCATTACCAGTTCCGGGAAGGTAATGCAACATGACAAAACTTAACACTTCATTAAACCAAGTTCAATTAAATGTACCAATACAAACAAACTTCTGTCACTAAAAGAAATGATTCAATTCAAACATCTCTAAACTAATTCAAATCAGATAATAAATTTAAATAAATTCGCAATAATATTACAATAAAAAATACAAAACAATCGAGACTTATAATCTATGCTCATGATGATAGAATACAGTAATTAACATACATGTTAGTGTCTAAGATACTTGCTATAGTCAGGTTAATGTGGTCTGGTCTGACCTCGGACACACTGCTAAACTAATAATGAGTAATAGGAGTAGTGCACCTATAAGCTCACTCCATGGCATCATATATATTTCAATAAAATATAGTATGTTTTTTAGCCCCCAGCACTTCTAGCTTTATGCCAAAAAATAACATATATAATAGGAAATAATACTTCACACTAACACCATTTTGGCTGTGAGGCTTTTGAACGGTACACAGGTTTCTAAACTGATTGAAATAAATGAAATACAATATAACTTAATAAAATAAAATTACAATCCTTAAGTCTGGTTCGGGTTGTCCCATACTGCGCCCACACACAACCATATGTAGGAATGGAAAGTTGTGCACCACCCTACCATTTAAACCATCATATATATTATCTAAACAATAATATAGCATGTGGTTTAAACCCCTGCACCTACTCTACAAAGTGTAGCAATACACAATGTAAAGAAAGTTCATGCTTTAACGCTCCGCAAAATGGGCATCACCTAATCCTCTCATTAACGGTCCTAGCTTGACTTCGTGAGACAAGTGGAATGGTGACTTTCTCCTGGTGTCTCGCTGGTTTGGTGTGACGGGAAAGGGGGATAGATCCGGGAGGGTAAACAAATCTAACAATTCTAACCATTTCAATGTGGGGGTGGGGTGACACAATCTGAGCCATGACAATTACACAATCAGCTCACATATATTATAGAATCCTATAATCTATTCCAAATATATAAATATATAAAATTTATAACTTTTCATCATATAACTGAGTATTGTTCATGAGCATCATAATTAATACTAACCATACCCTATTTAACAATTACCCCCCCCCCCACCCATACCACTAACAAACGTTATAATAAGTAATATAACCAAGTTCCACGACTTTAATTACTACGTAGAACATACATATACATATTTTACAGATCAATAATGGATCAACTACAACTAAAAATAGTTGAAGGAGGCTTTGTAAACCTCACCAAAGTAGAACTCAGCCATAACATGAAAGCATTGTTATCCTACGGACCCAAATTCGTAATTCCCAGACAAAAACTAAACCTCACAGACATTATATACTTAACAGAAGAAGTAGCGGACAACATTACAACTGAATACCCGATGCAGCACACCACCAAAATATTGGAACTTACTAAGGCCATAATTAAATACATTGGTCATACCAAAAAACAAAGATACACCAATATAGAAAAAACCATTTTAAACACAACAATGGACCTAAAATTATTCATACTACAAAGCAAGGACTTGATAATCCTTGAAGCAGACAAAGGAAAGGTCACGGTGATAATGTACAGAATACTATACAACACCTTAATCGAAACTATGATAAAAAATGCTACAAATAATGGACTATACACACAAATTAATTCCAGCAATATACCAAGAATACATAGATCTCTAGACTTATCACTACAGGCTAAAATCAAATTAATAAAACAACAAGGATTCATAATAGATAAAGGAAACACCACCATACCTAGCAAAGAGGATAACAAAATCTTAAGAGAAATTATACACTATAAAAATGAAATCAGTACCATGTACCCTGTAATCAAACTACATAAAGATACCTTCAAAATGAGACCAATTGTATGTAAAACTACTGCCATAAACACCATCATAGGTAAACATATAAATAATGCCCTAGACTACATTAAAACAGCACCACAGTTCAGAATAGACTTAAATGTATACAACAAAAATACATTTATTAATGAAGTCAAAAATATAATACCTAAAACAGGATATGCAATGTACACACTAGATCTTGTGGACATGTACAACAACATTAACATAACGAACCTATTGAAGATGCTGAGTATACCGTTGAAACAACACATTAATAAAAGATACAAAATAGGAACATTAATAACATTCATAGAATTTTATATAAGAACAGCAAACTACTTCAAAATAAATAACCAAATATTCAAACAAACCAAAGGACTACCAATGGGTGGCAAAACTTCGGGTAAATATGCTAGTGTTTACATAGACTTTATATTAAATAAAATATACGGAGGACTAAAAAACATGGGAGTTGATTTCATGAGAATATATGTAGACGACTTTATCATATATGCCAAAGAATCCAACATAGACCTAATCAAACAAACCCTGGAACACAATCTACAAATGAAATTAACAATAGAAAAAGAAAATAATGGATACATAGATTACTTGGATCTCATCATAGTAACCCTCCTAGGAAACATAACTACAATATGGAACAAAAAAAGCTATACATCCAGCAGACTTATTAATTACAACTCAAACATCCCAAAGCATATAAAAATAAACACACTAACGGAAAGAATAAACTATGCAATAATAGCCACTGACATAATTTTCCTTGATACTATCCTGGAGGAATTTTACAAGGAAAGTAAAGATAACAGCTACCCACATGCTATCACCATTGATTGTTACCGACGCGCAATTAGCAAAAATAACACAACATCGCAAAAAAACGGAATTGTACAAACATACATAAACAAACTCATGGCAAGACTCAACTACACCTCCAACCTAAACACATCGTATGATCACAATACTAAGCATAACTACAAATTCAGTGGACGAAGAATAATTAAAATACCATACTATAACAACAAAACACTACATATAGCCAATATAATTAATAAAATTACAACCAACCTCACTACCATTATATGTAATAAACATGAACACAGGTTAAGAAACCAATATAACCGAAGAAACGTGATTAAGAAATATGAACTAAACACAGCATACAATGCATATACCAACAAACCAACACATTGGTATAAAATCATACAAATACGATGTGCAAACTGTGATACCCAATACATTGCACACACAAGCAAACTGGGCATTGAACTCACAATCCTCAAATACTCCAAACCCAACAAACCAATCTACCTACGCAACAATATGTTACAACACAATATTGATAACAACATAGCAATCATCACAAAAATGGCAGATCATAAAAGAGCAGACAAATACATACTAGCATATATTCTTGCAAACAAAAATAATAAAAAGAATAAAAAACAGGAAATAATTCACCTAACAGATAAGTTCAAAGTTTATATTTGGATCTATCTTGTACACACCATAAAATTGTGAGCCTGAATTTTCCAGGAAGCCTACACGGCATATCCTACTAAATTCTCAAAAAAGGTCTACAATATCAACACCCCCAAAAATAGTATAGTGTAAAATTGAGATTAGCCTAAAAATCAAAATAATACAAGAAACTCTACTAAACAATTCAACGTAAGAAATTATAACTTCAACCTAATCATCAAATTAATATGGCCCTACCAAAAATTTACTATACATGGCAGCATCATACAAAACTGTCATATTACATTGGAATAATTCCCATACGCACGAATAAGTTCTACTAATAACAATATGGAAGTTACAAATGTGAGACACATATAACTAGGGCAAACGGGAGAAAACACAACGAATTCAACACATGAGGTGAACCTGACCTACTTATAGGCATCTAATTCACAGAGTTAACATTCTAATTGGAACCACTCTGAAATCTAAACGTAGTGATCAGTGCAATAAATTTCTGTGTTTTAGCTAAAATCTAAAGATATTAACCTCACCCAGCAATGGATTAAGCCACTGTACATCGGCAACGAAGGAATAAAAGTAACATCATAGTCATCAGATAAATAAAAAGCTCAAGCCAGTGAATTGTTACAAAATTGAGGGCGGAGCACCAGAAACTAATAAAACCGCACATAGAGCAGGCCCTAAAGAAGAATTATTTTAGAGGAATCATTCATCAACCTGAACCATCCCAATCACCCATTGCTGGATAAAAAACTACAGCACCCAAACAAACGGCTAGTATGCAAAAATTACCACCAAATCATAGGAATAACACGGAGGATAATAAAACAAGGTTAGAATAATCATATAAAAACTTTATAATAAATTTAACCTTACAGATTTCCTACTTGTAAAATATTTAACTGCATACCAGTAAATATATCTATAACATTAGTATAGTCAATTTATTAGCAATCTTGCACTAAATTAATTTCGAAATTAGACTACATTATCACATACTAGTAAATATATCAATAACAATGATAATGCCAATTAATTAGCAATCTTATGCGAAAATAATTTCAAACTTAAATTTATCTTGTACATATCATAAAATTGTAGTTTCTTAATTTATCAGAAAGGAAATCTAGATAATTATTTGGAATACCTAAACAAATGACAACTAATTTAACTAACCTTTCAGATCATTTAATAATAATTTCTTAATTTAATTAATTATACCCACCTATGAGATATACATATATGCGTATGAACATAGCAAACATTTATATAATTTTAAAACTTTGCAGATATCCTCAGAATTGATTTCTAAATTAGACTATAGTACCACATACTAGTAAATATAGCAATAACGGTTTGATTTAGTAAAGTAATTGGCGGTCTTATGCTAGATTAAGTTCAAGTTTAAGTTTATCTTATACTTATCTGAAAATGGTGGATTTTGATTCATCAGGAGGAAGATCTAAGTAATTATTTGAAATGCTTAAACAAATAACAACTAATTTAACAAACTTTTCAGACCATTTAACGATAATTTCCTAATCTAGCTAACTATACCCATACATAAGTTACACATATGTGTATACAATCATGGGAAACTTTTATAACAAAACTTTAAACTGTACAGATTTCCACCTTGAAAATATCAAATACATCATAACATAATAATAAATATAAAATTAAATATAGTTAACTAATTAGCGATTTTACTCCAAAATATTTCAAATTTAAATTTATCTTGTATATATCAGTAAATTGTAGATATTTGATTTACCAAGAGGGAAATCTAAATAATCATTTAGAATACTTTAACAATACAACCAATTTAACAAACTTCTCTGACCATTCAATAATAACTTCTTAACTTAGTCAACCATAACTACCTACAACTGGTACATATATTTTCAATTATAAAAAAAAAAACCTTTGTAATGAATTTAAACATCACAGATTTCCTCCTTGTAATATATATCAAGTTACTTTGGTACATACAGTAAATATATTGATTAAAACTAAATATAGTCAATCAATTTATCATTTGGTGCTAAAATGAATTCAAAATCTAAACATTTCTTATACATGTCAGATAATCATAATTTTGATTTACCAAGAAGGAAATCTAGATAATAATTCAAATACAACCAATCTCACAAATTTCTCAGACCGTTCCATAATAATCTCTTAACTTAGTTTACTACACCCTCCCACAATTTGTACACATGTATGTACATCTGATAATTCACCACATTTTATAGTGAAACCGCTGAATGAACTCCGTGGCGGGAGCGAAACGTCCGGTAAAGCCAAGCAGGAGCCTAAACGGCACCCAAAGCTAATCTTAAATTAAATTATAATACTACAATTCCAAACATCGAACATATTCAAACCGCTGAATATGATTCCACTTATTCATCCTGTTGAGTCGTATACGAAATTACATTAAAATTAAAACACAAAAACATAAATTCATAATTTAAGTCTGTGAATTCTCAAATATAGTAGAACAATAGGTTTTTTTATTATCAGTCATATTTGCTAGTACGAGTATATACATATGTACATCGATCTGTCCAGTACCTAGAAGCAGCAAATTGTAACTACATTTTTTATATGCAGATCAGATATTACGTACATACATACATATATATTAATTCAGTAGATTGTACATTACAGGGAATTAGGTCCAGTTATCGTTGTGAGCAGACAAGAAAATGAAATTGTTTTGCTAGGGATCAGTTAGTTCGATTTGTGCATTTGCTGAAGAACAATAATATTAGAATCTGCATTCGGATAGCAGACAAAATAACGGAGTTTGTGCAATTAATTGAATTTAATAAAATGTTTAAAGTTTTTTAATAAATGATAACTCGTGTTTTCATTTGCAATAGTCCACTACATTACATTTTGGTCATTTCGAGCCGGATATTTTTTCGAACATTGGTTGGCACTGGACTCGGTTCACGTAGACTTTGGTGCATTTTTGTGAGTGAAATTGTGCTATTTTTTGTGATCGCGAAACATAATCGATCGTTGTTTTGTGTAATCACTGAAATTCCGTCAAGATAAATATCGTTTTATCATAAAGGCAAGTACCATCATCAGTAGAATCGCATGGCGCGTGTGGTGTGCCTTGAAAACTCATAAGTCTCGATCAGTAGTGCTTTCGCATCGGTCGTAATAATTAAAATCGGTATCGTATCGAATCTTATCTCGCGTAAAATAAATCACCTTAGGGAAGTGATGGTATACATAGCAATAGCTATAAAGATTTTTGCGAACTGAAAGTTTTGTTTTTTTATTTTCAAAAGTATTTTTCGTTCGTTGTAACTGAATTCAATAAACAGTTAATCGTGTGCAGTTTGTGAGTAGACTGATTGCGATTTTAATGAACAGTTATTGTGGTATATGAAATACTTCGTGAATAAAGGACTGAATTGAGTGTCGCTGCACTAGGAGTTACAGCGGCTTTTATTTTTTTTATTTTTTGTAAATAGAGGTTATAAGATAGCATTGAATCACGTGCTAAATCCAGGTAAAATTGTTTCAATTTCATTCTTACAATTAATAGAGCAATGGCGGATTTAACTAAACGGCGATCAACGCTACAAGGTTCCATAACAAAAATAAAAAATTTTCTTGAAGCAAATAGCGCTAAGTTAAACGTCTATCAGTTACAATGTCGACTAAGTCTATTAGAATCGTATTTTGAGGAAGCCATGTCAATCCAAAGGGAAATTGAAAAGGATGATTCAGAAACAGATTTAACGAAATGGAATGTTCTTGAAGACTCCTATTGTACGACCAAGGCTAATATTTTGGAATTAATTGATCAACATTCGAAGCCTTTGACACCTACTAGTATCAATACTCAAACTTCATTTTCCACCACGCCATGTCATTCAGTTAAATTGCCAAAGTTAAAACTTCCAGAGTTTTCGGGTAGGTACACGGAGTGGACAGATTTCATTAATGCCTTCACTACGTTAGTTGATAAAAACAGTGAATTGTCGGACATCGAAAAATTTGCACATTTACGGTCATGCCTAAGTGAACGCCCGTTAAAGGTAATAAAGGCCCTTGAAACCTCTCCTGCTAATTATCAAACTGCATTAACGCTCTTGAAGTCGCGCTATGACAATAAAGGCATAATTCTCCAGACTCACATTAGAGAAATTTTTGAACTGCCTACTGTTTCAAAAGGCTCCGGTACGCAACTAAGAAATATTGTAGACTCAGCAAATGCTCATTTACGTGCATTACAGTCACTAGGTAAGACAGAAAATGTGTTAGATGCCATGCTGTTACATTTAATGCTTCTCAAGGTTGATATTGAAACTCGGTCCAAATGGGAAGAACATAAGTCAGCTGATACCTTGCCCAATTGGGATGAATTTTCAAAATTTTTAAACAACAGAAGTACTGTTCTTGAAAGCTCAGGCATTAGCTCGAAGCCTAGCTCTTTCAGTAATTCGTCAAATAAACGTTTTTTGCCGGTTCCGTCGTCTTCGAAGACACATTCATCTTTAGTGTCCTCGTCTAGTTCAAGGCAATGTCTTTGCTGTAACAGTGGCGAACACAGCATCCTCCAATGCTCAAGATTTGTAAAGATGTCACCAGTAGAAAGATATTATGAAGCAAAACGGCTTAGGTTATGTCTAACTTGTCTGTGTCGTGGGCACCCGGTAAAAAAGTGTTCTGAAAAAATGCTCATCTTGCGGGGGCATGCATCATATATTGCTCCATCGTCCTACAGTTCGTTCAACTAGTGAAAGCTTTGCTAATTCAAGCGCTGCCGTGTCAGCACAGAACTTCTCGGCATCTAACGAAAACAAAGTTGAGTCATTGTCATCAGTTAATAATATCAGTTCACTGAAGGTCTCACTTCGTTCAAACTCAGATTCCCTTGAAACGAGCAATTCTGTGGGGCAGGTGACCCAAATCCTTTTAGCTACCGCTACCGTCCTTGTCAGAGACAATTGTGGCACATTTTTGCCTTGTAGAGCTCTTCTTGACTCGGCCTCTCAGGTAAATTTCGTAACCGAACGGTTAGTTCAGCGGTTGCAGTTAAAACGATTGAAAGTATTCGGTGATATCAGCGGTATCGGAGATACAAGTGCACGTGTAAGGCATAAGGTGGCGACATCTATTAGATCAAGGGTTTCTGATTTTTCTGTGGATTTGGAATTTTGGACACTGTCAACCATTACTGATCTACACCCCAAGGTTACGTTTGAAAAGGCAGATCTGAATATTCCCAATGAATTAAAGCTGGCAGACCCCATGTTTAACAAGCCTCAAAAGGTTGACATTCTTCTTGGAGCTGAGGTATTTTTTGAGCTTCTTGAGTCGGGTCAGATAAAGCTTGGAAGTAACTCCCCTATCCTTCAAGAGACTAAATTGGGATGGATTGTGTCTGGTGTTTGCACTCAAATGTCTGGTCATACTTCATTGTGTAGTTCACTAAAAAGGATTGCAGAAGGTGATAACGAAGGAAACATTTGTTCTATAAGCAAGTTGCTCGACAGGTTTTGGGTCATCGAAAGCATAAATCAACCATTGAAATATCTAAAAAAGGAACAACAAGAATGTGAAGATCATTTTTTAAAACATATTTTGCAATCGTCATCTGGTCAACTCATCGTTAGTCTTCCCTTTCGTAAAGATCCTTCGTGCCTAGGATTATCTTCTCACATCGCTTATAGAAGATTTCTTAACTTGGAAAAGAGATTAGAAAGGATGCCAGATATTAAGTCTCAATATTCAGAATTTATGTTAGAATACGAAAATTTGGACCACATGGAAGAGGTGAAAGGTTCCATTCTTTCCTCTCCTCACTATATCATGCCACATCACTGCGTCCTCCGCCCAGAAAGCTCCACCACTAAGCTTAGAGTGGTTTTTGACGCATCTTGTCGTACAAACAATAACGTGTCCCTGAATGAAATCATGATGGTCGGTCCGACTGTACAGCCTGAGTTGTTCGAGATTGTTTTCAGATTTCGTCTTAAGAAATATGCATTGACAGCAGACGTTTCCAAAATGTACCGCCAGATCCTATTGGCTTCAGAGGATCGAAATTTTCAGTGCATCTATTGGAGAAACAATCCTCAGGACCCTTTAAGAATATATCGTTTGAAAACAGTAACATATGGTACAGCAGCAGCTCCATATTTAGCTACTAGATGCCTGAATTACTTAGCAGACTCTGAAAATGCGGTAAAACCTACTGGAGCAAAGGTAATAAAATCTGATTTTTACGTAGACGATATGCTGACAGGAGCAAACACAATTGAAGAAGCGCAACAAATCATAGCTGAAGTCACCTCCATTCTCGCTTGCGGAAAACTAGAATTGAGGAAGTGGTGTTCGAATGAGCCAAGGTTGTTGGAAGGCATTTCGGAAGAAAACAGAGAAAAGATGCTGAGATTAAACAATTCGGATTTCACGAAAGCACTGGGGATTGCTTGGAATCCCATTGATGATATTTTTCAATTTTTTGTTTCGGATATTAAAATTTCATCTCCTGTAACCAAACGCCAGGTATTGTCCATCATAGCCCGTATCTTCGATCCTCTTGGCCTTATCAATCCAATCACGGTCCTAGCTAAAGTATTTATGCAAGAGCTTTGGATCTTAAAAACAGATTGGGATGAGCCACTTCCTCAAGAAAAACACACGAAATTCGAAGAATTCTGTCATCAATTGCACTTCATCAATCAATTTAAAATTCCCCGATTTGTATCATTGGACAAAGACATCGTTAGTATGCAGCTGCATGGATTTTGTGATGCATCGGAGAGAGCATATGGTTGCTGTATTTATCTTCGCACAGTGAATTGTTCAGGGCAGACTTTAGTAAAACTGTTATGTGCCAAATCACGCGTAGCGCCGATCAAGACAATTTCTTTACCTCGCTTGGAGCTTTGTGGAGCGCAATTGCTGGCTCAACTTCTTCATCGAATCGTTAATAATTTTGGATCGAAGGTTAGTAAAACTATTTGTTGGACAGATTCGAAGATCGTTCTGGAGTGGCTGGCTGAGCAAACACTTGCTGGAATCATGTGCCTTCAGGGGAAAATCCTGCCGACCTCGTCTCACGTGGCGTCCTACCACAACACCTTCTAAACTCAAATCTTTGGTTCAATGGTCCAAATTTTCTTGCTCTCTCGGAATCGAATTGGCCAAAGGCAACATTCCTCAAGACTGTCACTCCGGAAAAAAGGAATAGGAAGTCCTGTTTAGTTATTTCAAGTGTACATCCTGTTGAAGATATCATCAAGAATATAAAGTATGTGAACTCGTTTAAAACTCTTCAAAGAACAATAGCGTTCGTGCTTCGATTTATCAACAATTCAAAAAAAAACAAAGGATCAGCGTATTACTGGTGAGCTGACAACTGGAGAACTAGAAGATTCTCTGAGAACAATGATTTGGAATTTGCAGCAAATAGAATTTAAGGAAGATTATCTTCAATTACAACGAAATTTATCCGTCAGTCTGAAGAGCCCCATCAAAAGTTTAAATGCTTTCCTCGATGAATGTTCGAAAAAGAGACTGATTAGAGTAGGAGGGCGACTGCAGAAAGCAGATCACCTACCTGTTGCTACGAAATTTCCCATTCTTCTTCCGAAAAAACATCCTTTTACGTCCTCGCTTATCGCTTACTTACACCTTAAAAATTTTCACGCAGGGCCGCAAGCACTAGTAGCAATTATCAGGCAGAGGTTTTGGATCGTGAATGCTCGAGATGTTGTTCGGAAAGAAGTGCATCGTTGTCTACGCTGTTTTCGCTCCAAACCACTAGTGATGAATCAACTTATGGGTAACTTACCAGCGCATCGCATTGAACCTGCTAGACCATTTATTAATGCAGGAGTAGATTTTGCTGGACCGATATGGATACATTTTAAGGTTCGTGGAAAGCGCCCCGAAAAGGCATATATCTCTCTTTTTATTTGCTTCAGTACCAAGGCCATACATCTCGAAGTCGTTTCCAATTTAACGGCAGAAGCGTTTATAGCGGCACTTAAAAGGTTTATCGCTCGACGTGGACGTTGCCAAACCATCTATTGCGATAACGCCACTAACTTTATTGGTGCCAATCGTCAGTTAAAAGAGCTGCATAAGATGTTCAATTTGCAACAGAATCAAGATCTGATACGAAGGATGTGTGCAGAAGATGGCATAACTTTTCGACCGATTCCACCTAGATCGCCTCATTTTGGTGGCCTTTGGGAAGCTGCGATTAAATCTGCTAAGTCTCACCTCTACAAAACTGTCAATAGTTCCTCGCTAACGTTTGAAGAATTAGCAACAGTAGCAGCCCAAATTGAAGCTATTTTAAATTCGCGGCCCATTACAGCGTTGTCTAGCGACCCATCCGATTTAGAAGCCCTTACTCCGGGCCACTTTTTAATAGGGGAACCTTTAACGTCAATCGTAGAGCCGGACATTACAAATCTGACTTTATCTCGGCTGTCTCGATGGCAGCGCATTTGCGCTTTGAGTCAACAGTTCTGGAAGCGTTGGTCCAGCGAATATCTGGTGCAACTTCAACAACGAGCAAAATGGAAATCTAGTGCTCCCAATGTTGCTATTAATACTTTGGTTCTCATCGCAGATGATGATTTGCCTCCGCAAAAATGGTTGCTAGGAAGAATCGTTGAAGTATTCAAAGGACCTGATGGAAAAGTTCGAGTGGTATCAATCAAAACAAAAAATGGGATTTTCAAGCGAGCTATACACCGCATCTGTGCTCTGCCGATTGAGACTCAAGGCCAATAGTGATTGAAGGCAGACTCTTCAAGGTGGGCGGAATGTTGAGTCGTATACGAAATTACATTAAAATTAAAACACAAAAACATAAATTCATAATTTAAGTCTGTGAATTCTCAAATATAGTAGAACAATAGGTTTTTTTATTATCAGTCATATTTGCTAGTACGAGTATATACATATGTACATCGATCTGTCCAGTACCTAGAAGCAGCAAATTGTAACTACATTTTTTATATGCAGATCAGATATTACGTACATACATACATATATATTAATTCAGTAGATTGTACATTACAGGGAATTAGGTCCAGTTATCGTTGTGAGCAGACAAGAAAATGAAATTGTTTTGCTAGGGATCAGTTAGTTCGATTTGTGCATTTGCTGAAGAACAATAATATTAGAATCTGCATTCGGATAGCAGACAAAATAACGGAGTTTGTGCAATTAATTGAATTTAATAAAATGTTTAAAGTTTTTTAATAAATGATAACTCGTGTTTTCATTTGCAATAGTCCACTACATTACACATCCATTACCAGTTCCGGGAAGGTAATGCAACATGACAAAACTTAACACTTCATTAAACCAAGTTCAATGAAATGTACCAATACAAACAAACTTCTGTCACTAAAAGAAATGATTCAATTCAAACATCTCTAAACTAATTCAAATCAGATAATAAATTTAAATAAATTCGCAATAATATTACAATAAAAAATACAAAACAATCGAGACTTATAATCTATGCTTATGATGATAGAATACAGTAATTAACATACATGTTAGTGTCTAAGATACTTGCTATAGTCAGGTTAATGTGGTCTGGTCTGACCTCGGACACACTGCTAAACTAATAATGAGTAATAGGAGTAGTGCACCTATAAGCTCACTCCATGGCATCATATATATTTCAATAAAATATAGTATGTTTTTTAGCCCCCAGCACTTCTAGCTTTATGCCAAAAAATAACATCTATAATAGGAAATAATACTTCACACTAACACCATTTTGGCTGTGAGGCTTTTGAACGGTACACAGGTTTCTAAACTGATTGAAATAAATGAAATACAATATAACTTAATAAAATAAAATTACAATCCTTAAGTCTGGTTCGGGTTGTCCCATACTGCGCCCACACACAACCATATGTAGGAATGGAAAGTTGTGCACCACCCTACCATTTCAACCATCATATATATTATCTAAACAATAATATAGCATGTGGTTTAAACCCCTGCACCTACTCTACAAAGTGTAGCAATACACAATGTAAAGAAAGTTCATGCTTTAACGCTCCGCAAAATGGGCATCACCTAATCCTCTCATTAACGGTCCTAGCTTGACTTCGTGAGACAAGTGGAATGGTGACTTTCTCCTGGTGTCTCGCTGGTTTGGTGTGACGGGAAAGGGGGATAGATCCGGGAGGGTAAACAAATCTAACAATTCTAACCATTTCAATGTGGGGGTGGGGTGACACAATCTGAGCCATGACAATTACACAATCAGCTCACATATATTATAGAATCCTATAATCTATTCCAAATATATAAATATATAAAATCTTATAACTTTTCATCATATAACTGAGTATTGTTCATGAGCATCATAATTAATACTAACCATACCCTATTTAACAATTACCCCCCCCCCCCTCCATACCACTAACAAACGTTATAATAAGTAATATAACCAAGTTCCACGACTTTAATTACTACGTAGAACATACATATTTTACAGATCAATAATGGATCAACTACAACTAAAAATAGTTGAAGGAGGCTTTGTAAACCTCACCAAAGTAGAACTCAGCCATAACATGAAAGCATTGTTATCCTACGGACCCAAATTCGTAATTCCCAGACAAAAACTAAACCTCACAGACATTATATACTTAACAGAAGAAGTAGCAGACAACATTACAACTGAATACCCGATGCAGCACACCACCAAAATATTGGAACTTACTAAGGCCATAATTAAATACATTGGTCATACCAAAAAACAAAGATACACCAATATAGAAAAAGCCATTTTAAACACAACAATGGACCTAAAATTATTCATACTACAAAGCAAGGACTTGATAATCCTTGAAGCAGACAAAGGAAAGGTCACGGTGATAATGTACAGAATACTATACAACACCTTAATCGAAACCATGATAAAAAATGCTACAAATAATGGACTATACACACAAATTAATTCCAGCAATATACCAAGAATACATAGAGCTCTAGACTTATCACTACAGGCTAAAATCAAATTAATAAAACAACAAGGATTCATAATAGATAAAGGAAACACCACCATACCTAGCAAAGAGGATAACAAAATCTTAAGAGAAATTATACACTATAAAAATGAAATCAGTACCATGTACCCTGTAATCAAACTACATAAAGATACCTTCAAAATGAGACCAATTGTATGTAAAACTACTGCCATAAACACCACCATAGGTAAACATATAAATAATGCCCTAGACTACATTAAAACAGCACCACAGTTCAGAATAGACTTAAATGTATACAACAAAAATACATTTATTAATGAAGTCAAAAATATAATACCTAAAACAGGATATGCAATGTACACACTAGATCTTGTGGACATGTACAACAACATTAACATAACGAACCTATTGAAGATGCTGAGTATACCGTTGAAACAACACATTAATAAAAGATACAAAATAGGAACATTAATAACATTCATAGAATTTGATATAAGAACAGCAAACTACTTCAAAATAAATAACCAAATATTCAAACAAACCAAAGGACTACCAATGGGTGGCAAAACTTCGGGTAAATATGCTAGTGTTTACATAGACTTTATATTAAATAAAATATACGGAGGACTAAAAAACATGGGAGTTGATTTCATGAGAATATATGTAGACGACTTTATCATATATGCCAAAGAATCCAACATAGACCTAATCAAACAAACCCTGGAACACAATCTACAAATGAAATTAACAATAGAAAAAGAAAATAATGGATACATAGATTACTTGGATCTCATCATAGTAACCCTCCTAGGAAACATAACTACAATATGGAACAAAAAAAGCTATACATCCAGCAGACTTATTAATTACAACTCAAACATCCCAAAGCATATAAAAATAAACACACTAACGGAAAGAATAAACTATGCAATAATAGCCACCGACATAATTTTCCTTGATACTATCCTGGAGGAATTTTACAAGGAAAGTAAAGATAACAGCTACCCACATGCTATCACCATTGATTGTTACCGACGCGCAATTAGCAAAAATAACACAACATCGCAAAAAAACGGAATTGTACAAACATACATAAACAAACTCATGGCAAGACTCAACTACACCTCCAACCTAAACACATCGTATGATCACAATACTAAGCATAACTACAAATTCAGTGGACGAAGAATAATTAAAATACCATACTATAACAACAAAACACTACATATAGCCAATATAATTAATAAAATTACAACCAACCTCACTACCATTATATGTAATAAACATGAACACAGGTTAAGAAACCAATATAACCGAAGAAACGTGATTAAGAAATATGAACTAAACACAGCATACAATGCATATACCAACAAACCAACACATTGGTATAAAATCATACAAATACGATGTGCAAACTGTGATACCCAATACATTGCACACACAAGCAAACTGGGCATTGAACTCACAATCCTCAAATACTCCAAACCCAACAAACCAATCTACCTACGCAACAATATGTTACAACACAATATTGATAACAACATAGCAATCATCACAAAAATGGCAGATCATAAAAGAGCAGACAAATACATACTAGCATATATTCTTGCAAACAAAAATAATAAAAAGAATAAAAAACAGGAAATAATTCACCTAACAGATAAGTTCAAAGTTTATATTTGGATCTATCTTGTACACACCATAAAATTGTGAGCCTGAATTTTCCAGGAAGCCTACACGGCATATCCTACTAAATTCTCAAAAAAGGTCTACAATATCAACACCCCCAAAAATAGTATAGTGTAAAATTGAGATTAGCCTAAAAATCAAAATAATACAAGAAACTCTACTAAACAATTCAACGTAAGAAATTATAACTTCAACCTAATCATCAAATTAATATGGCCCTACCAAAAATTTACTATACATGGCAGCATCATACAAAACTGTCATATTACATTGGAATAATTCCCATACGCACGAATAAGTTCTACTAATAACAATATGGAAGTTACAAATGTGAGACACATATAACTAGGGCAAACGGGAGAAAACACAACGAATTCAACACATGAGGTGAACCTGACCTACTTATAGGCATCTAATTCACAGAGTTAACATTCTAATTGGAACCACTCTGAAATCTAAACGTAGTGATCAGTGCAATAAATTTCTGTGTTTTAGCTAAAATCTAAAGATATTAACCTCACCCAGCAATGGATTAAGCCACTGTACATCGGCAACGAAGGAATAAAAGTAACATCATAGTCATCAGATAAATAAAAAGCTCAAGCCAGTGAATTGTTACAAAATTGAGGGCGGAGCACCAGAAACTAATAAAACCGCACATAGAGCAGGCCCTAAAGAAGAATTATTTTAGAGGAATCATTCATCAACCTGAACCATCCCAATCACCCATTGCTGGATAAAAAACTACAGCACCCAAACAAACGGCTAGTATGCAAAAATTACCACCAAATCATAGGAATAACACGGAGGATAATAAAACAAGGTTAGAATAATCATAAAAAAACTTTATAATAAATTTAACCTTACAGATTTCCTACTTGTAAAATATTTAACTGCATACCAGTAAATATATCTATAACATTAGTATAGTCAATTTATTAGCAATCTTGCACTAAATTAATTTCGAAATTAGACTACATTATCACATACTAGTAAATATATCAATAACAATGATAATGCCAATTAATTAGCAATCTTATGCGAAAATAATTTCAAACTTAAATTTATCTTGTACATATCATAAAATTGTAGTTTCTTAATTTATCAGAAAGGAAATCTAGATAATTATTTGGAATACCTAAACAAATGACAACTAATTTAACTAACCTTTCAGATCATTTAATAATAATTTCTTAATTTAATTAATTATACCCACCTATGAGATATACATATATGCGTATGAACATAGCAAACATTTATATAATTTTAAAACTTTGCAGATATCCTCAGAATTGATTTCTAAATTAGACTATAGTACCACATACTAGTAAATATAGCAATAACGGTTTGATTTAGTAAAGTAATTGGCGGTCTTATGCTAGATTAAGTTCAAGTTTAAGTTTATCTTATACTTATCTGAAAATGGTGGATTTTGATTCATCAGGAGGAAGATCTAAGTAATTATTTGAAATGCTTAAACAAATAACAACTAATTTAACAAACTTTTCAGACCATTTAACGATAATTTCCTAATCTAGCTAACTATACCCACACATAAGTTACACATATGTGTATACAATCATGGGAAACTTTTATAACAAAACTTTAAACTGTACAGATTTCCACCTTGAAAATATCAAATACATCATAACATAATAATAAATATAAAATTAAATATAGTTAACTAATTAGCGATTTTACTCCAAAAATTTCAAATTTAAATTTATCTTGTATATATCAGTAAATTGTAGATATTTGATTTACCAAGAGGGAAATCTAAATAATCATTTAGAATACTTTAACAATACAACCAATTTAACAAACTTCTCTGACCATTCAATAATAACTTCTTAACTTAGTCAACCATAACTACCTACAACTGGTACATATATTTTCAATTATAAAAAAAAAAACTTTTGTAATGAATTTAAACATCACAGATTTCCTCCTTGTAATATATATCAAGTTACTTTGGTACATACAGTAAATATATTGATTAAAACTAAATATAGTCAATCAATTTATCATTTGGTGCTAAAATGAATTCAAAATCTAAACATTTCTTATACATGTCAGATAATCATAATTTTGATTTACCAAGAAGGAAATCTAGATAATAATTCAAATACAACCAATCTCACAAATTTCTCAGACCGTTCCATAATAATCTCTTAACTTAGTTTACTACACCCTCCCACAATTTGTACACATGTATGTACATCTGATAATTCACCACATTTTATAGTAAAACCGCTGAATGAACTCCGTGGCGGGATCGAAACGTCCGGTAAAGCCAAGCAGGAGCCTAAACGGCACCCAAAGCTAATCTTAAATTAAATTATAATACTACAATTCCAAACATCGAACATATTCAAACCGCTGAATATGATTCCACTTATTCATCCATTACCAGTTCTGGGAAGGTAATGCAACATGACAAAACTTAACACTTCATTAAACCAAGTTCAATGAAATGTACCAATACAAACAAACTTCTGTCACTAAAAGAAATGATTCAATTCAAACATCTCTAAACTAATTCAAATCAGATAATAAATTTAAATAAATTCGCAATAATATTACAATAAAAAATACAAAACAATCGAGACTTATAATCTATGCTTATGATGATAGAATACAGTAATTAACATACATGTTAGTGTCTAAGATACTTGCTATAGTCAGGTTAATGTGGTCTGGTCTGACCTCGGACACACTGCTAAACTAATAATGAGTAATAGGAGTAGTGCACCTATAAGCTCACTCCATGGCATCATATATATTTCAATAAAATATAGTATGTTTTTTAGCCCCCAGCACTTCTAGCTTTATGCCAAAAAATAACATCTATAATAGGAAATAATACTTCACACTACCACCATTTTGGCTGTGAGGCTTTTGAACGGTACACAGGTTTCTAAACTGATTGAAATAAATGAAATACAATATAACTTAATAAAATAAAATTACAATCCTTAAGTCTGGTTCGGGTTGTCCCATACTGCGCCCACACACAACCATATGTAGGAATGGAAAGTTGTGTTGGTTTAAACCCCTGCACCTACTCTACAAAGTGTAGCAATACACAATGTAAAGAAAGTTCAGTTTTTTGCAAAATTTAATAATTTTTTTGCAAAATTTAATAGTTTTTTTTTGCAAAATTTAATAACGTGATGGTGTAGGACTTTAAGGCCTTGAGGGCAGCTTGACTGTCCGAGAGAATATTAATAGTTGAGCCATTTATGGCTCTTTTAATGCAGGTATTGGCGCATTCTTCTATGGCCAATACCTCGGCCTGGAATACGTTAGGGGTAGAGCCCAGGGCCTTTGACATATGGCATCTGGGGCCGTATACGCCCAGTCCGACTCCACTGTTCGTTTTTGAACCATCTGTATACCACACCTTCGATCCTTGTTGAAAGGACGGTTTAGTGGAACGCCATTGCTGTCGGTTTCCCAAAACCACATCGAATGGTCTTACAAAATCCACCTTGGGTGTGATTATATCAGATATTGTCGTCATTTGCTCAAAGCGTATCTGTTTTACGATACTTAAATGACCAACCAGATTCCCTGGTTTTAACTGTTTCTCCTTTTGCAGTCTAATAGCACTGGAGATTGCTTCCTTTTTCACCTGCAGATGTAGGGGTGGAAGGTTTAGTAAGGCTTCCATGGCTGCTGTAGGACAGGTCCTCATGGCACCAGTTATTCCTAGACAGGCAAGCCGTTGTGTTTTTTGAAGCAGAGCCTCAGCCTTCTTTTCATTAGTTTTTGGCCACCATGCGAGGGCCGCATAGGTGACCATGGGTCTAACAACCGTGGTGTACATCCAGTACATCATTTTTGGCTTCAGACCCCATGTTCTGCCAATGAAGCGACGGCACGTGTAGAGAGATCCTATCGCTCTTTCCGTCACTCTAGACAGATGCGAATTCCAGGAAAGTTTCTTATTTAAGGTGGTCCCAGATATTTGACTTCTTCTGAAAATATCAATTCCGTGTTATCGGCCCCGTTTTTATAGTTCGATACTTTTTCTTGATAGCATTCCTAGTTTTAATAATATCCCTAATTAACTCCCTCTTATTACCCATTTGTATTGATAATTTTTTTTTCAAAACCAATCCGGTCTATTAACAGCTTTATTAACTGGTCTGTTAACAGCTTTAGCTGCTGTCCTAACTGCTTTAAATGATCTGTTAACAGCTTCAACTGCTCTCCTAACTGCTGTATCTGATCTGTTGACTGCTTTAATGGATCTGTTCTATTTATACGGAAATAAATGTATCGAATCCCTGACGGTAACGTCCCCTGCTTAAGGGGCTGTCTTTGTCTACTACCAGAAACCCATATTTATCCTTCCAACACTTAGCACACATATCTCGGAAAGTATCAAAGCTCATATCCGTATTCACATGATCATCATAAGCATGCCTAAGATTTGTATCATCTTATTTAAATAAAATGAGAAAGTTGGCATTATCTCGTACCAAGTGTTTTGGTACATGAGTACAAGTTTGGCAAAGATAGAAACTATCAATGTTATTATGTCGACCCATGCAAAAATAAGAGCGTATGTTGTCTTGTTTCCCACATGCTACATCATCAAAAATAAAAATTGAATTTTGTTTTGCCTCATCAAATGGTATAACATCATCATTATTAGAAAATGTATAATAGCGTAATCCTTTTATGGGTGACAAAAGTTTTCTTAAGTATAAATATTTTGATTGATAGAGTGACTTTGAATACACGTAACATTTTCATAGCTCAAACCATTAGGATGCTCCAGCAAACTAATCATAACATTTGTTTTTCCACAATTGGAGGGGCCAACTATTAGTGCACGTATACTATTTGGTAATAATGAACTATGTCTGCTAATGTCTGTAATATTGCTCCGAAAATCATTATTTCTTATTGGCAGCGATAGATTTTGCTTAATGAACTTCATTTTGAATACTAACTCCAATCTATAATGCATACTAAATTTAAATACTTTTTTAGTTTGTATCTGAATGTTGAAGATTAAAGTCATTCATACTTATGCTTGAGCATAATAAGAAAGGTTCGGGGGTAATTAATACACTCATTAATAAACTGTCGTTTGAATTACACTTACCAGGCTACCAGTATTGTGGACCTGGTACGAAGCTATCAAAAAGATTAGCTCGTGGTGACCCTGGTATTAATCCCTTAGATAGTGCATGTAAAGAACACGATATTGCCTACTCTAAATTAAAAAGTACATCAGATCGCAACATAGCAGATCGGATTTTGGCTGAAAAGGCTTGGAGTCGAGTTAAATCTACTGACGCAAACCTAGGTGAACGTACAAACGCATTGCTAGTTACCAATATCATGAATGCTAAGGCTAAATTTGGGATGGGTATGGCGAAAATGAGGAGTAAGAAGAAAACGAGTACACGAAAGAAAAATAAAAAAGTTAAGAAAAACATTACCCTGAGAACGGTTATCTCAAAGGCACGTAAATCAATTCAAAGGCAAAAACCTGATTCTTTGAACGGAGGCATTGCGTTAGCACGAAAGGAAGTAGGAGATATAATTAAATATAGGAAGAAAAATGTGAAAGTTCCACGAGTCATACCTATACCAAAAACTGGAGGTATTTTACCATTCCTCGTTCCTTTATTTGCTGGCCTTTCTGCTTTAGGATCTTTAGGAGGAGGTGCTGCTACAACTGTTAAAGCTGTTAATGCTGTTAAGGAAGCAAAGGAGCAGCTTAAAGAGAGTAAGAGGCATAATGAAGAAATGGAATCCCGTCTAATAGGGAAAGGTCTTTATCTCAAACCTCATAAAAGGGGATTGGGGTTATACTTAAACCCAGAGCCAAAAAACTATTGAAAACGCTACCTAAAAGACCATTAACTGAGGTAGATTTGCATAAATATGCAAAAGATCTACCATATTTTCGAGGAGTTTTGATGCGAGATAAGCTTCCAAAGAAACTAAATAAGAAGGAATGCGGTATTATCAACTTGGATATATCATCAGGTCCAGGAACTCATTGGGTAGCGTACTATAAAAATGATGAAGATATTCAGTACTTTGATAGCTTTGGAAATTTACAGCCACCATTAGAAATTAGAAAATATTTAACTAGTAATGTAAGGTATAATTATTCCCCATATCAAACATATAACTCAGTAATATGCGGTCATTTATGTTTGAAATTTTTGTATGATTGTTACAATAAATAAAAGAATATGATCATATGTATATATTTTTATTTAAAATATTTCCTTTATACAATAGGAACAACAAGGCCCCTTAATTCTATTATATAAGTTCAATAGTTTGGTTATTCGCAAAAATTCTCTTTTAACATGCCGACAATTACAAGTATCTGGACCTGATGTTGAAGTATTGTAAGCCCAACTGCAGGATGCATAATGCTCCCCATATTTTGAAGTTATAATGTTCATTTCTCTATATTTACTCTAAAAGCGGTAGGATTTTTCTATTTCCTCCTTATGTTCTTCTAGTAACAACTCGTCATACTCTTGCAAGAATCTGCTAATATCGAAATGTTTAACAAATATTTGTACTTCATCATTTAATCTTTCCATGTTTTTTTTTTTTTTTTTTTTTTTTTTTAATTATTATACTACTGAATCCACCTGTGGTTAAAACTGAAATGATTCTCATGCCCTTGTAAATCTATATAAATGAGGAATAAACCACATAATTGCATCATTTTGAATTACACCACAATGTCATTAACACTAACATTAAGCGGAAATTCATCTATATTAACAACTGAGTATTTCCCACCCATAGATTTGCCAAGGGATTATGTATGTGGGTTAATTGATTTCCAAACTTACAATTCAATACCAAATATTGAGAATAAAAAAAATAATCTATTTCACATTCGGAGTGCGGTTATAGAAATACCTACAGGATCATATGAAATAGATGATATAGCTGAATATCTTGAGCATCAATTAAGTAAATTAAGTAAAGAGAGTTACTATATAAAATTGCGTGCGAATAATAACACTTTGAAAAGTGAAATCAAATCTAGTGGACCTATTTACTTTAACAAAGAGGGTACAGTTGGATCACTTTTAGGGTTTAGTAGGCGACAACTGGAACCTATTAAATTGCATGTGTCCGATTTATCAGTTAATATAATTAAAGTTAATACAATAAGAGTAGAATGTAATATAATAAGTGGATCATTCATGAACGATACACGAGTACATACACTACACGAATTCTCTCCAAAGGTGGGGCCTGGTTATAAGATTGTTGAGGTACCAAAGAACGTCATTTATTTACCGCTAACCACCCGAAGAATTACTTCCATCAGCTTAAAGCTACTTGATCAGGACGGTGATTTAATAAATTTTAGGGGTGAAAGAATAACAGCTAGATTACATCTTAAACCACAACATGATATTGTATAATAAGGATAAATTAGGAACGTTAGCTGCCATAAACAACAGTTCTTCTGCAACTCTCATCGAATTTAGACCTCAAAGAGAAAAACGGTGCAAACTTACCCCAGAAAATAAGAAATACTTGAGTACTTTAGGATTTATCATAAAAGACAAACAATGAGTGAAGTTTTGAGTATAAAGGATGCTGTAAGCTATGATAATAGTGTCGCAAAAATTGAATATCATAGTTACTCACCCTTCACGAACTCTTTCAAAAACAATGACGAAATACGTATAGCTATTCAGCATCAAAATATCTATGTACTTCCAAGCGAAAGTTTTATTTATATTGAAGGGAAATTGGAATGCACTCCTAGGGTGGCTGACAAAGCTGTGGATGTAAAATTAACTAATAATGCGATGGCGTTTTTATTCGAGGAGATCCAGTATGAAATAAATGGAGTACAAATTGATCGCAATAAAAATGTTGGTCTTACCTCAACGATAAAGAATAAGCTTTCTTTAAACGAAAGTGAAAGTAAAATGCTTCTAAACTCAGGATGGTCTCTCACCAATATAACTCTTAACTCAGAAGGAAACTTTAATTTTTGTATACCACTAAAATATCTTCTTGGATTTGCTGAAGACTATAAGAAAATAGTTATTAATGCCAAAAATGAACTAGTTTTGATTCGTTCTAGAACGGACCTAAATGCAATTTATGCTAAAGATTGTGATGGCTCAGTAAATATATTTAAATTACAATGGCGTCTGCCACATGTTACTGTAGCTGATATGGAAAAGTTGTCTCTATTGAAAATTACTGAAAGCAATCACCCAATTGAAATGGTATTTCGAAGCTGGGATTTGTATAAATATCCATCACCACCACAGTCCACCCGCCATACATGGACTGTTAAAACAGTTAATCAACTAGAAAAACCAAGATATGTGATTTTTGCTTTACAAACTGACCGTAAAGATTCAAGTGAAAAAGATGCATCCAAATTTGATCATTACAACCTAACAGACCTAAAAGTTTATCTAAATTCTGAAAAATATCCATACAATGATTTAAATATAAAATATAACATAGATCAATACGCTATATTATATGAGATGTATTGTAAATTCCAACAGTCATATTACAACCATTACTCACTAAAGAGCAGTTCAAAAATTTGGCTCCTTTAGTTGTTATTGATTGCTCACGCCAAAATGAATATCTCAAAACTGGTCCTGTAGATGTCAGCATAGAGTTTCAAACATCTGTAAATATACCGAAAAATACTGCTGCATACTGTCTACTTATACATGATAGAATAGTTCAGTACAATCCTCTAACTAGTGAAGTTCATAAACTGTAAAAATGAATTGCATAATTGATATTCAAGGGTTCAAAGGACCTAGAAATACGTTCATCTTAAAGGAAATTGCCATTATAACTCAGGATAATCAACTACAGCACTTTATTTTGAAACCAATATACAACTTTGAAAATCTACCTCCGGAACTACAAAATCAAGCAAGATGGCTAAATCAATATCACCATGGATTTGTTTGGAATGGAGGATTTACTTCACAAGATAGTGTCACTACCCCTTTTAAAGACATTCTCCAAGACAAAATTATATATGTGAAAGGAAATGAAAAAATCAAGTGGATTACCGATATATTAAAGTTGGAAAATAATGTACCAATTTACAATTTAGATGAAAAGGGATGACCTATATCAGAAGAATTAAGAAAAAAATATGCTGATGTAACACGATATGTACTTTCATTAAGTCACATCTTACAACTGAGTGCACAATCTTCATATACATCCAACCATTCAGACAGGTACAAAAATGCGTTTCATCCCATATAGAATCAGCCCAAAACATATTTTTTTTATGCCCCCCGTTGAAACTATGTTAACCTATCTATTGTCAGATTACCAATGATCAGGTGCTGGAAATGAAAATATATTTATACTGGAATTCTTCCAACCTTTTCAGGACTCAAGAACGTACATATACATTGATACCAATAACTCTAAAATTTTTTTCCACCCTTTGACTGTATAAAATTAAATGAAACTAAATAAATGTTATTCAAATATATAAATATTTATTTGTTTATTTTGTTTATTTTAAATAGTTGTACATATTTGGTATTTTATGCGCATAATTAATTTCATTTTCTTCTACATCATCATCATCATCATTGTCATCATCATCACCATCATCATTGTCACTAATAATGAATTTTAAATTATAAGTTTTATTAGGATGAAACTCATTAATAATTTTATAGGTTTGCTTGTTATTGATGTCATTGATAACATCTTCCGAGAGGTTACTGAATCGGGCTGGTAAATATAGGTAGTTATCATCCAATTCCAGCATTAGCTTTTCACCAAAACTAGTACTTTTCCTAGTAACGTTGAGAATTTTATATGTTTTGTTTACATCCATTTTTGTAACAGAGAGTGTCGGCTTGAAGTTAAATCCATTTAAAATAGCTAGATATTTAGTATCAGGTTTTGGCGTTGGAGTTACGGAATTATCATCTCTCATCCTCCGGGTTCTTTTAATATGCAACTTTTTTGAATTATCACAATCCATTTTATCCTGAGTGATGTATCAGATAGTACTTTATTATACAAAATTCAAAGCCTTACTAATGTCCAAACAATTATTATCGAAAGGTTTTATAGAGCAAATATAAAAAGAAAAACAATGGTGGGGACTTTTTCCACACCCAAAAATTTACCTCATATATGAAACCACAACATCCTGAACACGTGTTATGTATTTAAAAATGTAAAATATTGCAAAACCACAATTTCCTGTACAATATTTTATTCCGCATCATCCTGAGCACGTGTTATGTATTAAAAATATTGCAAAACCAGAACTTCCTGTACAATATTTTATAGAAAAATTTAATTTAAAAATTTAAAACCACAACATCCTGAACATGTGTTATGTATTAAAAAATTAAAAATATTGCAAAACCACAACTTCCTGTACAATATTTTATAGAAAAATTTAATTTAAAAATTTATCTCATTTATGAAACCACAACATCCTGAACACGTGTTATGTATTAAAAATTAAAAATATTGCAAAACCACAACTTCCTGTACAATATTTTATAGAAAAATTTAATTTTTTGTAAAATTTTTCTAAGTCGAAATTAGATCGGGACTTAGAAAAATTTCAAAGGAAAAAAACTTTTTATAAAATTTTTCAGAAATATCCACGTATATATTATTATAAGATTTTCTTCTAGTAGTATAGCTATGTCGGTTCTAGACCACTTTTGATCGAAATTTTTCTAAGTCCAATAAAGTGAAGTATACTGCAATAAAGTGAAGTATACTGCAACATGTATTTCTGGACTTAGAAAAATTTCGATCAAAAGTGGTCTAGAACCGACATAGCTATACTACTAGAAGAAAATCTTATAAGAATTTGGTAACATTATGTTCTATACAAAATGATTAAAAAAAACTTTTTAAAATATATAATTTTTTATTAAACTACATATAGTGCAAAAGCATTAAGAAAGACGGGATATTAGACTACTCTTCGTGTCCGCCTCACACCATACATTTTGTTCTGAAGTCCCATCACCATCAATGTCTCTCCCTAAAAAGGAGCATCACGCAGAAAATGGACGTTGACCGATATGAGTTGCTGCAAATAAAAGGAATTATCCAAATGAAGAATTTAATTTATTTGTTATTGAATTTTCTCCTTACATTTTCTTGTATGAGATATCTATTTCTCAGCGATTGTGCTATGTTTGTTGTATATGTATGTGTTGTTTAGTTTTGAACTACCCCCTGATTCTTTAACTGCTGTATGATTTCAAAAACCCTTTTTGCAGTCTTTCTACATGGTAATAAGAATCGCAATTCATTCACGAGTATATTTGGCACCGTATATTTTGAACCTGTATCATTATCAACACCGTCACCGGTATCATAGCTTTGTTCACTTCCCTCAACTGATTTATTATTATCATCATCATCCTTCTTTTCCCCTTCGCTGTCTTCCTCTTTTATTTGATCGGGGAGTATGTTACCAAAATTATGATCATGCTTGGTGCGTTTTGGTATTATTTAAAAAGGTAGCCGCGCTTTTAAGGATTCTTGGGTTTTTCTCAGTGCTATCATTTTGTTCTGAATATTTTCTGTGGGGCTACAACCGCTTTCATCGGTGATCGTTGATTATAAAGTATCCTCGGGTGTATTTTTCTTTTCACGCTTTTCACTTTTAAGTGAATGTGTCCGCCGTTTCTTATGTCGTAAGAGGCTATAACCACGAATAAATGATTTGTTACACCCTATACATTTAAACATATTGGCGGTTGCTAAAATACTAAGAAAGAACAGCTGAAACAGGTATTTATAACAGCTCAACAGATAATAACAAAACAACACCAAAACAGCATCGGATAACACCAAATAATGCCGCATTACACCAAATTATGCCAAATAACACCAAATTAACAACAAAGCAACACATGCAAACACCAAGTAATGCCAAATTACACCAAATAGCACCAAATTAACACCAAATTAACACCAAAGCAACACCCGGAAACACCAAATAGCCAAATTAACACCAAAGCAACACCACTAAATAACACCCTGGAAACACCAAATAACACCAAACACCATGTTTGAAAAGCTGTTATAAGACCTGTTTTAAAAGCTGTTAAGCTGTTTTAAGAGCTGTTTTAAAAGCTGTTAAGCTGTTATCAGAGCTGTTTTAAAAGCTGTTAAGCTGTTATCAGAGCTGTTTGAAAAGCTGTTAAGCTGTTATCAGAGCTGTTGGGAAAGCTGTTAAGCTGTTATCAGAGCTGTTTGAAAAGCTGTTAATCTGTTAAGCTGTTATCGGAGCTGTCTAAAAAACTGTTAAGCTGTTATCAGAGCTGTCTGGAAAGCTGTTTACCTGTTATCAGAGCTGTTTGAAACGCTGTTAAGCTGTTATCAGAGCTGTTTGAAAAGCTGTTAAGCTGTTATCTGACCTGTTTGAAAAGCTATTAAGCTGTTATCAGACCTGTTTAAAAAGCTGTTAAGCTGTTATCAGACCATTTTAAAAGCTGTTAAGCTGTTAGCTGCTCTGATATCAGCTTAACAGCTTTTTAAACAGGTCTGATAACAGCTTAATAGCTTTTTAAACAGGTCTGATAACAGCTTAACAGCTTTTTAAACAGGTCTGAAAACAGCTTAACAGCTTTTAAACAGGTCTGATAACAGCTTAACAGGTTTTTAAACAGGTCTGATAACAGCTTAACAGCTTTTTAAACAGGTCTGATAACAGCTTCACAGCTTTTAAACAGGTCTGATAACAGCTTAACAGCTTTTTAAACAGGTCTGATAACAGCTTAACAGCTTTTCAAACAGGTCTGATAACAGCTTAACAGCTTTTCAAACAGGTCTGATAACAGCTTAACAGCTTTTCAAACAGGTCTGATAACAGCTTAACAGCTTTTTTAACTAGTCTGATAACAGCTTAATAGCTTTTCAAACAGGTCTGATAACAGCTTATCAGCTTTTCAAAGAGCTCTGATAACAGTTTAACAGCTTTTCAAACAGGTCAGATAAAAGGTCAGATAAGAGCTAAACTGGCCTGGTCGAGAGAAGGAATGCCCTGTGAAATGCTTGATTATGCACTTATATATAATACACTTCCGGATGAAGGTCAAAGTTCCGACGCCTTTCTGGTTTCAAAGGTGATGTCAGGGGTCAAGGTCGAGCCCACGTGTAAATGTTTTTTTCTCAAGCCGTCCTAACAATATGGGTAAAACGCTCAACCGCCCGATTAGGAGCTCGCTGCAGTGGGCAAATATTATTCGGGAGCTCTGGAAATAGTAGGGAAATTGAATAAAAAGAATACCATATATAAAATATTATAACTGATTTATTATAAATTGAAAAATATTAACATTTAATTCTTAAGGTATCATTCTAGATTAACATTTAATTCTTAAGGTATCATTCTATATTAGGCTCCCTTAAATCGGTTACCCTATAATTGTAATATTTTCCTTTATTTTACAATAGTGTATATCATCTTAGACTGTAATACAATTAAAACAAACTATTTCATTAAATGGTATTTTAGCTATAATACAATTTTTATTTACAATACATTTCTTAGACTAGCCTTAGATTATATGTTTTCTGCGTCTGCTCCTTGCTGTTCTGATTGAATAGAGTAATGTCCCCATGGTAGAGTATCCGTTGTCCCACTCATAATATGCCGCTTGTTATCATATGGATTCAATGCAATCTTATTTTGGCTGATCGTGTAGACATTATGGTTATGTGATCGTATGGAGCTCTGATTAGCAGTTAATACTCGCTTGTTATTCAAACATTCGACGTAGTCTTCGAAATTGATATGCCTCTGGACTACATTAGTCTTTACTCCTTTTGCTTTCTTTACAGTTTTGCCATCGTTTATACGTAGACTGTACATTTTCGAGCGCAAGCCTGCAAATTCGCTCATGATTTTCCCATTCAGTTCATCCTTCATTAGACCAGGAATCTTTTTATTCATGAGCGGTAAATTGAATTGATTATCTTCTGGGTAATCACTTGTATCAAATTTGTTTATATTTTCGGCCATAAACTCATATGCATTTTTCTCTTCAAGTTCATATATTAGAGAATCTGTATCTGTATACATGACTTTACATTTATATCCAAATTCACGTTGCATAAAACTGTAGTGGAAATCATAGAGGCATATCTTTGAAATTTCCAAAACTGCCATTCCAATATAGAGGGGCTTATTGAATAAGATTTTGAGTCGCCTTAATTCCACAGCAACTAAATTATCATCAAATATCGTTGCACTGTGGAAGTTGGGTGCTGCAATTCGAGCTTTTGCTCCATAGCGACCTTCCCACTTTACGAAAAGCTTTATATCGCTATACTTGCGAACATTTTACATGGTGTTACCAAAAGCTGCATTATTCATCCTCTTATAGCTGTCCTTCTCATGATCGCTGGTAGCCTGCTTCCGTTTGGTGGTATTTAAGTCGATATATGGTTTAAGCCAAGCTGATTGGTTGAATTGAAGAACCCGGTGCACTTTTTTTAGGATGAGGCCATGTGATAAGCATTGCTTCAAATTTCGGTAGTGTATAACATATTTAGTTTTAGGATGTTGTCAAAAGCTTTTCTAATTTTGCTCCAGGTGGTGCTGCATGCTCAGAGCAAAACGGTAAATCCTTACGTGTATCATGTAGATGTTGAGGATAGTCCAAGTCGACTTCGAATATGTATCCAATTGGTTGATCATCAGGAATCTCGAATACGTCAATATTGCTAACATTAACCCATTTGAATCCTCCGGTTGGTAAATGCTGTGACATGGCCCATCCATAAAGGTATTTATATCATAATATATCAGGTATTTCTCTTTCTCGTCGGGCTTAAAATCATCCATATATTTGTTATTTGCTTTACCATATCTGTTCAAGCATTGACTTATACCACCTCAAATACCTCTCTCTATGAATAGCAGTATATCTACGTCGGTTATCAGCTCTAGTTTCACTTTGGTATATTTTGACATTGCATCCTATGTTAGACCTGGCATGGTGTAATAATGTGCAGGATCTAAATTGTATAAATCGGAATATTCGCCAAGTGTCTGTATTTCAAATGTCCTCCGCGCGGAAAAGGCGGCTGTAGTCCTCAGCAGATATATCACTGTCAGTCATTTTATTATAGAATTGTTCGTGCGCAGGTAAGTGTTGGAAATCCAATTTTGTCCAATCGTCAACGAAGTCGTATGGGAAGACACCTTTGCGCGTAAGTAGTTTAAAGTCATCATCATCCAATTCTTGCCATACAGTTCTTGTAATATTAAATTTATCCATTGGCAGCAATGATGGTAGCTTATCTAAGGATTCTCCCATAAAAAGGAAGGAATCGATGAATCTGACTTTGATATGACTGCCTTCAACGTGCTTGGTGAACGAAATGTATCTTTCTTTATTTATTGGTAGGAGATCCACTTTCCCAGGAATGGCTGTAGCTATATCCTTATTAATGAAGTGGGCATCATATCCAGATGAATTGTGAAAAATGACTGGAACTATGGGACAATCTTGATACATCAGATTACATGCATTGTGGGCTGGTCCTCGGTATTTTCCTGTTAAGAGAAATTATGAAAAAAAATGAATGAAATTATGATTCTCCGTATTTACCTGTTAAGTGGGAATGGTCCCGGACTCGTTCCTCATCGGCTGCAAACGTTTTTTCGCATATATGGCAGCAAGTAATTTCCATATGCGAACGCCGTTCCTCTTTAGCCAGGGGTTGCATTGGTCTGATATTCAGCTTTCCTGTACAGATATGGAGACAATTTTTTGCAATTCTAATGCAAACCATTGTTGACAGCGCTTGCCTCGATTTGCTCTGTAATATGAGAGCTTAGCATAATGTTTGCAGTGGAAATAGAATCCTATGCTGTGAACTTCATGTTCCTGGATTCGCTGTGTATTTTGATCGTTTTCCTGAATCGGCTTCAATATTGACTCAAGATCTGCATACACACAAAACGGGACTGGATTCTTATGGTTATAATTCTTATATTCCAGCCATTTCTTTTCCTCTGAGGGAAACATAATCCTGCAATCATTTTGCTTCTCGCATTCGGGAGTGTGTGATGCTAATTTTTCTTCTGAGTAAAAGTAGAGCAAACATCTGTCGCATGTATACACTCTATTGTTATGTTTCGAAGTTTGTTTCGATACAAGGCGTGAAAGATTTTGATCCAGCAGAAATGATATCTGCCGGCATCTTCATCCTGGTCATAGTCCGCTTGTAGCATTAAGAGATTTATATGTCGCTCCATTCTGTGTTTCGTAAGTCTAACTGGAACTGTGGTGAGGAAATGCTCTTCCTCCAGGATGAACACGTTTATTGATAAATTGTTCTGGTCTTCAAATTGGGTAATTTGCTTAAGAGTTATCGGAAATGTTATTCCAGTTAAATTTAGCACAGTAGAATAATGTGGACATGATGAGGTCTTAGCGGAGTTAACATTTGCTGCTGCAAGATATAGCTCTGAGATTACGGCCCACGCGAAGCATGCTTCATCATTATTCTTCAAATTAATGCAAGCTTTCTTTGATGCAATCTCCTTTGGTTGAGGTATATACGAAGATCCTCGGAGCTGTTCAAACTTGTTGATGTGTACTGCTAGATGTATTATAGAGTGCAGTGCCCAGTCTTTTTCCTGGAATTCTTCCAGCTGAGTGTTTATTGGATCCAAAATATTTGATTTAAACCAGTCCTCTAAATTATCATCTGCACTAATTGCAGCAGTTCTCGCTTGGAAATATTTAATGTCTTTTATAATTTCATTGTCACCAGTTTCCTTAACAAATTCACCGCAAAACGTTGTAGAAACTTTAATATTAAAATAATGTTTTAATGTACTCTTAATGCGGCGCATAAATAATTTGGCAGCGTCTTGCATAAATAGCTTCGGATCGATATGCTTTAAATTTGCAATAACACCTTGTCGAATTCTGTCTGCGAACGCTGTCTTTATTTCCTCCCACTTTACAAAATCACTTCTTCTTACGCGAGTAATTCCTCCACCTCGACGGGGAGTTCTCAATAGTGCTCTTAATGCTTTCATTTGCTCGAGACAGCTCTCGAAATGTCGTTTCCTAGCACTCTTATTGGACTTCCGAAATGTAACTTGAAATTTATGCATGTTTCTATTGCACTTTTGAACAATATAGTCTTTATTCACTGAATTTTTTAAACACTCCATCACATCTTTTCGCAAATTTTCAATTATTGGAAAACTTTTATTTACTAACATCGAAGACATTTCTAATTTTTTTTTTATGTTTTTAAACTATCACTGAGGCTCACTAAAACTGACTGATGCTCCCCAAGAGTTTGATTGGGCTTTTATAGCAACAGTTTGTGAACATGAATGATCCTGCTGCTGCAATAATCTTTGCACAGGATGAATTCCAATGAAAGGCGGAGAAGATATCGTATAAACAATAAAACACAAAAAAAAAAACACATAAATCATCCAAATTAATTTGATTACTTTATTCTGTTGGTTGAATTTGCAAATACGAATGAGATTGTTTACATGAATGCATTTCAAGATAAAAAGAAAATGTGAAAATTTGTTTACTTTATGCGAATTCTAATGAAACGTTTCGATCGGTAAAATTCTTGGAACAATAAAATAAAATTTTTGGCTGCCTACAGTAAGTGTGGTATCAAATTACGTGAAAAAGATAAATGTGCTGATATTGCTTAAATTTGTTTACACAGGTGTGCATGACTCATTCAGCTAAAATGCGAATTTTTTAAACAGGAAGTTTACACAGGTGTGTATGAACCATTCAGCTTAAATGCGAATTTTTTTACAGCGGTGATATCAAATTACATCATAAATAGGGGAAGCATGCCTAATGTTTAGTAAACATTTCATATTTGATGCCCAGAACCACACTGCCCAGAACGCCTATAGAAAGTCATCCGGAACTTTTGATATCTACAAATTCCTCACTAAGAAATATTCAAGTAAGAAAACAGCAAATCCAAGGCGACATTATGCTGATATCTACAACTCCCTAGGGTAACTTGAATTATTAGTAATATTGAAAGGCAAGATCGCTAATATCTCAAAAACCACAGTCTGATGAAAATTTTGTCCCCCAACAATACCAATACTCTATCCACTGGCACGTCCTAGAATTTATTGGTATGAAGAAGAATAGCATAGCGTTTACTTTAATTATTACTAATATTAGTTCAAAACTAAAAGCCCGCATTTAGGCGCAACACTTGAAAACAGCAAACTCACAATAAAAAATTCTACATTTAGGCGCAGCACTCCATGGACAAAAAAAAAAAAATAAAACTTTAATTATTACTAAAAAGTTAATGCCATCTCCTGGTCAGCCAGACGGTAGGAAAGGAATTCTCCAGGCATGCCCTGTCACGTATACCACTAGAAGGAATCGCCCTCAGTGGCCCAGAACCCCAGTCCAGAGCCACCAAAATAGTTGGAATCTACCTTGCAATTTTTGTATGGAAAAAGTGTCCCAGAACCAGCGTAGCGTAAAGTAGTTATTCTAGGGCAGTTCTGGATCACTTTTTGGAGCCTCCAGGATTTCGCCACAGATGGCGACACCGTCGCTAGGTGGTGTAAATCCATACTAAATGTGGGTTTGTGTCTTGGATGTACTGGTTTTTGTCTTGGATGTTGGGGATACGAGACCACTTTGTAGGATACGGGACCACTTTTAGCACTCTCCAGCATAGGAAATAGCATAGGATTTCGATTTTGTTTCTGAAGTTCGCTTATTTTTCATTTCGAATCTTGGGTACACGAGACCACCTTGGGGATACGAGACCACTTTTAGCTCTCTCCAGCATAGGGAAATAGCATTGGATTTCAATTTTGTTTCTGGAGTTCGCTTATTTTTCATCTCAGACTCGTAGCCTCTAAGTTTTTCATCTCGAGTTTTGGGATACGAGATCACTTTCAGTTCTATATATTTGTGAAGGGGTGGGAAGCTTTTTTGATGGATTTGGTCTTGACTGCGCCCTAGTGGCATTAGTCGGTACTACGGTGTTCTTGGATAGATATGTGGTGCGCCTAAATGTAGGCTTTTGGTTTTGAACTAATATTAGTAATAATTAAAGTTAACGGTAGGAAATTTTTGTTCATGCCAATGGATTCTAGATGGGTGGTTTGTGAGGGGGTATTATAGTATAGGATAGGGAGGGGGGTAATAAAATTTTCATTAGAAATCCCCTACGGGCTCTGGTTTTCGAGATAATTCAAGCTATTTTTGCTCATGGAAATGGATTCTAGGTGGTGTAGGGTGGGAGGGGGGGACGAAATTCTCATCAGAAATCCTCTACGGGCTCGCCATTTCTTGAGTAAGGTTACCTAGCGGCATTAGCCGGAACTACAAGCATGCCTTGGTTTTGTTGTTTTCTTTTATTAACGGGGAAGTTCTAGATATCAGCATGACGTCATCTTGGTTTTGTTGTTTTCAAGTGCTGTTGCAGATATCAGCATCATTCGAATTTCACAACATGATATCACCTTGGCTTGATGTTTTCTTATTATTATTGGGTCCTGGAGGCGCGTGTATTGAAAAGTCACAGTTGCTCTTTCGAGTGCAAGCACCATTTCTTGAGCAAGGTCCCCTAGCGGCATTAATCGGTACTACATATGTTGTTCATCTCGGGCTTGGGGATATGAGATTACTTTCAGCACTCTCCAGTATAGGGAAATAGCATAGGATTCCGATTTTGTTTCTGGAGTTCGCTTATTTTTCATCTCGAGTTTTGGGGATACGAGATCACTTTGGGCATACGAGATCACTTTCAGCACTCTCTAGCATAGGGAAATGTCATAGGATTTCGATTTTATTTCTGGAGTTCACTTATTTGTCATGTCGGAGATCGTAGCTGTAAATATTATAAACAAGAGTGATCATGCTATGTATTCAATATCTAAAAAGTGATCACGGTTGCTTGGGATGTTAAGAAATATGAAGTAATAGAAATTAAATTTTCGATGCAGGTGTGTGCGTGTGTGTGTGTGTATTGAAAAGCCGCTATGGGTTTCGATATATTAGCGATCTTAACTTTTCGGGTGTAATTAATAGTAGTAGTCATAATTCAAGTTAACCCTATGATATTTTTTTTTGTTCATGCCAATAGTATTAGTACTAGGAGGGTAAAATTTTCATCAGAAATTCTCTACGGGCTATGGTTCGAGATATAAGCGATCTTACCTCCTCAGGTGTAATTAATATTAGTAGCTGAAAAATGGAAAAACAACAACAACTATAACCTAAGTTGTGGATTAAAGATTTGATTATATTTATCTGTAGGTGTCTTTTATTAACAAGATTGCACCATGTAATCATACATCTAAAAATAGATCAGGCGAAGCTGGTCGGGGCGAATGTAGGTAGATATGTTCACTCAGATAAGTAATGGAAATTTGTAAATGCCTAATTTTCCTCTTCAGGTGAAATGCTTCTAATTTGATGCCTTGCATAAACAAATTCGCATAGTCCAGTAAAGTAAACAAATTCGCAGTCGAATAATGTAAACAAATTCACACAGCAGACGAGTAAAGTATACAAATTGAGTGATTTATGAAAGATTCCTAATTTCTTTAGCATAAAACAACAACAACAACTGATATTAATCTGTAGGATGTGATGTCGTAGATGAGTAGTGGAAGTTATAATTGAAAATGTCTTTTGCTTAAAAAAATAACAACAACAACTATAACGTAAGTTGTGGATTAAAAATCTTTTATAAACAAGAGTGATCATGCTATGATATTCGATATCTAAAAATAGATCACGGCTGCTTGGGATGTTAAGAAATATGAAGTAATAGAAATTAAATTTTCGCCGTAGGTGTGTGTGTGTATTGAAAAGTCTTAGGTTTTATGAAAAATAGTTTTTTTTATTTTAAATAAAATTCCTTTTTGGGGGGGATAAATTTAAAGCTTTGATGACCTATGATATCAATGTGGGATGATACTAATATAGTATGATATCTTGACTTAGATGAGTAGTTTCAGTTGTATGGGTACAGTAAAAGGTCTTTCATAAAATTTTTGATGCTAAGGTGTAATGGTATGACCAGTGTTGCCCACACGAAATATTTCTAGAGTAACTTGTTAGCCTAGCCTGAAAGTGGTTTGAGCAGCCACATCTGAAAAAATTACATATTATCATTAGCCTGAGAGTGGGTTAATTAAAAGCATTAACGAGCTATCATATTAATGTAGGATGGTATGCCGGCTTAGATTAGTAATATAAATTAGAAAAAAAATTTCGGTAACCAGATGTAATGAGCTTGAAATATAATATAACTTCTTGCGTAAACAAATACATTCAAAGAAAATAAATAAATCGATTTATGTTTTTTTGTGTCTAGGGCTGGTGAGCATAGGAAGGTAGCAGAGTTATTTACCCTGATATCATAGTTCACATGAAGCTGATAAGAATATGATAATTTTATCTTCATATACTATTAGATTGAGCACATATTTTCTAGCCATTACCTTGTGCGTGGGTTGAATTAAAAGTTTTAATGAAAGAAGGTGGTGTTATGATGTTAATGTAGTAAGATATGTTGTCTTAGATGAGTAGTGGAAGTTATCAGCAATATCGCTTCATATTTATCTCTCTAAAGCATTACCCGAATGAATAGTGTTGTATGAAGGAAGAAAAAACTGATAATTCTTCAAGCATATAGTGAAGATCGTGGTGGAGTTTGAGAGTGGGTACTGTAAGTTGTGTATATATTAATTGTGTTGTATATTAATCTAGTAGGATATGAATGCTTTAGTGAAGAGCGTGGAAGAGGATAGTGTTATTTGTTTAAATCTTAAGGTTTAAACTTTTTAACCTCCAAGCTTTAGAAGTTTCGTTGATCACCATTTTCACAAATAACATCTCTCCATCTTTACTTTTTGCGATCTTTGTTCGAATATCCTGACTTTTCGACCTGTTGGTAGGGGACAGTCGACTCATTTTTTGATGAAACACTTTACGGGCTTTGGTTTTCGAGATATTAGCGACATTTGTTTGGGCGCAAACGCCATTTCTTGAGTAAGGTACCCTAGCGGCCTTAGCCGGAACTACCAGCATGCCTTGGTTTTGCTGTTTTCTTTTATTAGCGGGAGAGTTCTAGATATCGGCATGACGTCATCATCGTTTTGCTGCACCTAAATAAGTTTTCTTAGCAGGGAAGTTGTAGATATCATCATCATTCGAATTTCACAACATGATATCACCTTGACTTGATGCTTTCTTAGAAAATTATTACTATTGGGTTTAGGGGGTGCGTGTATTGAAAAGTCACACTTGCTCTTTCGACTGCAAGCACCATTTCTTGAGTAAGCTTCCCTACCGGCATTAGTTGCTACTACCTATGTTGTTCATCTCGAGAAAGTAAGGTTCCCTAGCGGCATTAGCCGGTAATACCAGCATGCCTTCGTTTTTGCTGTTTTCTTGTTTGATGATTTATTAGCGGGGAGGTTGTAGATATCAGCATGACATCATCTTGGCCCGATGTTTTCTTAGCAAATTATTATCATTATTATTATTGGGTCTTGGGGGGCGTGTATTGCTCCTTCGAGTGCAAACACCATTTTATGAGCAAGGTCCCCCGGTGGGATTAGTCGGTACTACATATGTTGTCATCTCGGGCTTGGGGGTATACGAGATTACTTTCAGCACTCTCCAGCATAGGGAAATAGCATAGGATTCCGATTTTGTTTCTGGAGTTCGCTTATTCTTTTTTCATCTCGAGTTTTGGGGATACGAGATCACTTTGGGGATACGAGACCACTTTCAGCACACTCCAGCATAGGGAAATAGAATAGGTTTTCGATTTAATTTCTGGAGTTCACTTATTTTTCATCTCGGAGATCGTAGCTATGAATATTATAAACAAGAGTGATCATGCTATAATATTCGATATCTAAAAATAGATCACGATTGGTTGGGATGTTAAGAAATATGAAGTAATAAAAATTAAATTTTCGATGTAGGTGTGTGTGTTGAAAAGTCGCTATGGTTTTCGAGATAATAGCGATCTTACCTTTTCGGGTATAATTAATAGTAGTAATGATTCAAGTTAACCCTATGATCTTTTTTTTTTATGTCAATAGTATTAGCACTAGGGGGTAAAATTATCATCAGAAATTCTCTACGGGCTATGGTTCGATATATAAGCGATCTTACCTCCTCAGGTGTAATTAATATTAGTAGCTGAAAGAAAAACGAAAAAACAACAACAACTATAACCTAAGTTGTGTATTAAATATTTCATGATATTTATATGTACGTGTCTTTTATAAACAATATTGCACCATGTAATCATATATCTAAAAATTGATCAGGCGAAGCTGGTCGGGGTGAATGTAGGTAGATATGTTCACTTAGATAAGTAATGGAAATTAGTAAATGCCTTCTTCCTTGCATAAACAAATTCGCAGGGTCCAGTAAAGTAAACAAATTCACAGCCGAATAATGTAAACAAATTCACACAGCAGCCGAGTAAAGTATACAAATTGAACGATTTATGAAAGATTCCTAATTTCTTAAGCAGAAAACAACAACAACAACTGATATTAATCTGTAGGATGTGTTGTCGTAGATGAGTAGTGGAAGTTATAATTGAAAATGTCTTTTGCTTAAAAAAATAACAACAACAACTATAACGTAAGTTGTGGATTAAAAATCTTTTATAAACAAGAGTGATCATGCTATGATATTCGATATCTAAAAATAGATCACGGCTGCTTCGGATGTTAAGAAACATGAAGTAATAGAAATTAAAGCCTTATCAGAAAATTTTCGATGTAGGTGTGTGTATGTGTATGTATTGAAAATTCTTAGGTTATATGAAAATTGGTTTTTTTAATTTCAATAAAATTCCTTTTTTGGGCAGGTTAAATTTAAAGTTTTGATCACCTATGATATCAATGTGAGGTGATACTAATATAGTATGATATGTTGACTTAGAAGAGTAGTGAAAGTTGTATGGGTAAAGCAAAAGACTTTTCATCAAATTTTTGGTGATAAGGTGTAATTGCATGACCAGTGTTGCAGGTGGAGGAAAGCTGTTAACCTGTTATCTGACCTGTTTAAAACCTGTTAAGCAGTTCTCAGACCTGTTCGAGAAGCTGTTAAGCTGTTATCAGAGCTGTTTGAAAAGCTGTTAAGCTGTTATCATACCTGTTTAAAAAGCTGTTAAGCTGTTATCAGAGCTGTTTAAAAGCTGTTTAGCTGTTATTTGGCCTGTTTAAAAGCTGTTTACCTGTTATAAATTTGTTTTGAAAAACTGTATAGAGTCCCCTGTGACGTATTTGATTAAGGTTATAGCCGCCAAGACATACACTTCTGGATCAAGGTCAAGGACAAAATACCTTTCCGGTTTAAAAGGTGATGCCAGAGGTCAAGGTCAAGCCCACGTGTCAACGTGTTTTCTCACGCTCACGCTCAACCTAGCATTCTGGGTAAAAGGTTCAACCGTCCGATTAAGAGCCCTCTGTTGTAAGCAAATATTATTAAAGAATACTTTCAGGAGTTCTGGACTTAGTAGGGAAATTGAATAAAAAGAATAATATATGTAAAATATCATTATCGATTTATTATAAATTAAAAAAATATTAACATTTAATTCTTAGTGTATCATTCTATTGTTGAGCTTCCTTATTTGAATATATCTATAACTATAATATATTCTTTATTTTCCAATAATGTATATCTTAGACTATAATACAATTAAAACAAATTACTTCAATAAATGGAACTATAACTATAACTATATGTAATACATTTTTTTATTTACAATACCCTAGACTTAGGTCATATTTTTTTCTGCGGCTGCTCCTTGTTGCTCTGATGGAATTCAGTAATGTTTCCTAATGGTAGAGTATCCGTTGTGCTACTAACATTTAATTCTACGGTTGGGCTTCCTTAATTCAAGATACATTTTTTGTTTCTCACATTCAGGAATATGTGATGCTAATGCTTTAGCAGAATTAAAATAGAACATACATCTATCGCATATATATATATAATCTAGCCTTATATTTTGAAGCTTGTTTCCATGCAAGCCGTGAAAGATCTTTAATCCAGCAGAAATGAAACCTGGTACTTTCATCATCATTATCATCATAATCATCATCATCATCAGCAGCATCATCATCATCATCATCATCATCATCATCATCATCCTGCTCATAGTTATTTTGTATCATTAATAGATTCGCATGTCGCTTCATATTATGTTTCGTTGGTCTAACTAGAACAGTGGTTAAGGAACGCTCTTTCTTTAGGATGAATACGTTTATTAATATATCGTTGTGGTCTTCAAATTGTTTAATTTGCGTCATAGGAAATGATATCCCAGTTAAATTTAGCACAGTAGAATAATGTGGATATGATGATGTCCTATCGGAGTGAACATTTGCAGTATATAGCGCTGATGTTACGGCCCAAGCGAAGCATGCTTCATCACTATTTTTTACATTGATGCAAGCTTGCTTTAAAGCAATCTCCTTCGGTAGAGGTATATATGAAGATCCTCGGTGCTGTTCAAATTTGTTGATATGTACTGCTAAATGTATAATGGATTCCAATGTCCAGCCACTATCTTTTTTCTGAAACTCATCCAGCTGAGTGAGTATTGAATCCAAAATGCTAACTTTATACCACTCATTTAAATTATCGTTCACATTGATTGCACCAGTTATTGCTTGTAAATATTTAATATCGTTTATAACCTCATTGTCATATGAACAAGTCCCGAGTGAGATGGTTTCAAACTATGGTATTCACTAAAGCTTCCTAATGTGTTAGAGCAAGACAGATGATAAGAAAAATTATTGGATTTTGCTGCCGAACTCTCATAGCCTAACGCAGAAAAGGATTATGGGAGGCATTTGCTCTGGATCGCATTTCGGATGTGAAACACAGAGAAAAAAGTTTATAAAAAATAAATAATGAATTTGATGTGAATAAATATTGTATGAAAATTTTATTTGCTACAGTTGTTGTTGTTTTTCAATAAAGGAATTGGGAACCTTACATTTTCAACTTTCACTACTCATCTACAACATATTCCACATATTACTCACAGCTCTCAAGGCAACATATTATACTATATTAATGTAATAACTACGCCTTCTTGCATCAAAACTTTTAATTTAATCCACTCCCAACCTAATTTCATGGTAAGATTTAAAGATGAATAAATAATACTTCCATATCCTACTAGAATTATATCATTCCAAGTACCCACTCTCAACATCGCGGTCTTCACTATTGAACTTCAAGCATTATCAACTTTTTTCCGAACTTTCTGATACTCGTACAACACCATTTCGAGGAGATAAATACAAAATACCATCTATCAAAACTTTTAATTGAATACATAACTTACAGGACCTACTCTCAACCCCCAACCACGATCTTCACTATGGAGTTGGAGAATTATCAAATATCCAGCGAGATTGCTGATTAGGATTTTACTGCTTATTCATAACTCCCATACAACTTTCACTACTCACCTCAGACAACATATCATACCACACTAATATCATAACACAGGGTTCTTCTTTCAATGCTTTTAATTTAACCCACTCTCAACTTAATGGTAAGTAAACAACCTGTCAATCAAATCTCATAAGAGCGTAACTACTTGATTTATAAAAAAAAACTCTTCTACCTTCATATGCTTACCACAAGATCATATTATGAACATGAAATTAACACGTTCTTATCTAGCCACCGAATCAACTAAAAGAAGACATTCCTGCTGGAGGCTAAAAAGTTTAAACCTTGAGATCCATGAAAACTTTCAATTTAATCCACAACTTACAGCACCCCCCCCCCCTCTCAACCTCCACCACGATCTTCACTATTATCTATTTTTTGCTCCTTCATATAACACCATTTGGATGATAATTTAGGGAGATAAATATGAAGCGACCTTGCTGATAAGGTTTTTATTCCTTACTCACAGCTCTCAAACAACTTCCATTACTCATCTAAGACAAGGTATCATACTACATTGATATCATATCACCACCTTCTGTCATCAAAACATTTAATTAAACCCATTCTCAACCTAATGGTAAGAAAAAAATGTGATCACCCCAATAGTATGAAGATAAAGTTATCATATTCTTACCAGCTTCATGTGAACTATGATATCGCGGATCAATCAAATCTCATAACAGTGTGACTGATTGAGAAATTTTATTGAAAATAAAAAACGATTCGTCATAAAGACTTTTCAATACAAAAAAAAACATTAATCGCTCAATTTGTCTGCTTTACTTGGCTATATTTGTTTACGCAAGATATCAAATTACCAGCCACCTGGCAACCTTTTCTAATGCTTTAATTTCCATTACTTCTAATGATTTCATGTGTATTACCATCCCAAGCAGTCGTGATCTATTTTTAGATATCAATTATCATAGCATGATCAGTCTTGTTTATAAAAGATTTTTAATCCACAACTTACGTTATAGTTGTTGTTGTTTTAAACAGTTGTTGTTGTTGTTTTCTGCTAAAGAAATTAGGAATCTTTCATAAATCGCTCAATTTGTATACTTTACTCGTCTGCTGTGTGAATTTGTTTACATTATTCGACTGCGAATTTGTTTACTTTACTGGACTATGCGAATTTGTTTATGCAAGGCATCAAATTAGAAGCATTACACCTGAAGAGGAAAATTAGGCATTTACAAATTTCCATTACTTATCTGAGTGAACATATCTACCTACATTCGCCCCGACCAGCTTCGCCTGATCTATTTTTAGATATATGATTACATGGTCCAATCTTGTTTATAAAAGACACCTACAGATAAATATAATCAAATCTTTAATCCACAACTTAGGTTATAGTTGTTGTTGTTTTTCCGTTTTTCAGCTACTAATATTAATTACACCTGAGGAGGTAAGATCGCTTATATCTCGAACCATAGCCCGTAGAGAATTTCTGATGAAAATTTTACCCTCCTAGTACTAATACTATTGGCATGAACAAAAAAAAAATATCATAGGGTTAACTTGAATTATTACTACTACTATTAATTATACCCGAAAAGGTAAGATCGCTAATATCTCGAAACCCATAGCGGCTTTTCAAGACAAACACACACACACACACACCTACATCGAAAATTTAATTTCTATTACTTCATATTTCTTAACATCCCAAGCAACCGTGATCAATTTTTAGATATTGAATACATAGCATGATCACTCTTGTTTATAATATTTACAGCTACGATCTCCGAGATGCCAAATAAGTGAACTCCAGAAATAAAATCGAAATCCTATGCCATTTCCCTATGCTGGAGAGTGCTGAAAGTGATCTCGTATCCCCAAAACTCGAGATGAAAAATAAGCGAACTCCAGAAACAAAATCGGAATCCTATGCTATTTCCCTATACTGGAGAGTGCTGAAAGTAATCTCATATCCCCAAGCCCGAGATGAACAACATATGTAGTACCGATTAATGCCGCTAGGGGACCTTGCTCAAGAAATGGTGCTTGCACTCGAAAGAGCAACTGTGACTTTTCAATACACGCGCCTCCAGGACCCAATAATAATAAGAAAACATCAAACCAAGGTGATATCATTATGTGAAATTCGAATGATGCTGATATCTGCAACAGCACTTGAAAACAACAAAACCAAGATGACGTCATGCTGATATCTAGAACTTCCCCGCTAATAAAAGAAAACAGCAAAACCAAGGCATGCCAGTAGTTCCGGCTAATGCCGCTAGGTAACCTTACTCAAGAAATGGCGAGCCCGTAGAGGATTTCTGATGAGAATTTCGTCCCCCCCTCCCACCCTACACCACCTAGAATCCATTTCCATGAGCAAAAATAGCTTGAATTATCTCGAAAATCAGAGCCCGTAGGGGATTTCTAATGAAAATTTTATTACCCCCCTCCCTATCCTATACTATAATACCCCCTCACAAACCACCCATCTAGAATCCATTGGCATGAACAAAAATTTCCTACCGTTAACTTTAATTATTACTAATATTAGTTCAAAACCAAAAGCCTACATTTAGGCGCACCACATATCTATCCAAGAACACCTTAGTACTGACTAATGCCACTAGGGCGCAGTCAAGACCAAATCCATCAATAAAGCTTCCCACCCCTTCACAAATATATAGAACTGAAAGTGATCTCGTATCCCAAATCTCGAGATGAAAAACTTAGAGGCTACGAGTCTGAGATGAAAAATAAGCGAACTCCAGAAACAAAATTGAAATCCAATGCTATTTCCCTATGCTGGAGAGAGCTAAAAGTGGTCTCGTATCCCCAAAGTGGTCGCGTATCCTCAAGATTCGAGATGAAAAATAAGCGAACTTCAGAAACAAAATCGAAATCCTATGCTATTTCCCTATGCTGGAGAGTGGTAAAAGTGGTCTCGTATCCCCCAAAGTGGTCTCGTATCCCCAACATCCAAGACATAAACCAGGACATCCAAGACACAAACCAACATTTAGTATGGATTTACACCACCTAGCGATGGTGGCGCCATCTGTGGCGAAATCCTGGAGGCTAAAAAAAGTGATCCAGAACTATCCTAGAATAACTACTGCGTAACTACTATAATATTTTATATATGGAATTATTTTTATTCAACTTCCCTACTAAGTCCAGAGCTCCTGAAGGTATTTTTTATCAATATTTGTCCACTACAGGGAGCTCCTAATCGGGCGGTTGAGTGTTTTACCCAGAATGCTAGGATGGTTTGAAAAAAGAAAAACATTTACGCCTGGAGTCAACCTTGACCCCCTGGCATCACCTTTGAAACCGAAAGGGCGTCTGGTCCTTGACCTTCATTCGGAAGTATGTCTTGGAGGCTACAACATTGATTCATAATCAACTACATCACAGATGAATTCATTTGCTTTCTAAACAGCTCTGATAACAGCTGAACAGCTTTTAAATAGGTCAGATAACAGCTAACCAGTTTTTCACACAGCTCTGATATCATCTTAGCAGCTTTTAAACAGGTCAGATAACAGCTACATAGCTTTTTAAACAGCTCTGATAACAGCTTAACAGCTTTTAAACAGGTCAGATTACAACTAAACGGCTTTTCAAACAGGTCTGATAACTGCTTAACAGCTTTCAAACAGGTCAGATAACAGCTTTCAAAACAGCTCTGATAACAGGTTAGCAGCTTTTCAACAGGTCAGATAACAGCTAAACAGCTTTTCGAACAGCTCGGATAACTGCTTAACAGCTTTTAAACAGGTCAGATAATAGCTTAACAGCTTTCCAAACAGCTCTCATAACAGCTTAACAGCTTTTAAAAAGGTCAGATAACAGCTTAAAAGCTCTCCAAACAGCTCTGATAACAGCTTAAGAGCTTTTAAACAGCTAAACAGCTACTCGAACAGGTCTGATAACTGCTTAACAGCTTTTAAACAGGTCAGATAACAGCTAAGCGGCTTTTCGAACTGGTCTGATAACTGCTTAACAGCTTTAAAAGAGGTCAGATAACAGCTTAACAGCCTTCCAAACAGCTGTGATAACAGGTTAACAGCTTTTAAACAGGTCAGATAACAACTAAACAGTTTTTCAAACAGCTCTGATAATAGCCTAACAGCTTTTAAACAGGTCAGATAACAGCTAAACAGCTTTTTAAACAGCTCTGATAACAGCTTAACAGATCTTAAATAGGTCAGATATTAGCTAAACAGCTTCTCGAACAGGTCTGAGAACTGCTTAACAGGTTTTAAACAGGTCAGATAACAGGTTAACAGCTTTCCAAACGGCTCTGATAACAGGTTAACAGCTTTTAAACAGGTCAAATAACATCTAGACAGCTTTTCGAACATGCCTGATAACTGCTTAACAGGTTTTAAACACGTACGTAAAGTTAGGACCGCAACTTCGTCTGATATAGTTCGGAGCTATCTCATAATTTGTCGTTAATTTGTCGTGAAAACCACAAATTTGTAGTGTCTTTTTTTCTAAAGGAAACTGGGTGTGGTGCTAAGTTGACGTCAAATTAGCACCGCAACTCACTGGAACTCGGCCAAAACCTATCGGAATGGAATATTTCACATCTTGGAATTTGTCGTGTCCTTTTTTCTAAAGGAAACTGGGTGTGGTTCTAAGTTGACGTCAAAATAGCACCGCAACTCACTGGAACTCGGCCAAAACCTATCGGAATGGAATATTTCACATCTTGGAATTTGTCGTGTCCTTTTTTCTAAAGGAAACTGGGTGTGGTGCAAAGTTGACGTCAAGTTAGCACCGCAACTCACTGGAACTCGGCCAGAATTTATCAGAATGGAATATTTCACATCTTGGAATTTGTCGTTAATTTGTCGTGAAAACCATAAATTTGTCCTGCCCTTTTTTCTAAAGGAAACTGTTTGTGGTGGTAAGTTTTCGTCAAGTTAGCACCGCAACTCACTGGAACTCGGCCAAGACTTATCGGATTGGAAAATTTCTCATCTTGGAATTTGTCGTGTCCTTTTTTCTAATGGAAACTGGGTGTTGTGCTAAGTAGACGTCAAGTTAGCTCCGCAACTCACTGGATCTCGGCCAAAACTTATCGGATTGGAAAATTTTACATCTAGGAATTTGTCGTTAATTTGTCGTGAAAAACACACATTTGTCGTGACCTTTTTTCTCACTGGAACTCGGCCAAAACTTATCGGATTGGAAAATTTTACATCTTGGAATTTGTCGTTAATTTGTCGTGAAAAACATAAATTTGTCGGGTCCTTTTTTCTAAAGGAAACTGGGTGTGGTGCTAAGTTGACTTCAAATTAGCACCGCAACTCACTGGAACTCGGCCAAAACCTATCGGAATGGAATATTTCACATCTTGGAATTTGTCGTGTCCTTTTTTCTAAAGGAAACTGGGTGTGGTTCTAAGTTGACGTCAAAATAGCACCGCAACTCACTGGAACTCGGCCAGAATTTATCGGAATGGAATATTTCACATCTCGGAATTTGTCGTTAATTTGTCGTGAAAAACATAAATTTGTAGTGCCTTTTTTTCTAAAGGAAACTGTTTGTGGTGGTAAGTTGACGTCAAGTTAGCGCCGCAACTCACTGGAACTCGGCCAAAACTTATCGGATTGGAAAATTTCTCATCTTGGAATTTGTCGTGTCCTTTTTTCTAATGGAAACTGGGTGTTGTGCTAAGTAGACGTCAAGTTAGCTCCGCAACTCACTGGATCCCGGCCAAAACTTATCGGATTGGAAAATTTTACATCTTGGAATTTGTCGTTAATTTGTCGTGAAAAACACACATTTGTCGTGACTTTTTTCTAAAGGAAACTGGGTGTGGTGCTAAGTTGACGTCAAGTTAGCACCGCAACTCACTGGAACTCGGCCAAAACTTATCGGATTGGAAAATTTTACATCTTGGAATTTGTCGTTAATTTGTCGTGAAAAACATATATTTGTCGGGTCCTTTTTTCTAAAGGAATCTGGGTGTGGTGCTAAGTAGACGTCAAGTTAGCACCGCAACTCACTGGAACTCGGCCAAAACTTATCGGATTGGAAAATTTCTCATCTTGGAATTTGTCGTTAATTTGTCGTGAAAAACATAAATTTGTCGTGTCTTTTTTTCTAAAGGAAATTGGGTGTGGTGATAAGTTGACGTCAAGTTAGCACCGCAACTCACTGGAACTCGGCCAAAATTGTCGGATTGGAAAATTTTGCATCTTGAATTTTGTCGCTAATTTGTCGTGAAAAACATAAATTTGTCGTGTCCTTTTTTCTAAAGGAAACTGGGTGTGGTGCTAAGGTGACGTCAAGTTAGCACCGCAACTCACTGGAACTCGGCCAAAACTTATCGGATTGAAAAATTTCACGTCTTGGAATTTGTCGTTAATTTGTCGTGAAAAACATAAATTTGTTGTGTCTTTTTTTCTAAAGGGAACTGGGTGTGGTGCTAAGTTGACGTCAAGTTAGCACCGCAACTCACTGGAACTCGGCCAAAACTTCTCGGATTGGAAAATTTCACATCTTGCAATTTGTCGTTAATTTGTCGTGAAAACCTTAAATTTTTCGTGTCCTTTTTTTCTAAAGGAAACTGGGTGTGGTGCTAAGTTGACGTCAAGTTAGCACCGCAACTCTCTGGAACTCGGCCAAAATTTATCGGATTGGAAAATTTCACATCTTGGAATTTGTCGTTAATTTGTCGTGAAAACCAGAAATTTGTCGTGTCCTTTTTTCTAAAGGAAACTGGGTGTAGTGCTAAGTTGACGTCAAGTTATCACCAGAACACGCTGAAAATCGGATTACAAAATAATACATCTTGGAATTTGTTATTTATTTGTTTTTATTGTTCTTAAAAACTATAAATTTTCCGTGGCCATTTTTTAAAAAAAACTGGATGAGGTGCTGGTGTTATCCTGAAAATAAACAAATGCTCTCTTTATTGTTTTTGTTTTTCAAATTATTAATATTTTAATATAAGAAATTATAATAAATACTTATTATAAGTTTCTTATCATTACATATAACAAGCGATGTGATATTTAATAAAATTTGGATTTACCTGTTTTGAGTAAACCAGTAATTCTGGAATTATTTTGGACATTTTTGAAACTTTCTGTCCGTTATTTTTCAAATTATCATAAAGCAACCAACGATGTCCCCGTTTGCAAAATGCCGTATAAGACCAACAGATGATTCCCCCAAATTAGAGGCTATGTTCCCAGGATATCAAAAATTGTGTTAGTTTTTGGATCTTTAAACGAGATTGGAAGTAAACCCAATGACATTATTTTCGCACCTGGGGCAACTTCAAATATGACAATATTTCCTGCAACAATAATGTAATTAATATAGAAATACTCAGTATATGTAGAATTGAAAAAAAAAATACTATTTAGTATTTCACCAAGTCCTATCTACTTACCTATTTCCGAAATATTCGTATTTTCTGTCGCTTCGCATTCTTTTCGAACGCATATAGTTTTGGTATTTTGTAAGACAGTTTCGTTTACTACATTCATGAAATCGCAAGTAAGTGTTGTTTGATCAATTTCTACCGTGGCTAGATTTTTTAAACGAGGCTGGCAACTTTTTTCGCAAATACTTAGTTCCTTAAAACTTGGCGTTTGACGGAAGAAAGAGTTAGCTAGCGAACCAACGTTACATGCGCCAATCCACAAGATCAACGGTGCCCGGTTTTGGATCTATTCCTAATTTTTTAAGCAATATTTCTCCTCTCAATTGGTATGTTTTGGGGTGAATATTGCGCCTTGATATTGTGTCGGTAACAATTTTGAAAATATCGTTTTCGGCCCTGTTCGACTCAATGTATTTTTGTTTATAAGTTTTGTTTGTGGCAGCAGCCAAGAGTATTTGAAATATGCTATCAAATGCACATGTATTGACAAATGATAAGTCAGCATTGTTAATTTTAACATACTTTAAAGTATGCATACTCCCATTTTTTAAAATAGGAAGTTTTGATGCTGTAAACGCAATAGAATCGTTAAAATTATGATTAGCTCTATTTAAATACCTCGATTGCCTTTTTTTCTTTTCTTTGTTGGCCAAGCCTCTCCAATTTTCAGTTTCGTGTAAACCTAATCTATCTCTCTTGTGTTTTGTATTAAAACAATTTATACACATTCTTTTCTCCCCATGTCCTTCCACTTCTCCTATAATTCTTTTGGAACACTGCGGGAAGACGTGGACAGATTTGTTACACAAAATACATTTGTGAGCATCAGTTGGAAAATCGCTATTTGCACAGGCTGCACACATTTCATTTAACAATGATGATACTTGTAGCTGTTTTCGGTTTAGGTTTTGAGGGAAAGTTGTCCTAGTTTCTTCCAGCTGGGAGGGAAATTTTGTTTCTCACTTTCAAATTCATTTTCAATGTCGACATGCTTTTTTGACGTTAAATTGCATACTTTTGTCTGTTGAAAATCGGTATTTGGTTCGACAGAATTATCGCTGTCCAAACTGATTAAAACATGTTGTTTTCTTTTTCTTGTGAAGGATTCCCCATTCTTGTTCTGCTAAGATTCATTTTTTTCTTGAAAGGTAGAATCCTCACTGTCTTTTAAGATAAATTCACTATCGAGTATCTTTAATTTTCCATCATAGTGCTTCATCAATTTTTCGACAACTACATCCGTTCGTTTGACTTTTCCAGGCAGCACGAAATTCTTAATAATATTGAACTCTCCTTCCACTGGAGCACTACTTGGAATAAAACTACCAAATTTATTTCTGCATACAGCAGACCACATTGGAATAGTCTTTAATTTTTTTGAAAGACGATTTGCAAACGCTGTGTGTTGACGAGGATTCAAGTCATCTCCAATCTCTTTTGCAATAATTTCTTCAACGTCTTCGCGAATTCGCTTTCCCCAAACAAACCATGAACTACTTTTTTCCACACCATCCATTTTTAGTAGATTTTCCTCTATTATGGGAATAACATCTTTATTTAAATTGGGATCAATATCACTGGATTCGTCGCCTTTTCCATTCTTCTGGTCATCTTCTCCTTCTATTGAGAACGTTGATAAAGTTGCGTCAACAATTTCTTCTAATTCGCTTGATTTACTTATAAGTACTTGTATATATACTTGCGATTGTTTTAAAGTCGGAGCATCATCACCAGCGGTTTCGCTCAGAGAGATTATGAATAGAGCCTTCACCAACTTTTTGGCTGCAGATATCTCGGTCGTTCGTATCAATTGGCCGATTGCATGTAAATAAAATTTCTTCATGGAAAGACGTGCTGTCTTGAAAAAATTAACCCAATTTTTTATAAAATGAGCTACATCGATTCGTATGTAAGTTCGAGGCATATTAATTTCCAAGCAAGCATTAGCATACTGTTCAACGGAATAATAGCCAGTAAAAGCCAAACAATAAGAATTTAGCAAAGCAAGTGACGAATCACAAACCTGTGGTGAATAAAGCTTTTTAATAAATAAAAATAAAATTGATTTTATTGAGTATCTATAAATGAGGCATATAGCTTCAAAACCCGCCAATTTTATAGCCTTTTAATAAAATCGCGGAAAAACGTTATTATCTAAAAAAGTTTCGGTATTGCTTTATTGTAGTAGTAGTTTGAAAGAATAAAATTTAAGCCTTAGCTTTTGATTTACTCATGAAATAATGTTTGAAAGCGACCTCCCATAATTATAAAATATATTTTTATTCTTGGGACTTGGCGGGTTTTGATGTCCTATAATGTGACTATACCTTCTCTTTCATCAAACCCACTCCCCAAAACTAATATTTACAAAAGAACTTATTTAAATTGAAAGTGGGATGAAGTTGTATACATGCCATGCATAAACAAGAAAATTTTAAAGTCCCTTTATTTCTAATTTCTTTGTGCAGGCTGGTCCATAATTATTTTGAATAAGTTTTGCACTTGTTTATAATTTTTTGTAAATCAAAACGCATGTTTTTGCTTATTGCCAACATGTTACTGTTGTATAACTGCTGATAAAGAATGCTTCGATTTCGGAATCAATGCCTTTTTAAAATTAGTTAGAAAGATAAAGATAATAACATCAGCATTTAAATAAACCCAAAATTACTATTTCATAAATACCACTCTGAAAGACTGTTTAGAAAATGTCTAAGAATCAATATTTATTTCCATACAATCACTCTATCTATTAAACACAATTGGGAAAGAATATTAACGAATTAGGAAGACAAGAGATAAAGATAAAGTTATCGTATACAATGTTGCACAATATTTGCGCTCATGTTTTGTTGTGGTGACGCATCTTGGAACATTTTTTATTTTTCCTTAGAAATTTTCTTTGGATGTGAAAGCGAGAAAACATATTATGATTATTTCCTTAAAATTGTTTATATTTAGTTCATTTTGTCTGCAATTTTGCTGTGGTGACCGTCTTGGAACATTTTTGATTTTTCCTTAGAAATTTTGCTTGGATGTGAAAGTGAGAAGATATGATTTTTCCTTAGAATTTCTTGTTTTTAGTTCATTTTATCTGCAGTTTTGGACATTCGAATTCGAAGTGGGTGACTTCGATTGCGTAAGCGTGGGAAAAAGATGAACAGATGTGATTGTTTGGACCTCTTCTTTGTTTTTAATTGTTGTAATGCCGGGTATTAATGGATCGATAGAATTAATGGAGAGGAAGGAAGAATGAATTTATCTGGGCAAAATAAGTTAGTTTCAAATTCCATTTGTCGAATGTTTATGTTATATATGTTATTAATTTTCAAGGCGGCTTTCCAACACAGCACAGATGTATCCGTGGCATGGTAAAAGTAGATCCAGCTAGAATATCTCTGTGCCGAATGTGCGGTGTTCGGATTTGCCTTTTCTGTGCTCTTTCAACTTAGGCTTAGTTATGCGTTAAATAATATTAAATTCCAGCTGGAAGAACCATGTGTAGAATTTTTAGGATTTTAAGATTTTCTGGCATTGTAGAGAATTTTGTTGATTAGTGTATATGAAAAAAATTCATTTAAACTCCTTGTAATATTTAATTTCAATATTTTATCGCATTGTCTAGCTTATTAACTATTAAAAATCATTTTGTTTTTCTTTTCGTTTTTCATCGCTTTGCTTGAAATACATTTGAGAAAAACAAATTTAACTTACAGGTATATATATTGTTTATTCAAAGCTAGGAACTAGGTATGTAAATACACAAAAGTAGACTTGATTGCAATAATTATAGCTGAATAAATTTCTTATAAAGCAAGTATAGTTAAAAAACAAATAAACTCTTAAATATATGTAGTGGGCCTTCTCTATTTCTATGTAATTTACCCTCCATATTATCGCAAGCAGCTTCAAATTTTTTCTTCAAGCAAAATCCCCGGTAAAACTATCAAGCCAAGAAGGAGAAATTCTGTCTGCAGATAGGCGATCTAATGATACATCAGACTGCCATAGTTTTCAAAATACTAACCAATATGTTTACTCTCCAGAACGCTTTCCCGCCAAGACTTATCATCGCTTTGAAAAATTATAAAGAATTATTTGTTTATTTTCAGAATAACGTAGCACCTCATCCAATTTAAAAAACAATACAGAAAAAAGTCATTGTTTCAGGACAACTTAACGACAAATTCCAAGATGTGAAATTTTCCAATCCGATAAGTTTTAGCTGAGTTCCAGTGAGTTGCGGTGCTAACTTGACGACAACTTAGCACCACACCCAGTTTCCTTTAGAAAAAAGGACACGACAAATTTATGGTTTTCACGACAAATTAACGACAAATTCCAAGATGAGAAATTTTCCAATCCGATAAGTTTTGGCCGAGTTCCAGTGAGTTGCGGTGCTAACTTGACGTCAACTTAGCACCACACCCTGTTTCCTTTAGAAAAAAAGACACGACAAATTTATGTTTTTCACGACAAATTAACGACAAGTTCCAAGATGTAAAATTTTCCAATCCGATAAGTTTTGGCCGAGTTCCAGTGAGTTGCGGAGCTAACTTGACGTCAACTTAGCACCACATCCAGTTTCCTTTAGAAAACATGAATTTTGTTCAAGAGAGAATTTTTGGGGATTCTGCGGTATATAGCAAAAGCTAAAAATGTTCTAATTAGTTATTTCATCACACAACCCATTAATTTTTGGTAACAAGTTTCAAGTCTTGGTTTGACTCATCAACAGGGCACAAATAGCGAAATTGTGTGATTTGAAAAACAAATGAAAAAATTAAAAAGAAGAAAGGAATGAAAAGTTTGAGAAAATAGAAAAAAAAAACAATTTTTTATTTATTAAAAAAATTTAAATTTTTTTTAAAGAAACAGATTCATTCGAAGCGAATCGAACCTGTATACGCCACGCAGTGGGCTGAAAAATAAAAAAGAAAAGGAAGAAGAAAAAGCGTTTCGTGTCAGCAGAAAACCTTACACTCATCGCTGCAGCTTAGTTTTCTGCCTGCTGCAGACGCTTGAAAATAGATCAAACTGATCTCTTCTCATATAAACTCAGAAATAAATTCTGTGTGAATTATATGAGAAAAAAACACTCCTATACATGCCCAGGAGGAAAAATAAACAGATTACGTTTGGACATTTTACCGGGTTAAACTTAATTTTGTTCAAGAAAGAATTTTTGGGGATTCTCCGGTATATAGCAAAAGCTAAAAATGTTCTAATTTGTTATTTCATCACACAACCCATTAATTTTCGGTGACAGGTTTCCAGTCTTGGTTTGACTCATCAACAGGTCACAAATATCGAAATTGTGTGATTTGAAAAACAAATGAAAAAATGAAAAAGAATGAAATAACAAATTAGAACATTTTTAGCTTTTGCTAAATTTTGATAAATTCAATGTCTTAGGGTTTGCTGACTAAAGAGATAGTTGCTGGTTTTCTAATTCCAGCAAAGTACTGGTTTTGCATGTAGCTAGAAGAGATACTCAATTTCTTTGTTTGTCTAATACCATACGAAAATCTTTCAGTTGATATCACTTTAATTATAATATTATCGAGGATTAGTATACCCATAAATTTTCAGTTTCATCGTTGCTGGTGTCGATTATAGAGCAATTCTACTTTGAGTGATGCAATCTGTAAAATGAATTAATGCATAAATGAATACTTATTCTTTTAAATAACACAGCAGCTTAGTCATGCCGTTAGGAATACATCTGACTACCAAAAATTTACTTTTACTACTTACTCACAGCTAAGTCGAATCTCCCATACAACTTCCACTATTCATCTAAGACATCGTCAACTGAATTCTTAGTTAACATATCCTACTAGTTTAATATCATATCAAACCAAAGCTTTTATTTAATGCAGCTTTCACGGCAAGAAAATACTGTGCCCATCTCAATATTACCATGCTCTTAGCAGTTTCGCTTGATCTATTTTTAGATATGTATTCGCCCAACCCAGCTCAACACATGATAGCCCCTGACGGCCAGAGCATATAAAGCAAACAACTGATAACACCAAGTTCCAAGCTAGCAAGTAAGCGATAGCATATTGTTGCTAAAGCTCTCATCCTCCAAGTATACATACCAGCCCAACACAAGCATGATAATTCTAGGCAGCCATAGCATATCAATCAAGCAACTGATAACACAAAGCTCCAAGGCAGATGTTGTGTGTTAGAGCGAGATGGTTGAAAAGTATGGTATTCACTAAAGTTTCCTACTAGATCATGAGCACCCTCCGCACATAAAAGAAATTTCATGCACCACCAAACTTAACTTCTCCTCAAAATATTTGTTAATCCCAGACCGAAAAATATAGCGAATTGTAAACAAAACCTATAGGCTTCCTCATTGATCAATATCCATAAGATAATTTCAAGCTATCATGCCCACCTAAAATATGAACACAGATTTATGTTAGAGCGACACAGATGTTTTGACAGAGTCAGCTGGTTGAAAAGTATGGTATTCACTAAAGCTTTCTACTATATTATGCACACCCACCACCCATAAATAAACATCGAGCACCACTAAGCTTAACCCAATCTCAACCGCCACGATCTTGGCAAAAGGTAATATCAAATTACCTGCTAAGTCATGCCATTACAGCTGACAGCCAAAAATTACTGCTTCCATATAATTTCCATTACTTATATCATAGTACTATCTTCTATCATCAATGCTTTTAATTTAACCCACTCTCAACCTAACTTAAGATTTAAAGGTAAGCTTTCATATCCTACTAGATTAATATACAACACAATTAATATATACACAACTTACAGTACCCACGCTCAACCTCCACCTGCAACACTGGTCATGCAATTACACCTTATCACCAAAAATTTGATGAAAAGTCTTTTGCTTTACCCATACAACTTTCACTACTCTTCTAAGTCAACATATCATACTATATTAGTATCACCTCACATTGATATCATAGGTGATCAAAACTTTAAATTTAACCTGCCCAAAAAAGGAATTTTATTGAAATTAAAAAAACCAATTTTCATATAACCTAAGAATTTTCAATACATACACATACACACACCTACATCGAAAATTTTCTGATAAGGCTTTAATTTCTATTACTTCATGTTTCTTAACATCCGAAGCAGCCGTGATCTATTTTTAGATATTGAATATTATAGCATGTTCCCTCTTGTTTATAAAAGATTTTTAATCCACAACTTACGTTATATTTGTTGTTGTTTTTTTTTTAGAAAAAGAAATATTCAATTATAACTTCCACTACTCATCTAAGACATCATATCCTACAGATTAATATCAGTTGTTGTTGTTTTCAACTAAAGAAATTAGTAATCTGTCAGAAATCGCTCAATTTGCTTACTTTACTCGGCCGCTGTCCGAATTTGTTTACATTATTCGACTGCGAATTTGTTTTCTTTACTGTACTGTACGAATTTGCATATGCAATGAATCAAATTAGAAGCATTACACCTGAAGAGCAAAATTATGCATTTACTAATTTCCATTACATATCTAAGTCAACATATCTACCTACATTCACCCCAACCAGCTTCGCCTGATCTATTTTTAGATATATGGTTACATGGTGCAATCATGTTTATAAAAGGCACCTACAGATTAATATCATCAAATCTTTAATCCACAACTTAGGTTATAGTTGTTGTTGTTTTTGTTTGTTTTTGAGCTACTAATATTAATTACACCTGAGAAGGTAAGATAGCTAATATCTCGAACCATAGCCCGTACAGGATTTCTGATGAAAATTTTTACCCTCTAGTACTAATACTATTGGCATGGAAAAAAAATATCCTAGGGTTAACTTGAATTATTACTACTATTAATTATACCTCAAAAGGTAAGATCACTAATATCTCCAAACCCATAGCCCGTAGAGGATTTCTGATAAAAAATGTGTCCACCCCTATTACTAAGACCTCCACTGACACCTTCTATAATCTATTGGTATGAACAAAAATATTCTAGGATTAACTTGAATTATTACTTATACTAATTACACTAATTCACTTAGGGAATTTCATAACATTTCTTATCCAATCCACGCCTTAGGTAACGTTTGCTCAGCCACCAAGTAGCCCAGCCCAACATAACACCGGCACACATACTAAAGTAAACAACTAATAACAAACTCAAGCTGACAAGTATACAGCCCCGATATAAACTCGCTTAGGGCATTTCATATCATTACTTAAGCCACACACACATTCCACCCAAGCCTTGATACAGGTAACATAGCCAAATCTAACACTCCCCAGACAGTCCTAGTCATAGTATCAGATATTCCCACTAAAGCTCTCAGAAAATCTCCAGTAGGCAGACACAGGAGGGCCATCCCAAGGTCAAATTGTAGCCTCCAATACCAGATCAACTTAACCAGCAACCTGCACCAATAAAGCTTCCCACCCCTTCACAAATGTTTAGAGCTTCAGCCAGACGGTTGGAAAGGAAATCCCCCAGGCAGGCCCTGTGACGTATACCACTAGACGGAATCCCCCTGTGGCCCAGAACCCGGTCTAGAGCCAGCAAAATAGTTGGTTTCTACCTTGCACTTTTTGTATGGAAAAAGTGGTCCAGAACATACATAGCGTAACTACTACCACTGCAAATATTTTAGAATATTAGGATTCCGCTGGGGCTCTCATGTAGTAGTGACGGAGTCTGCCTCATGGCTTGTGAAGTAGTTTTGAGGGTTTTGCTCATACCAATAATGAAAGCTTTTATTTTAATTCACAATATTCTTATTAATACAACTAAGCTGCACACATATACATCCAACCAAAGATCCACACCCATGATCAATAAAGTGACCCCACCTCGCCGCTAAAGTTCACAGCCAACAATTTATGTTGCCCCGTTCAACAACAAGCCTGATAATTCCAGGCAACCATACTGTACTCATAATATATAGAGCAGATATCTGATAATGCCAAGCTCCAAGCTGGCATGTATATGACCAAGGCCCCTATTCTGCAATCTCACTCACTTATGACTGTATGAGAGAAGTCACTCACTTCGATCTCACTCACCCACCATTTAGGTATTCTCGAAAACAAATGGAATGCGACGTACACTGTAAAATAAAATAATCCACCACATTCGTGGTGAATATTTTTGATGTGACTTTATATTTGGTATAGAGCCTAAACTACTATCCATAAAGGAAAATAGTCTTCTAGGAATTTACAGCTTGGTTCCTTAGCTTCCCAAAGGCTACACTTTCTATATACCTTACTTAACAAAATAATAAAATAGTTTTAATTACAAAATAATCTAATCATTTTACGTTCACTAATTATTGCATGTGTGTATGTACACCCGGAGTCCGAATCTGTAGGCAGCTACATTCGATATCATCAGCCCACGGCATGCCATGACGGCACAGCGACATTGCAATGATTACTCAGCTGACAGTTTTTGTTTGAGGAATCGTAAACATTTGGTTCCGATAAATTTTTATATATAATTTTGTTAGGAAAGGTATACAAATTTTATTTCGATTCGAAAGATAAGAAAGGAAGCTTAAGATTATCAAAACACCATTTTTCTGTATGAATAGTAGTTTAGGGCGGAGGAGTTATTCAAATCAAACACAAATGACCGTGTCGAGTACCGTATACCCAGTAGTAATATCTCACTCACTTTGCCACAAATATTTCACTCACTTGCGTTCCAGAATAAAGAAATACGTGGAATCGGTTAAGTGAGTGAGTGAGTGGAGTGAGTGAGAATGCAGAATAGGGGCCCAAGTCCACCTCAAACAAGTCTAAATTATTATAATCATACCACCTTCTTTCATCAAAACTTTTAATTTAATCCACTCCCAACTACCTAATGCTTTCATGGTAAGATTTAAAAATAAGTAAATAACACTGCCCACTCTCGTCCATCGCCATGGTCTTCACCAAAGCTTCTATATACAGGGTGGGCCAAAAGTCACCATGGGGTTTAAAAATTTAAGAACTTTTTCGTTTATATATTTTTTTTGTTTTTTGTTTTAGATTATAAAATATTGTTACAATTCTTCCAATTTTCCTCTGTTCTGGATATTGCCTATATTTGGCGCGCACCAAGTAGCAATGTAAATTTTGATGGAATTGGCGGGCCGCCTCCGTTATGGATCCCGTTATCTGGCCACCCGGCCGAGCGGTCGCTAGGGAGTCAGGTTAGGTCCAAGTGTGCCAATAGCGGGCCTCTCCGTCACGATTACGGGGAAACAAGCAGGAAGTTTTCCACTACTTACTGCTGAAAAGAACAAAGTTCGGTGTGGCTTCTGGTAAGATTCCACTTACGCCAGACTTTTAACCTCAGTTTTCCTGGATGAGATATTGCTCGTACTCTCTGGCTTGGCTGAAACTCACACAAAAGATCGCTTGGCAACGTGAAAAAAAAACTCGACTTTTGTTTTTAAGAGAGCACAAATTTTATTTAAAATTTTTCTTCGTTACCACACAAAAAAGATCTCTTTCCTAACAACTCAACTTACAATATGGCCGGGTGCCTATATCTTATCCTATTACAAAAATTTCATAACTCTTCTCCTAAATTGGAATGGTCCGACCTCTATCTTTACAAGTGTATATCACGCAAAGCGTGGTCTTAATAAATTTTACGTCTTTTACAAGTTTATTTTATCTACCTTTAAGTTCACGTTAAACTAAAAAAAATTTATTTTAACAATTTTCTATTTCTTTCTTTTTAGATTTTTATCTACTTTTAAGTCTACGTTAAATCAAAAATTAATTTTCACAATTTTTATTTTATTTTTCTCAGGTTTTTATCTACTTTTAAGTCTTTGAAGTCATGGACTTTACTTCCTATATCTGTCAAGACCTTATTTGCTGTCAGCTCAATAAATGCTCAATTACTTATTGACTTTAGTTTCCACATTTGTAAGTTTTATTTGCTTTAATAAATGTCAGATTCCTTATGGATTTTGGTTTCAATAATTCTTTTAATTTCTTTTAAACGTAGTGAAGGTGGAAACTATTTATTGACATGTATTTCTATGGGTCAGGATTTTTGTTTGACGTTTAGTCACTGCTGAACCGGTTCAATGACATTTTATTTCGTATTTCTATCAACTGGTTTACGTTAAAATTCATCCGGTGTCAAATTTATTCACGGGCGTTCATTTTCCATATTTGCAAGACTTTTTATTTAATTTTTATTTTCGATATCTTTTAAAGTTTTCGACCAAGCTCCAGATCTCTATACCTGTCAAAGTGTTTACTTGAATTCCAATTTTCTACCTTTGCTTTCGAATTCAATAATAATAATATTTCTATTCTCTATATTTGCTTTCAAATTCAACAATAATAATATTTCAATTCTCTATATTTGCTTTCAAATTCAACAATAATAATATTACAATTCTCTATATTTGCTTTCAAATTCAATAATAATAATATTTCAATTCTCTATATTTGCCTTCCACTTCGCTAACCTTTCATTTTCACAAGTGTCAAAATCTATATTTGCTTCTTAAATTCAATAAACTTTAATTCTTCATATCTGTCTAAATTCATATTGGCTTTTTAAGTTCAGTAAGCTTTAGTTTTTTCACACTTGTCGAACTTTATATTTGCCCCTTTAAATTCAATAAGCTTTAATTTTTCATCTGCGACATGTCAAAACTCGACTTCCTATTTATGATGACACGTCTAAGTACACGTGCAACAAAAATTCGGGCTTCGTGTTGGCACGTGTCGGTTGCCCTCTATTACCATCAGTTGAAGTGTTTTCTGAATTGGAGTAGATTCCATTCGGGAATGTAATTTCGCACTTGGGTTAGCATAAGAGCGTGACTTTAATCTGGTTTGAGGTTCTGCTATTGTGTGGTGTCTACCTTCTGACAAGAGACAGCTGACCGAAGTGTCAAGTCTGCTTAAGTGATCAAATCTATTGTTCTGAATTATCAGGAAATGATTGGTCACGAAATTTAGTATGCATTGCTGTTGCAAAACAACTCATTGTTGGAATACTTAAATTTCCGGAAGATTCAGAATCGGATTCATTTGATTGGCATCAACTTGAAGAAATTTATCCTGAAAATCGCTGCCATGCAATTAGTAAAGATTTCTGTAGCTGTTCTCCCGAAAGTCGTCATCTTATGTGCGGCTGATGCCGATTTTATTTTACGAATATTTCGCAGTGATTTAGAGAATTGTGATACTGTTCAGCAACTCAGAGGACATTCCAGCTATGTAAATGATGTTGTCTGGGAACCGGGAGGTGAGTTTTTTTTCTTTCCATGATTCTGTTACAATATACAAAATGGAAATTTTTTTACGCTAAGTATGGAAAATTATGTCACTTAAATGACCGCCGTTATTAGCTTCGCAATGATGGGCTTTTTTTAGAGCATTTTCCATAACATCTTTCAACATTTGTGGCTGTAGCGCTCATGTGCAACAATGTTGGCCTTGAGTTCAAGAATTGTCTCGGGCTTGTTCACATATACTCGCTCCTTCAAATAACCCCAAAGAAAATAGTCGGGTGCTGACAAATCTGGCGAACGCGCTGGCCAATTAATTTCCGAATTTCTTGAAATTATTCGCTGTCCAAAAATTTGCCTTAAAAGTGCCATTGTGTCTCGGGCAGTGTGGGCAGTGGCTCCATCCTGCTGAAACCACATCTCAGGTCTGTTTTCAAGAGCAGGACGTAAAAAATTTTCTATCATAAACCGATACCGCTCTCCATTTACGATTACAGCACTTCCATCTTCACTTTCGAAGAAGTAAGGCCCAAGGAAATTTTCAGATGTAGTGCCACACGATACTGTACACCTAATGGGGTGCAATTGGCGTTGATGAATGGCTCTTGGATTTTCAGAACCCCAGAACCTACAGTTCTGCTTATTAACAAAGCCATTCAGATGAAAATGAGCTTCATCACTCATAATCAGATTTTCAATAAAGTTGATTTCATTTCTGGCCAACTGTTGAAATTTAACTGCAAAATTTAGACGTTGCCGATGATCTGCGGGTTTCAATTCTTGCACCAATTGCACCTTATATGGGAATAACAGTAAATCTTTTTTTTAAATGCGCCGTAGTGACGTACGAGACATCCCTAGCTGAGTAGAACGCCTTCTGGTAGATGTTTCTGGTGTTTCGTTAACACTTTGCTCTACACGTTCAATATTTTCCGCAGTGTGAATTATACGCGGTCTACCGGTTCGAGGCAGATCACTTACGGTGCCATGTTGGTGGTGACGATCAACTAAGCAACGAATCATGGCTTCAGAGGGCGAAATTCTGACGTTAAAATGGCGACGATATGCTCTTTGCGTTAAAATAATTGATCGCTGATTTAAGTAATAAAATTCTATTATTCTGGATCTTTGTTCAGTTGTGAATCTCTCCATTATTTATTCTCCAGATGTTATTTATATAATCTAAAAAAAAACAAATAAAAAAAAATATATAAACGAAAAAGTTATTAAATTTTTAAACCACATGGTGACTTTTGGCCCACCCTGTACTACTAGAATTATGTCAAAGTTTTTAACTTATAGTACCACGGTCTTCACTATTGCATTTGGAGAATTATCAACTGTTTCTTTCTTCCAACACCATTTTGGATGATGATACTTTGGAGGATATAAATATGAAGCGGCATTGCTGATAAGATTTTTACTGAGCGGAATACTTTCTAGACACAACAAAATCGCTCAACTTGTTTACTTTTCTCGGCTGTGCGAGTTTGTTTGATATAAAATTACCAGTCATGCCATTACACTTGAAGAGTAAACATTTTCTAACAAGGCTGCACCTATACAATTTTCATTACTCATTTAAGTCGTCACCTCGTCCTAGATTAATATTACAGCTCATCAAAGCTTGTAATTTAACCAGTTCTCAACGTAATGCTTACCAAAATAGCCTAGACTTGAATTATTAGTAATATGAATTCATCAAAAAAGGTATGATCGCTAATATCACAAAAACCATAACCCGTAGAGGATTTCTAATAAGACTTTTCAGTATACGCACACAATTGTTTAGGCAATGAGTCAAATTAGAAGCATTGGACCTGAAGATCCAAAATTAGGCCATTTCTTATCTAAGCCAACATATCAACCTACGTTAGTTGTTGTTGTTGCTAATTTAATAACATGGTGCAATACGGAATATCGCCTATTAGAAAACATTTTGGTATGACGTTGTGTGTGCGTGTGTGTGTGTGTGTGTGTGCGCGCGCGCGTGTGTGTGCGTGTGTGTGTGTGTGTCGCAGGCCTGGGTGCGACCTCCCCCTCCACCACACATCTCCCACTACTGGTATTTGGTTATATATGGTGGTATTACAGTATCGGCGCAGTGACCGGGCGTGCCATTTTTAGTTCCGGAAAATACAAGCGAAAAGATCATAATAAACAGTGAGAAAAGTGTTAAAAGTGTTATTGACGTTCACTCACAGTAACGCCAATCATCTATAGTGAATTATTTACAAAATAAAACCCAAAAAATTGTGAAAAAGTGTGCAAAATTAAATTTCAGTGACATTTGAGGAAAATATTTAATTTAAATTTGCCGTTGCCATGGCAACAAAAAATTTTTTAATGTAATTTCTATACATTTGGAACAAAAAATTTAAAAAAAAGAATAAAAACTGATTAATTTAGAAATAAATAAAAAAGTAAAAGAGAATTATTAATCTACAGTGCCACATTCAACATGAATGCGAGCAGCAGTGATACTGAGGGCACTAATTATCCCCTCAAATCAAAAGGACGGAGGACGAAAAACACGAAGGCTTCTTCCTCTTCCGAAAAACTCCATCAAGGGCCCACAGAAAAGGCCATCAAGGGCCCTATTGGAGAGGTAAAAAAACAGGAGACTCTCTGTGAGAAGACTCCAGCGAAGAGAGCGGTTGCGGCTGGAGAAGAGCTTGGCGCATCTGCCTCAAACACGACCGCTGCAATTGCAGAAGTACCAGCAGAAACTTTCCCGCCGCTCAGTCCAACGCCACCTCGGCGTTCGAACTTAGCGGAGGTTGTGAAATCGGCTTCAGCGCCAAAGCTAAGCTATGTGGCAATGAGGCCACCGCTTTCTGCAGCAAAGGCAAATGTCTCAAAACAGAAGCCAGCGGCACCAGCAGCAATACCAGTAGCAGCACCACGATCCCCAGCAGTAGAGTTAGGGATCTCTTATGCCCAGCAGGTAAGTGGCAGTTTCAGTAAAGATTCAGCCATTGAAATTATAGGTAAGGGTATAACTCTTCGTCCAGCCCCATTGGACGCAGGTAAGACTCGGCCTAAGACCGGTGGGGGTCTACAGGCTTTTTTCAACGGGAGATGGCAAGATGAGAGCTACGGTATGCAGCTCGAGCACATCAATAGATGTCCTCAGAGCGCATACCTGAAAGCGATCTTTCAGGTCATCTCTCGAGAGGAGCTATTCTCCATGGGAGTAATATCTGGGGGAATGGTGAGGTGTAAATCACGACCCTCGAGAGTGCTACCAAGCTTATGCTTGCGGGTATCGAGGTGGATGGTAGACCCCTTGTGCCATTCCCACTCAGGGAAAAGCCCACGAAGGTCGTGTTTTCACGGGTCCTAATGCGAGCTAGTCATGAAGACCTCCTAAATTTCTTAGGGAGATTTGGGAAGGTTCATGGCAGTATTTGCACCATTCCAATTACAATTGGGGACGAGGGTCTTGGGTTTGGTATTTTCGTTACGAGCCGGGAAGCATTTATTACCCCAAATATGGGGTTCACGCTTTCAAGAGCCTTCTACTTGAACATGTCCGGCTCAAGGCACTGGATTGATGTCAGCAACGAAGCGAAATGCCATGCTTGCCATTTGGTAGGGCATATTATTGCTGACTGCCCCAATAGAAGCGGGAAGAAGGCTGAACCGACGGTTACCTCGAAGGAAACCAGTACTACAGTAGTGGCTCTGGAGACGGAATCTTCAGCCAGCAGTCACCCTGCTATTTTGGAGCAGCCAGTGGCTAAAGTGCCTGAAGTTGTATTAGAGGAAAAAACTATTACGGCTGTAAACGGTGCCACGTCAGCACGTGAAAGCATTGCTACTTTGACGAGGAGTCGACTAGCCATGTAGTCAGAAAAAAAGAGAACGAGGAGGAAGAAAGTTGACCGGATGATGCTGCCTCCTCCAGAGCCAGTAAAGCCAGTCGCATCCAAGTGGTCCCACTCGGAGGAGGACGATGGGGGTGCCCGTGGTTCGAAGGTTGTTGTCAGAGGTGGAAACATCTCTCGAACAGCTTTCGGACTGCAAAATGACCGGTTTGGATGAGACTGGTCCCTCGTATTTCAGTGGCTACGAGTCGTGTGGTAGAACCTTTTCGACTGGTAGCCAATTTGAAGTCTCGGAGGGTATGGAAACCCTTCCTAGGGAGAAGATCTCCAAAATTCTTGCCCAGCTCCTGTACAAGAAGAATTCAGATAAAATCTGGAGTATTCTTGTAAGGGAGCTGGAGAGGCCAGAGTTGTTACTTCCTCAGTTTCTACTCCTACAAGAGGAGTGCAAGAAGAAGAGGAAGTACAACGATGCATCTCGGCTAGATCGACTCCATAGGAAGATGGAGGAGGTGATTCAGGAGCATTGCTTGGCCGATTCTCCTCGTCAGTAGATATCGCACATACAAGGTTACACAGCACTATCGAACAAGTCAAAATGTTCGATACAGACATCGCGCTTCTACAGGAGACGAATTTTACACAAGACACATATACACAACTTGAGCGTTATGCTTATTTACACACTGGCTATGCAATGTTTGCCACACCTGCGCTGCGCAGAGGCTCAGGGGTGGCAATCATTGTATCCAACAAATTCACACTATCGTCTCCTGTCTATACAGATATCTTCTCGGGCTTCGATTCTTCATTGGACTTTGTCATTCAAGACAAACATATCAAGGTAGTAAACGTGTACCTTCCTCATGACCAGGTCATTACAAGACAAGTTCTTGATAGTGTTCAATCCTGTCTGGTGAATTTTAGTGGCGAAACTATCCTGGGAGGTGATTCCAACTGCACGCTAAATCCCTCAATGGATCCGCATTTCGGAGTTGAGTTCAACTCTGTCAATTCTACTCGTTTGAGGAATTTTGTCCGTGTTTTCAGACTCGTGGATATCTATCGTTGGATGCATCCTACGACTAGATCATACACGAGGGTCTCGCGAAATATCCATGGAAGTCTCGCAGGCTCCAGAATCGATAGACTTTACGTCTCACCTGGAATACTAGAACATTTCGTTGGTGTCCCTCATGAAGTGTGTTCCGTTAGTGATCACCTTCTTGTAGTGGCAACCAGCACTCTAGTTGAAAGAAGAACTACATACTGGATATTCAACATCTATTTGCTGATTTACGATCAGTTCATCAATGAGTTCGTGGAATTCTGGCACGATTGGCAAGAGAGGAAAGCTGACTTTCGTCTTCTTAATCAATGGTGGGATGTTGGAAAACTCCAAATTCGATCTTTTATCGAAGCGAATTTCAATTGAAGTGGGTATCAAGCTTCCAGCTTGTCGGTCGAAGTGTCTCGGGTGGCAGCTCTTCTCCCAACTCAGCCGGAGTTGAATCTTTATTTTAACAGAATAAAGGAACACTTTGCAACACAAACTTACAAGCAAAGCTTGGAGTTTGTGCTGCACAGCCAATCACGCTAGCTGAGGGAAGGTGATTCTCCAACCAAGTACTTCTTCCAGGCAACTAGACGACGTACTGCTTCTTGTGAAGTCGAATCGTTACTTGATGAATCTGGACAAGTCCTCAACGGACAACAGCTATCAGAATATATTCGAGACTACTACAGTAGTCTCTACTCTGATTCGACGTTGACAACATCCTCGACCACTCATGAATTTCTTGACAATATTCCCACTTTCTCTGAAGACAGCAAGGAGCTCCTGGATACAGTAATCACATTGGAGGATATGATCGCTGCAACAAAGGATCTAAGGCGACACACTTCACCTGGTTATGTTGGCTTGACTCCGGAATTCTTCATACGTTTCAGGGATTTATTAATTCCTGACCTTTTGGAAGTTTTCAATTCGACACATTCAGACTTTCCGTCTAGTTGGAGGAGGTCTGTTATGCGATTGATTCCAAAGAAACGAGATTTGCACAGGATGGAGAACTGGAGGCCAGTAACCCTATGCAATGCGGACTATAAAATCGTCTGCACAGCATTAGGGGCAATACTCCGCTCAGTGATTGCTTCGGTAATATACCCAGAACAGTCCTATTGTGTTCCTGGTCGTAGTATCTACGAGAACATCGCGGTAGCCAAACATTTGTTAGCCTACCATGAACAGACAGGTACAGAAATGGCAATGATTGCACTTGACCAGCAAAAGGCTTTTGATAACGTCTCGCACAAGTATCTCCTGACTGCTCTCGAGGATTTGGGGTCCTGCCCAGGTGGCTCGATATCATCGGGAAACTGTATGATTCAGCGATTTTAATTAAGCATCAAGGACAAGCTCTGGCTCTTATTCCGTTTCATCGAGGTATCAGACAGGGCTGTCCATTGTCAGGTATGCTTTATGATCCTTCGTTGGAGCCGCTACTGGTGAATCTTCATCGAATGCTAGGACAATATTCAGTGCATCTACCATATACCAATGTGAGGCCTCTGATGTTGGCATATGCGGATGACTTTTTTATTTTCGTGACAAGAGATCACGCTTTGCCGGTCCCTCGCGCTGTTTTCGAACTGTAAGAACGTTTAGCGTGTGCTAAAATCCATATTAGTAAGAGTCAAAGCTTGTGGTTGTGGAAGGTGGAGAAATCGTACAGATACCCCACTAAACATCCAATGGACTAATACTTGTCTGAAGTATTTAGGTGTGTATATCGGACGCAAAAGTAAATCAAATAATAGCCGCATCGCTCTTGAGAAACTCTCTAGAGCTGTTAACTCATGGCGTAGTCGACTGTTTCCTTTATCCCTAATGGGAAGGTCAGTCGTGATAAACTATTTGGTAACCTCGTTCATCTGCTTAAGTCTGAGACGTTTGAAGAAGGCTTCGTAGGTCTTCTTCAAGCAAAAGCGATAGACGCCTTTTGGTGCGGAAGACAATGGGTTGCTGAAAGCACGCTCTGCCTGCCAGTTAAGATAGGTGGATTAGGTCTAACTAACTTGGTTGTGAAATCAAGGTGTCTCCAAGTGCGTGCATTCCAACGAGTATTTTGCCAGAGAGACACCTTGATTTCTCAACTACCCTATCCTCGTGACTGGCCACAGGATCTAATCTCAATGATTCAGACCTGGGGCAGAATCAGGCCAGCATTTCACCTCAAGTGGAATGCTCTACCGTACACGCAATTAAGCGTCGATTCCAATCAGGTTTTATCCTGAATTAATAGATTCAGTGTTCAGTAATGCTCGAGGTTTTGAAGCTGACACGCATACACTGACAGTTCTCGGAGATATGATTGATATCTCTGGAAACTGTCGAATAAACAATATCACTCCACAACTATACGACCTGGCTGCTTCTGCGCGGGAGAGACTTCTCCAAATTGGGACCAGTGACCCTGGCACTAAGTTGGAAGGTGCTTTCGTTCTAGACAGACCTCCTCACGCACCCTTCAGCACACTTACAACACGTATGCTCCGTGACGTGCTTATGTCAATAAGACCTCCGGAGTACACAGGATACAACAGATGGAGAACACACCTCGGGGTGAATATGGGCGTGATGAGAGGGATAACTTGCAGAGTAGTCTACAGTTATCATTCTAGTTACAAAGATGCTGATGTAGCATTCAAATTGCTGCATCACAGCCTTATGCATCCTAATCAGTTGTCACATATCGACCGGCGGGTTCAGAGGATCTGCACAGTTTGTTCTGCTGAAGACACCTTGTTTCACAGGTTCTTCACTTGTCCAGCTTTGCAGAGTCTGATGGAACTGGCGCGATATGTGTCAGTTGATCCACCCGAATTTCAGCATTATTAGGACATCGTTTCTATGGGGACCAAAGGTTTGTAGTCGGGTGAATTGTTTGATTAGCTGTGTGTTGACACTGGTTAAATCTACAATTCGCTTGTACTACATGAGAGCCGGAGATGGGAATCAGAACACTGACCCACAACACCACGCACAAGCACTTAAGCGCCACTTCGTTGACAGATTGAAGAGAGGTTTACGTCTTGAATATCTGGCAACGAACGCAGACACATTCAACTGCACATGGCAACCACTATCGTCGGTGCAGGACGGAGCTCTTGTCTTTGGCTGGTGATAGCAGGCCAGAGCATTTGCAACAGTAGTCCACGGGGCTTCACCCCGCTTAGGAATCGTTGCACGTGCTGTGGGAAGGGCAAGTACTCTGTTAGAGATGCTAATCTGGAGGGATGATGAGGGCAATTTGTATAGGTCTATGATACTACAGGCTGCCCTCGCGGGACTCTATAAGGTATCGGGTAAATTTTTCATTCGTTCGATTTCTCATTTTTAATTCGATTTCGGTATCGGAGCTAAATTGCAAATTTTTTTGTTTAAATGCGCTCGTTTAGGTCATTATTTTTATTAGTTTATTTTGGAAATTTGGAACTCCTTGGAACTGCCACTTTTTTCAAGAGTTTTTGTATCCGTCATATACAGTCTCTTTTGAGAATTTAATATTTTACCTTTTTCTTCTCGTTTAATTGTTAGTGTCTAGTTTGTTTTCGTTGTCCCTTTTGACCCATTTTGTGTTATTATTAGATTAGTTAGTGTCTGATTTTTTTACGCATTGTAGAGCCTTTTGCCACGTATTTTTAAGAAATTTTTAAAAGAGCCAGAGAGCCAACAAATAAAGCGCGTATTTATATAAAAAAAAAACTAGTATTAATTAGTGCGAATTTTGTTTACATTACTCTGCTCTGTGCGAAGTTTGTTTACACTATTCGGCTATGTGAATTTGATTATCGTCTGTCATTACACGTGAAGACGGACATTTCCATTACTTATCCACGTCAAGACGGACATTTCCTTTTCTTATCTAAGTCAAACCTACCTACATTGGTTGTTGTTGGCTTAAGTATCCTCCTAAAATAAACTTCTAGATGATGTCAAATTTTCAGTACAAAAGCGGTCTCAGAACTCCACCCCACTCCCCGTCCATAGAACCGACAGTGATCCAGAACACCCAAATAAGTTTGGGAAAAAATTTGCCACTTTTTGTATGGAAAAAGTGTTCCAGAACTCTCATAGCGTAACTACTGATTTGGTTTGGACTACTTGTAGTTTCCGTTATTTGAAATTTCCGTTTTCTTGGTTTTCTTTCGAATTTTTCTATGTTACTGATTTCACAGTTATTAATGAACTGGGCTACTCGAGTGGATAACGTTGGGTGAAAATATTTTAATTGTAATTCTTTACATACTTCTATGATGGCTCGGTGGTTATTCTTTAGATGTTCTTCTTTTATTAATTTAGCTATGTTCTCTTCATCTGTAATATCTTCTAAAAGTCTATCACATATTATTAATTTTAATTGATTGTTGTCTGAAAAGTGTATGTGAATTGCTTTTTCTAGTGTTTGGAGAAATCCGACATCGTTCAAGGTTTTGGGATTACAATGCGATTAGAGTATAGTGATTGCAGTATCATCATCTAATGATTTAGTAAAAATTGACTTCCTAGATTTATTCAAAATTTTCAAATTTGTAATTCTCAGAGAACCGGAATTGCATTTAAAAATTGCGATTTGGGTTTTGAATACGTTTAACGGGGATTTACTAAGTGGGATTTCATTAGCATCCATTTCTTGGCAAAGATTTAACTCTATACATGATAAGGCGTCTGCATTACTGTTTTGAGTGCCTTTCTTGCATGTAATGTTGTAGTCATATTCTGATAATCGCCAACGCACTAATTTTGAATTTGGCTCTTTTATGGAAAATAGCCATTGTAAACGCTTGTCGTCCGTTTCGTTCAGAAACTTTCTTTCGAAAATATAAGGGCGAAAGTATTTCGTTGCCCATACAACAGTTAGCAAGTCTGTTTCTATCGTACTATAGTTTTGTTCGTGGTCATTCAGAATACGACTAGCATAGCATAGTATATGCCAGTCTTATTACAGTACGGCGCCTAATGCATGTTGTTCATGTAAATAATTGGCTGAAACCCGAATATTTTTATATTGGTTCGGAGATAAGTGCTCTTTTGAGAATTTTGAAACTATTTATGTATTCTGAATCATTTATATTAAACTTCTTTTTCAAGTACTTAGTAATGGGCTTGGCAATTTTTGAATAATCCTGGATGAACTTTCTGTAGTATCCAGTGAGTCCGAGAAATTGCTTAATCTGTTTGGGAGTTTTTGGGATTGTAAATTTCTTGACACATTCGCTTTTCTTCGGATTAGGTTTTATACATTGAAATGTAATGATGTGTGCTAAAAATTCGGTTTCTCTTTCAGAAAACTCCGATTTATGTACCTGTACGTTCAAATTTACGTCTTTAAGGCTTTTTGTTAAGGAGTTTAGACGTTCTTCTAAAGAAGAGGAGTAAATAATGATGTCGTCTAAGTAGAGGAGACAGATTTTATTTATAAAATCGTTGAGAACATTATTCATAAGGCGGTGGAAGGTGGCGGGCGCCATTTTAAGACAAAAACGCATACCGAGAAATTCGTAATGTCCATTTTCCACGCTAACTGCTGTTTTGTGAATATCGTTCTCATCAATTTCAATTTGATGGAACCCATTTGCAAGGTCCAGCGTTGTAAAATATTGACATGTTCCTAGTTTTCCTAATCTCTCATCGATATTGGGGATAGGATATCTGTCATTAATGGTTACGTCATTTAACTTGCGGTAGTCATTTAGATTTGCTGCTGGCGTCCGTCTTCTTCGGGACTATCCAGACTAATGCAGAATAAGACGAGTTGGAGAGTCGGATAACACCTTTTTCGAGCATGTTTTCCATTTGTTTTTCCACTTCCTCTTTGTGGATATATGGATATCTATAGGACTTAACATATATTGGTATGCACATCATTTGTCGTACGAATTCTATGTTTAATAACGTTGGTGAAGGTCAGATTTGAATATTTTCTATAGCATATCTTAGAAAAGTGGAATGAAAATATTATTTCCGACTAGTGTAGCTATGTTCATTCTGGACCACTTTTCCAACTATTTTGATGGATCTAGACCGGAGTTCTGGATCACTGTGTGTTCTTTGGTGGGGGAGGGGGAGGGGTAGGGGGCTGAGGTCGCTTTTGTACTGAAATTTTGACATTATCTTGAAGTTTTCTTTTAGGAGGAAACAACAACAACCAATGAAGGTAGGTATGTTGACTTGGATAATTCCGATAATCAAATTCCGAATAATGTAAACAAAATCGCAGCCGAGTAAAGTAAACAAATTGGGCGATATTTGCACACACATACACACCCCCCCCCCACACACACACACACACACACAAAATACGTCATACTAAAAGATTTTCTACCAGGCGATATTCAGTACCATGTTATTAAATTAACAACAACAACAAGTAACGTAGGTAGATATGATGACTATGAAATAGCCTAATTTTTAATCTTCAGTTGTAAAGTAAACAAATTTATGAAAGATTCTCCATAGCTGAAAAAAAAAAACAACAACTGATATGTTGTTTTAGATGAGTATTGAAAATTTCTTTTACTGAAAAGAAAAAAAAACTGCGGATTAAAAAGTCAAGAGGGATCATGATATCTAAAAATAGATCACGGCTGCTTGTAAGAAGTAGTGGAAATTAAAGCCTCGGTGGCCCGGTGCCTGGTAATTTGATACCGCCAAGTAAAGTAAACAATGGTTTTTGCATCTAGGAGTGTGTATTGAAAAGTCATAAGTTTTATGAAAAATTGTTTTTTATTAACATTTATTCACATCATTAAATCTTAAATTATAAACTTTTTCTCTGTGCTTCATATCCAAAATAGGCAACAATATATCTGAACTTCTATTAATCCTATCTCGGAAGCGAAAGCGATCCAGAGCATATGTATGGCTCCCATGGTCCTTTTCTGGGTTCATAATCAATCATATAAACTCGTGGAGCAGCAGTACTAAATTTGACCTTCATTATCACGACTAATTAAAAAAACTATTTTCACATTATTTAAAGATTATAATAAATAACTGGATACAGATTAATATCATTCTGAATAAATTCAATTTTATATGATCGCCCAATCGGTCCTCTGTTAATCACCGAGAAATCTCCCTGGGCATTTATTTTACTCAAAGTATCGTCCGAAATTGTGTTGTAGCGTGAACGAAGAAATAGTTGATAATTCTCCAAATTCAGAACCACACGAGATCCAAATGTAGTTGTACACATTCTCGCTCCAAGAATCTTGTACTCTTTGTTCAACTCCATTTGGCAGGTCTTCAGGGACGGTTGGTACTGCTCCAACTACTTTAGTTCATCCATTGCGTTTAGCATTATTATTATTTTCTCATTGCTCCTTAATTTATAAGCAATCTTCCAAAAGAAGTTTATCCTGTTGTAACCAATCCGCGTAGCTGAATAAAGTCATCCTCAAGTAATTTCATATCACCGCTGTAAACAAATTCGCTGAATGAGTCATGCACACCTGTGTAAACAAATTTAATCCAATGAGCCATCCTCACGTAATTTGATACCACTCACTTTCGGTAAACAAATTCGTATAAAGTAAACAGCGAGGTGTTCCTATAAAAGCGCAAGCAAGCCGCTAGGAGCCATCATTCAGTTTCAGTAAATCTCAGTGTTAGTGTCTAATATAAACAAATTAAAAATGTGTACGGTGTTAGTAAATAAATGTTTTTCGATAATTGAAAATTTGCGAAAAAATGTGATGGAGTGTTTAAAATATTCAGTGAATAAAGACTATATTGTTCAAAAGTGCAATAGAAACATGCATAAATTTCAAGTTGCATTTCGGAAGTGCAATAACAGTGCTAGAAAACGACATTTCGAGAGCTGCCTCGAGCAAATCAAAGCATTGAGAGCGCTACTGAGAGCTCCCCGTCGAGGTACAGGAATTACTTGCGTAAGAAGAAGTGATTTTGTAAAGTGGGAGGAAATAAAGACAGCGTTCGCAGACAGAATTCGACAAGGTGTTATTGCAAATTTAAAACATATCGATCCGAAGCTATTTATGCAAGACGCCACCAAATTATTTACGCGCCGTGTTAAAAATACCTTAAAACATTATTTTAATATTAAAGTTTCTACAACGTTTTGCGGTGAATTTGTTAAAGAAACTGGTGACAATGAAATTATAAAAGACATTAAATACTTCCAAGCGAGAACTGCTCCAATTAGTACAGACGATAACTTAGAGGAGTGGTTTAAATCAAACATTTTGGATCCAATAAAAACTCAGCTGGAAGAATTCCAGGAAAAAGATAGTGGTTGGGCACTGCACTCTATAATACATCTAGCAGTACACATCAACAAGTTTGAGCAGCTTCGAGGATCTTCGTATATACCCCTACCAAAGGAAATTGCAGCAAACAAATCTTGCATCAATTTAAAAAATAGTGACGAAGCATGCTTCGCCTGGGCCGTAACATCAGTGCTATATCCTGCAAATGTTCACTCCGATAGGACCTCATCATACCCACATTATTCAAATGTACTTAATTTAACTGGAATAATATTTCCCATGACACTTAAGCAAATTACGCAATTTGAATACCACAACGATTTATCAATAAACGTATTCACCCTAGAGAAAGAGCGTTTCTTCACCACAGTTCCAGTTAGACTTACGAAACACAGGATGGAGCGACATATAAATCTCTTAATGCTACAAGATTACTATGACCAGGATGAAGATCATATGGATGACGATGATGATGATGGCAGATATCATTTCTGCTGGATTAAAGATCTTTCCCGCCTTGTATCGAAGCAAACTTCGAAAAATCATGATAAAAGGCATATATGCGACTGAAGTTTACTCCACTTTTACTCTGCTGAAAAATTAGCATCACACACTCCTGAATTCGAGAAGAAAAACGACTGCAGAATTATGCTTCCCTCAGAGGAAAAGAAATGGTTGGAATATAAGAATTATAACCATAAGAATCCAGTCTCGTTTTGTGTATATGCCGATCTTGAGTCAATATTGAAGCGGATTCAGGGAAGCGATCAAAATACACAGCGAATCCAGGAGCATGGAGCTCATAGCATAGGGTTCTATTTCCACTGCAAACATGTTGTTAAGCTCTCATATTACCGAGCATATCGAGGAAAGAATTGTCAACAATGGTTTGCATTAGAATTGCAGAAAATGCAACCACAGCTGTACAGGAAAAGCTGAACATCAGGCCAATGCAGCCCCTGAACAAAGAGGAACGGCGTTCACGTACGGAAAATATTTCCTGCCATATATGTGAAAAAACATTTGCAGCCGTTGAGGAACGAGTTCGCGATCATTGCCACTTAACAGGAAAATATCGAGGACCAGCGCATAATGCATGCAATCTCATGTATCAAGATTGCTAAACAGTTCCAGTAATTTTTCACAATTTATCCAGATATGATACCCACTTCATTTTTAAGGATATAGCTACATCTTTCCCAGAAAAAGTTGATCGCTTATGTAGCGTTTTTTTTTATTATTATTATTAAGCATTTTTTGTTTTTGTTTTCTCCTTCTTTTATTTATATTTTCATTTTTTTCCGGGTACCGGAAAAGTGTAAACTTTATTTATTTTCGAAAAGTAGCTTTTCTACTTTCCCATATATGTACAAAATACCTAAACAAAAAACAAAAAAGGGTAAAAGGTGGTGCAAACTGCGAAAAAGCAGACCTTCGCAACGTCTTCATGAACACATACCTGTAAGATACGAAACTTTCGTTCATTCATTTCGAAAAGTAGCCTTATGCTACTTTGCCATGACCTAACGCAAGAAAAACAACAATTACACGCCCCAACACTGACCGCGGCAATATTCACCTTAAAATAAATGGCATAATAATCACATTACCACGCTATTGTATTTTCAACGCACGCCACTATGATCAAAAGCTAAAATGAGGAATGGTTTGAGAAGCTTTGTACGAGACGCATTGCAACTAATCTCATAAATATGATCAGATAATTCCGTAATGGAATCTGAACACCGTCCTATCCGTCGTGAACTAGTCGAGCGAGTGAGTAGCATCACGTGATGGCTGTCCACCCAATGGCAGCTCACCACGACAGTTTTAGTCGAGAACGTTCTAACTATGAAGGAAACGCGATGAGATGCGAAGAACGGCTCTGAGCTGGTTCGGAACCGGTGAGAGAGAGACGACTCTTCTTTTTGGGTGCGTATTGTGGGGGGGGGGGGGGGGTTCTAGCCTTGTTTGTTGAGTGATAAACGTTGCTAAGTCTTGCGTGGTGGTTTTTAAAGAAAAGCTGGGAGAATTTTTCTATTTTGATTTTAAAGCTCTTGACTCTTGAGTAATTGCCAGTTCAGTTTTTTCTTAATTAATTCAGATTGGAGAGAAGTTACCTTGGCCACGCGAAAAGTTGTTATTATTGGCTGGAATCCACGTGATTAAACTGGATACCGGTACAAGGAAGCCCAGTGAAAGGATTGTTCGTGCGACCGTATGGAATTTTCCTGGACAATAGGACTAGCGTTCAGAGGAAATTATCCACCTGAAATTTATCTGCGTATATTGAGGAGGGGGATTACGCCTGAAAGGATGTGGACGATAAGCCCTCATTTGATAAGATAAGTTTTTTTTTATGTACATATTAGTCAATTGGACATACTAGCGTGCAGTGTCAGTCTCCAATACCGATCATAAGGAACCCCAGAGTTCCTCCAATACATTTTCATAAGCATCATCTAAGTGTACTTACCTGCGGGCAACGACAATGTTATTATTACAAGATCATAATCATATTTATAAATTATCAAATAATATTTAGTAGACATAATCTTCGATTGGACTTAGGTGCTTGCAAAGAACGTGCATTTATTATACTATACCGTGGTTATACTTGCCTATTTATCATCAGACCATAGTCAGCATAGATGTTAGTCAGCTGGACTTACTTGCGTGCAGTGTCCGTCTGTAATACCTATCATAAGGAATCTCAGATTCCCACCAATAAATATGCATAAGCACCATCTAAGTGAACTTACATGTGTGCAGAATAAGTGCGACCATAATGCGGTAACGAAATTATATTTACATATTACCAAAAAAATAATTACTATAAATAACTCGCGATGGAAATTACCTGCGTGCAGAATTAGTGCAGTTAGTAGGCGATAACGCCTTTATATTTAGATTCGATGAATTAAAAACTTAAATAAATAATTTTCAATTGAACTTACTTGGGTGCAGAATACGTGTGATAATTGTGCGATAACGTTTTATACTTACGTATTATCAAGTAATGATTAATATAAACAATTTTCAATACAACGTACATGCGTGCAGAATATGTGCGAATATTATGCAATACCGTCATTATAGTTATATATCGTCAAACAATAATCAATATGAATAACTTGCAATCGAACTTACGTGCGTGCCGAATAAGTGCGGTCAGTAGGCGATAACGCCTTTACATTTACATTTTATTAAGTAACAATTAGAATAAATAACTTACAATTGAACTTACATGTGTGCATAATGCGGTAACGAAATTATATTTACATATTACCAAAAAAAAATAATTAATATAAATAACTCGTGATGGAAATTACATGCGTGTAGAATTAGTGCAGTCATTAGGCGATAACGCCTTTATATTTAGATTTCATGAATTAACAATTAAAATAAACAATTTCCAATTGTACTTACATTTGTGCGGAATAAGTGCGATCACTATACGATAACACCATTATATTTACAAATTATCGAATAACGATCAATATAAATAAGTTTCAATAGAACTTACGTACGTGCAGAACAAGTTTGATCCTTACATGATATCGTTTCGAACTTACATCCATATTACCAAATAATGATTAATAATGTAAATGAATTTCAATCACCTACCTACGTCGCATAGAAATCGTAAAAGTGTTATAATACAAATTGTTAGTAATGCTACCCATTTGGGGTTACCTGCGCATATATATATAATCATAATTCTTTTACAGTTCAAAGCGTTATATACACAGCATCCTAACTGGTCTCTCTAGCGCAATGTTTTGTTGCTCGATATACAAGAGACCCCAGTTGGTATTCAACATAAATTCATAAATTTTTTTTTCAGGTTTTCAGGTTGCACCAGTGGAGGCGACGCGAGAAGTTTTTTTTTGTCCGTCCGTCCGTCTGAAGTCCCCAAGCAGGGAACTCAGTTCCCTGTTTGTTTTCTTGTTTACTTCGCACAGCTTTTCAAGCATCAAGGGATGTGGGTGGCAAGAACCACCCAAAGCCGGCTGACCGCTAGCTGCATATTCGCTGTACGGCCACCCACATGAATCCCAAGATGATTTTGCAGCAAGAGGTGTCCGTTGCAGCGCCTATCTACATTCGTGGCAAGACGGATGTGGGTAGGGCTGACAATGGGTGGGCTCTTCGCTACACTTACCAATAAACAAGGAAAGATATATCTCGTTCACCAAGCACATGGAAGGCAGCCACATAAAATTCAGATTCATCGATTCCTTCCGATTTATGGCCGAATCTTTAGATAAGCTAACAACATTGTTGCCAATGGATAAATTAAACACTAAAAGATCAGTATGGCAGGGATTGGATGATAACACTATCAAACTTCTTATACGCAAAGATGTCTTCCCATATGATTTTATTGATGGCTGGGATAAATTAGATTTCCGGAACTTGCCAACACAGGGAGCGTTCTACAATAAACTGACTGACAGTGCTATATCAACTGAGCACTAAAATCATGCTGAAGAGGTCTGTCAAAAATTTGAAATACAAACACTTGGTGAATATTCAGATCTATACCTTAAGACTGATGTTCTCCTATTGGCCGATGTGTTTGAGAACTTTCGAGAAGTGTGCATGAAGACATACAATTTAGATCCAGCACATTATTACACCATGCCAGGTCTAACATGGGATGCTATGCTAAAATACACTAATGTGAAATTAGAGCTGATAACTGACGTGGATATACTGCTATTCATAGAGAGAGGCATTCGAGTATATGTCAATGTTCGAACAGATATAGTAAAGCAAATAATAAATATATGGATGAATTTAAGCCTGTGGAGAAAGAGAAATACTTGATGTATTATGATGTGAATAATCTTTATGGATGGGTCATGTCACAGCATTTACCAACCGGAGTATTCAAGTGGGTTGATGTTCCCAATATTGACGTTTCCGAAATTCCTGATGATTCACCAATTGGATACATATTCGAAGTCGACTTGGATTATCCTCAACATCTACATGATAAGCATAAGGACTTACCGTTTTGCTCTGAGCATACAGCACCACCTGGAGCAAAATTAGAAAAGATTTTGACAACATTACATCCTAAAACTAAATATATTATACACTACCGAAATTTGAAGCAATGCTTATCACATGGACTCATCCTGAAAAAAAATGCACCGGGCTCTTCAATTCGACTAATCAGCTTGGCTTAAAACACATATTGACTTAAATACCACCAAACGGAAGCAGGCTACCAGCGATCATGAAAAGGACAGCTATAAGAAGATGAATAATGCAGCTTTTGGTAAGACCATGTAAAATGTTCGCAAGTATAGCGATATAAAACTTTTCGTAAAGTGGGAAGGTCGCTATGGTGCAAAAGCTCGGATTGAGGCACCCAACTTACACAGTGCAACGACATTTGATGAGAATTTAGTTGCTGTGGAATTAAGGCGACTCAAAATCTTATTCAATAAGCCTCTTTATATTGGAATGGCAGTTTTGGAAATTTCAAAGATATGCCTCTATGATTTCCACTACAGTTTTATGCAGCGTGAATTTGGAGACAAATGCAAGGTCATGTATACAGATACAGATTCTCTAATATATGAACTTGAAGAGAAAAATGCATATGAGTTTAGGGACGAAAATATAAACAAATTTGATACAAGTGATTACCCAGAAGAGAATCAATTCAACTTACCGCTCATGGATAAAAAGATTCCTGGTCTAATGTCTACACGATCAGCCAAAAGAAAATTGCATTGAGTCCATATGATAACAAGCGGTATATTATGAGTGGGACAACGGATACTCTGCCATGGGGACATAACTCTATTCAATCAGAACAGCAAGGAGCAGACGCAGAAAACATATAATGTAAGGCTAGTCTAAGATATGTATTGTAAATAAAAATTGTATTATAGCTAAAATACCATTTAATGAAATAGTTTGTTTTAATTGTAAGTATTATAGTCTGAGATATACATTATTGTAAAATAAAGAAGGTATTATTACAGTTATGGGGAAACCGATTAAAGGAAGCCCAACCATTGAATAAGAATTAAATGTTAATATTTTTCAATTTATAATAAATCAATAATGATATTTTATATATGGTATTCTTTTTATTCAATCTCCCTACTAAGTCCAGATCTCCCGAAAAATATTTGCCCCACTACAGCGAACTCCTAATCGGGCGGTTGAGCGTTTTACCCAGAATGTTAGGTCGGATTGAGAAAAAACATTTACACGTGGGCTCGACCTTGACTCGTGGAATCACCTTTGAAACCGGAAGGGCGTCTGACCCTTGACCTTCATCCGGAAGTGTATAATATATAAGTGTATAATCAAGCACGTCACAGAGAACTCCGAATTGGCTAATGATGAGGATTCCGTCCGTCGATCAGAGCAGTTTGAAAAGCTGTTTATCTGTTATCTGTCCTATTCAAAAGCTGTTAAACTGTTATCAAACCTGTTTGAAAAGCTGCTAAGCTGTTATCAGACCTATTCGAAATGCTGTTTAGCTGTTATCTGAAGTGTTTAAAAGCTGTTAAGCTGTTATCAGAGCTGTATGAATAACTGTTTAGCTGTTATAAAACCTGTTTAAAAGCTGTTAACCTGTTAGCAGGCCTGTTTAAAAAGCTGTTATGCTTTTATCTGACCTACATAAAAGCTGTTAACCTGTTATCAGAATTGTTCGAAAAGCTGTTAAGCCTGTTATCAGACCTGTTCGAAAAGCTGTTAAGCTGTTATCTGACTAGTTTAAAAGCAGTTAAGCTGTTATCAGAGCTGTTTGAAAAGCTGTTTAGCTGTAATCTAACCTGTTTAAAATCTATTAAGCTGTTATCAGACTTGTTCGGAAAGCTGTTTAGCTGTTATCCGACCTGTTTAAAAGATGTTAAACTGTTATCAGACCTGTTTGAAAAGCTATTAAGCTGTTATCAGAGTTGTTCGAAAAGCTGTTAAGCTGTTATCAGACTTGTTCGAAAAGCTGTTAAGCTGTTATCTGACCTGTTTAAAAGCAGTTAAGCTGTTATCAGAGCTATTTGAAAAGCTGTTGAGCTGTTATCTTACCTGTTTAAAAGTTGTTAAGCTGTTATCAGAGATGTTTGAAAAGTTGTTAAGCTGTTACCAGAGTTGTTCGAAAAGCTGTTAAGCTATCATCAGACCTATTCGAAAAGCTGTTTAGCTGTTATCCGACCTGTTTAAGAGCTGTTAAACTGCTATCAGACCTGTTTGAAAAGCTGTTAAGCTGTTATCAGACCTGTTCGAAAGGCTGTTAAGCTGTTATCTGACCTGTTTAAAAGCTGTTAACCTGTTAGCAGGCTTGTTTAAAAAGCTGTTAAGCTTTTATCTGACCTACATAAAAGCTGTTATCAGAATTGTTCAAAATGCTGTTAAACCTGTTATCAGACCTGTTCGAAAAGCTGTTAAGCTGTTATCTGACCTGTTTAAAAGCAATTAAGCTGTTATCAGAGCTATTTGAAAAGCTGTTTAGCTGTAATCTAACCTGTTTAAAAGCTATTAAGCTGTTATCAGACTTGTTCGGAAAGCTGTTTAGCTTTTATCCGACCTGTTTGAAAGATGTTAAACTGTTATCAGTCCTGTTTGAAAGGCTGTTAAGCTGTCATCAGAGTTGTTCGAAAAGTTGTTAAGCTGTTATCAGACTTGTTCGAAAAGCTGTTAAGCTGTTATCTGACCTATTTAAAAGTTGTTAAACTGTTATCATAGATGTTTGAAAAGCTGTTAAGCTGTTATCAGAATTGTTCGAAAAGCTGTTAAGCTGTTATCAGACCTGTTCGAAAAGCAGACAGAGACAACTGTCAATTGCATGGCTTTTGCGACGCATCAAATTCAGCGTACGCAGCTGTCGTCTACATGAGTATTCAGGACGATGCCGGCACAATAAAAACAACATTGCTCATATCAAAAACTCGAGTGGCTCCCGCAAAACCAATTACGTTGCCAAGACTTGAGTTAAGTGGAGCATTGTTGTTAACTAGACTACTAAGTCAAGTTCGAGCTGACTTGCATATGAGTAGTGTTAGCAGGTAACCTAAATAATACGTGGGGAGATGTACCTACTATCGTATCACCAGGTCTAATGCCAATGAGCATTCAAGACTGTGAGCCATGGTGGTCAGGACTCATTTGGTTAAGGCAGCCAAGCCAAGACTGGCCACAAGATAAGAGCCTTAGCAGAGAGACGTCTTATGAATTAAAGACAGTAAAAGCTCTTGCATTGCAAAAAAGCGAAGGGCTCGAAACAATAATCGAGCGTTTCTCGTCATACAAACGATTATTGCATGTTACTGCACAATGTCGCCGATTCATCCATAACTGTAGGCATAAGGATAAAATGAACATTGACAGATTGACACCAGCTGACATGGAAACAGTCAAACTAAAAGTAATTCGGCAAGTACAACGGCGAGAATTCGAAAATCAATTCAAGCAAATAAAATCTGGATAACACGTATCAAAAAATAGTAAAATTATAGGACTTTGTCCATTCTTAGACAAAGAGTCAGTCTTGAGAGTAGGTGGCAGGCTGCAGAATTCAAACCTACCAATTTCAGCACGCCACCCAGCTATATTACCTAAAGATCACCACTTCACTAACTTAGTGATTGATCACTATCATAAAGAAACATTGCATGGTGGACCACAATTGGTCCTAAACACCATACGAAGCCAGTTTTGGATTATTAATGGCCTACACGCTGCTAAAAAAAGGATCTCTGCGTAATATGTGTTAGACTTCGTGCTGCAACACAACAGCAGCTTATGGGCAGTCTACCCAGTACTAGAGTGACACAGGTACACCCATTTGAGACTCCAAGGTTGGATTATGCTGGCCCTATTGATGTCAGAACCACAAAATATCGGGGAATCGAAACTTACAAAGGATACCTGTGTTTATTTGTGTGTATGACAACAAAAGCCATACACATCGAAGTAGTCTCTGACTTAACGTGACCTTTCTCGCAGCATTTAAACGATTTGTTGCAAGACGAGGTTTATGTGCTAATGTATATTCCGATAATGGAACAAATTTTATTGGGGCAAACAAAATTCTTCAGCAAGAATACAAAAAAGCACTCGCTGAAGCAAACGAACTAGCAGCTCACAATACTGCAGCCATGGGGATCAAATGGAGTTTATACTTAATGCAGCTGCATATCAAGGTGGACTTTGGGAGGCAGCTGTAAAAAGTATTAAACACCATTTGCGTCGAATTCTAGGTTCATCAACATTAACAATAGAAGAACTAAATACATTAGTCATTCAAATAGAAGCATGTCTTAATTCCAGACCGCTGCACGCTATCACTGCGGATCCAGAACAACTGGAAATTCTTACCCCAGGTCGCTTTCTAATTTGGAAGACCACTACTAGCTGTACCAGAAAGAAGAGTCAAATATGCATCTTCTAAGACGATGGAAGCTGATTCAGCAACTACGTCAACAATTCTGGAAAAGATGGTCAACAGAATACTTGACCGAAATGCAGAAAAGGCAAAAGTGGAATGCGCCACTAAATAACATTAATATTTGTCAAGTTGTCATCATTAAAGATGAAAAGCAACCACCAACAAAATGGGTGTTGGGGCTCATTGAAGAGCTGCACCCTGGTAAGGACGGCAGAGTTAGAGTAGTATCTGTAAAAACATCAACAACTGTTTTATAGAGACCCATCCAAAAAATCTGCCCCTTAACAGTTAATCCACAATAAGATGGGCTACAAAGTAAGTTGTGATATCCATTAATGTTTGTATACATCAAGTGTTATGCATGTCTGGGTCCTGGCCATATATCTCTATTTTTTAAGATAAATATTACATAAAGTTCTTACTAAGTATTAAAATAGGTCATAGAAAATGGCTATTAAGCTGTTATCAGACTTGTTCGGAAAGCTGTTTAGCTTTTATCCGACCTGTTTGAAAGATGTTAAACTGTTATCAGTCCTGTTTGAAAGGCTGTTAAGCTGTCATCAGAGTTGTTCGAAAAGTTGTTAAGCTGTTATCAGACTTGTTCGAAAAGCTGTTAAGCTGTTATCTGACCTATTTAAAAGTTGTTAAACTGTTATCATAGATGTTTGAAAAGCTGTTAAGCTGTTATCAGAATTGTTCGAAAAGCTGTTAAGCTGTTATCAGACCTGTTCGAAAAGCAGACAGAGACAACTGTCAATTGCATGGCTTTTGCGACGCATCAAATTCAGCGTACGCAGCTGTCGTCTACATGAGTATTCAGGACGATGCCGGCACAATAAAAACAACATTGCTCATATCAAAAACTCGAGTGGCTCCCGCAAAACCAATTACGTTGCCAAGACTTGAGTTAAGTGGAGCATTGTTGTTAACTAGACTACTAAGTCAAGTTCGAGCTGACTTGCATATGAGTAGTGTTAGCAGGTAACCTAAATAATACGTGGGGAGATGTACCTACTATCGTATCACCAGGTCTAATGCCAATGAGCATTCAAGACTGTGAGCCATGGTGGTCAGGACTCATTTGGTTAAGGCAGCCAAGCCAAGACTGGCCACAAGATAAGAGCCTTAGCAGAGAGACGTCTTATGAATTAAAGACAGTAAAAGCTCTTGCATTGCAAAAAAGCGAAGGGCTCGAAACAATAATCGAGCGTTTCTCGTCATACAAACGATTATTGCATGTTACTGCACAATGTCGCCGATTCATCCATAACTGTAGGCATAAGGATAAAATGAACATTGACAGATTGACACCAGCTGACATGGAAACAGTCAAACTAAAAGTAATTCGGCAAGTACAACGGCGAGAATTCGAAAATCAATTCAAGCAAATAAAATCTGGATAACACGTATCAAAAAATAGTAAAATTATAGGACTTTGTCCATTCTTAGACAAAGAGTCAGTCTTGAGAGTAGGTGGCAGGCTGCAGAATTCAAACCTACCAATTTCAGCACGCCACCCAGCTATATTACCTAAAGATCACCACTTCACTAACTTAGTGATTGATCACTATCATAAAGAAACATTGCATGGTGGACCACAATTGGTCCTAAACACCATACGAAGCCAGTTTTGGATTATTAATGGCCTACACGCTGCTAAAAAAAGGATCTCTGCGTAATATGTGTTAGACTTCGTGCTGCAACACAACAGCAGCTTATGGGCAGTCTACCCAGTACTAGAGTGACACAGGTACACCCATTTGAGACTCCAAGGTTGGATTATGCTGGCCCTATTGATGTCAGAACCACAAAATATCGGGGAATCGAAACTTACAAAGGATACCTGTGTTTATTTGTGTGTATGACAACAAAAGCCATACACATCGAAGTAGTCTCTGACTTAACGTGACCTTTCTCGCAGCATTTAAACGATTTGTTGCAAGACGAGGTTTATGTGCTAATGTATATTCCGATAATGGAACAAATTTTATTGGGGCAAACAAAATTCTTCAGCAAGAATACAAAAAAGCACTCGCTGAAGCAAACGAACTAGCAGCTCACAATACTGCAGCCATGGGGATCAAATGGAGTTTATACTTAATGCAGCTGCATATCAAGGTGGACTTTGGGAGGCAGCTGTAAAAAGTATTAAACACCATTTGCGTCGAATTCTAGGTTCATCAACATTAACAATAGAAGAACTAAATACATTAGTCATTCAAATAGAAGCATGTCTTAATTCCAGACCGCTGCACGCTATCACTGCGGATCCAGAACAACTGGAAATTCTTACCCCAGGTCGCTTTCTAATTTGGAAGACCACTACTAGCTGTACCAGAAAGAAGAGTCAAATATGCATCTTCTAAGACGATGGAAGCTGATTCAGCAACTACGTCAACAATTCTGGAAAAGATGGTCAACAGAATACTTGACCGAAATGCAGAAAAGGCAAAAGTGGAATGCGCCACTAAATAACATTAATATTTGTCAAGTTGTCATCATTAAAGATGAAAAGCAACCACCAACAAAATGGGTGTTGGGGCTCATTGAAGAGCTGCACCCTGGTAAGGACGGCAGAGTTAGAGTAGTATCTGTAAAAACATCAACAACTGTTTTATAGAGACCCATCCAAAAAATCTGCCCCTTAACAGTTAATCCACAATAAGATGGGCTACAAAGTAAGTTGTGATATCCATTAATGTTTGTATACATCAAGTGTTATGCATGTCTGGGTCCTGGCCATATATCTCTATTTTTTAAGATAAATATTACATAAAGTTCTTACTAAGTATTAAAATAGGTCATAGAAAATGGAAGATGTCCTCGACATTATGTATGACAGCCTAATGGAGGAATTTGAGCAGACATGGGCAGAGATGTCAAGCAATACAGCAATCAAACGGGCAGTATCCCCACTGCCTCCGACACCACCCCTGCCAAGTATGCCAGACCTCAACACACCACCTAGAGAGGCAGAATTCTTATTCAAGATGCCTCTGCCTCCGAAGCAACCAAGGTCCAGCTGTCCAATCCACGTGGACCAGTCATAAGCGCCATAAAGGACTGGGACCCATCACCAAAATCAACATCACGGCCACCCCTAAAGACCCAAACGCCCAAAACATCGCTCGAGAAAAGGTATGATGTCTATACGAACGACGGTCGATGCGATAAAGACGGCGCGTCCATCAGACTTAGATTAGTCAAGAACAGAGTAGTATGGTATAACTACCATTGGCCAAAACCAAAGGTAAGCGCTCGTTCCAGTTTAATGAACAAAAACATGTTCCCGTCATTTGGTTGATACGCAAATAGTGCATAAACGGGGCCGGAAGTTGTTGCAATTAGCAACCGGAAATATGTTTAAAAAAAAAAATAATAAAAATAAATACAAACAATATGGTTTGTAAATATAAAAAATATAGAATATATAAAAATTTCTTAAAAAAAAGGAAATGTATAAACAAAAAAATATTAGGCAACATATATGTACATACCTCCATTGGACGGAAATCTGTGCCTCCTTTTCCAGTTTTTTACTTACAAGCAAAAAGTTACATACAGCAGCCAGGTTGCTGAACATTCTCAACATTCACCATAAAAATGTAAGGTGTTCCAGGTCTTACTATACTTTGCAATATAGTAGCAAGCATAAATGCACCAGTCTTATTGAAATCTAATGCAAGATTTCACAAAAGACGACCTTCCAAGGAACATCTTGGTGAAATAGAATGTATTTTTCCAACTGATAAATAAATTTAGTTCTGTCCACGCAAGGACTAGAACGTGCAGTAAAAACCAGCAAACATAGCTAAAATTAAAAATTAAAACACAATCACAACAGTTTTGATAAAATCTTTTAAGCCACTTATATCATCATCTGCAATATCCAGTGCAGGGTTTTTGTTGCAGGACGTATATGTCCTCACAAATAAATAATCACGATGTTGCACAAGTTTATATTTTAATTTATTTATATTTTTCGCAATAAATATAAAGTTTTATTACAAAAAAAAAGTTGAGAGCAATAGCCAGCAACTAAGCGAAGCCACAGAAAAATAGACGGCAGCTGGCCCAAACCACATAAAAAGGGGGCAATTTCAAAAGAAAAATCACTTGTTGCTTGGGATATAACCAGTAAAGGTCGACTAGGGCTATCACCTCTAGGATTTTTTTAACTTCTTCCTCAAATAATTTTTTACGGTTATTCCCACAGTATTTCCTCAATCACAGGTAATTAGTACATGAAATTTTTTGGGATATTACCGGAAAATTTTTCTGTAGTTTAAATACGTTCTGAAGCTTAGAATAAATTCAAGATTTTGGGATATTACCAAATTGGGAATAAAATTCTATGATTTCGGATCTTCTTTCTTCATATAAAAAAAGGCAAAATTTCTGGGATGTTACCAGATGTCACCGAGACGCAGAGAAAGCCCCACGATTAGTAACCTAACCAACTGATCGCTGAGCCTTCCGAGCACAACATCTCGCTCCGATCTCCGACCGGTGATTGTTCAAGGGTGTGCCCCAAGGCGTCGTCGAAGTGGTGATGTTGGCGATTTGATTTCCTAACTTGCTAACAGCCGTATCCAGGTTTGGATTCCAACAAGTACATCACCCACTATTGACGGGGCAATAGGAGGGTTTCGCGAAATCCTATAGTTTACCAGTGAAGCTGGCTGGATGCCTTCTAAGGGCTACCAAAATCTAGATTTAGTACTATTAAGTCCGACGGTTGCCGATTAACGAAATGTTGTAGACGGACAGACAAGGAAAAATTCCTCTAATGAGGCCGATCCGGAAGGGACTGTATAAAGGTTATCTACTCATAAGAGGTGAGGTGCGCTCATGAGATTGAATTCCAACAGGTGTATCACCCACCATTGACGGGGCAATAGGAGGGCTTCGCGATATCCTATTATTTACCAATGATGCTGGCTGGATGCCTTCTTAGGGCTACCAGGAATAAACTTGACAGTAGATAGATAACGCTTCTAGAATGGATATCACTGCCTGATGGCGTGATAGACTCGTAAGGGTTTCCCCTGCAGATCTTCAAGCTCGTATAAGGAGTTCCCTTTCTTGGGTCTAACCCGACATTTGACAAATTTTCGTCCCAGTTTAGCATAAGTTTGCTATTGGAAGTCGATTTGAGCAAAATTCCGTCTGAATACCTCTTGACCCATGCTGAAATCAACAGGCTTCGCCCTGAGATTATAGGCTCTTGAACCCTGTTCGAACGCATTGCGTAAGTTCTCCTGCACTCTCGCATGGATCAATCTCATTTTGTCTTCCGCATCTACTCTCAGAGGCTCGTTATGAGTCCCAAGGCTCCTCAAGATGGAATAGGAGCTGCAATGTTATTCGCTGACCGAGAAGTGTTCGATGAGGAGAGAAACCAGTTGCTTGGTGGAAAGAGCTCCTGAGAGAACTAGCTATCTGGCTCAGCTTCTCGCCCCTTTGGTGTGTTCCTTCCGAATGTATGCTCTAATCCCTGACAATAGAGACCTGTTTACTCGCTGTGGGGGCGTTTGCTTGCGGCGAGTAAACTGCCATTCGCAAGTGTTTCACCCCACACTTGTCCAGTAATCTGGTAAATTAAGCCCAGCAAAACTGGACTCCATTGTCAGAGACTATCGTTTCCGGGACTCCGAACACATGGAAGACTTCCGTTTCGATGAACTGGCACCATTGAGTGTATATGCTTTTCTCATTGATTTGAGAATCGGGAACTTTGAAAAGTGGTCAAGAACTATTAAGATGCAGACATTTCCTCCCATTGACCGAGGATATCGACCCAGAAAGTCAACATGCAGCTTTTGCCATGGTCGTTCTGTCATATACTGGACTCTCATAGGTGGTCTCAGAATGGTATTGGGAGCCTTAGTCTCTTTATACACATCACAGGTGACTACGTAGTTTCTGACATCAACTGTCATTCGCTTGTACTGGACAAGTGTCTTCTCAGACGTCCAGTGTTTTCCCTATACCTCCGTGAGAAGCCAGTGGCGGATCATGCGCTCTTGAAATAACGTAGGAGCGAAGCCCTCGTGGAATCCAAAGCTTCCAAACTCCTACTTCCTGAATCGGATCGCCTGTTCTCCAAACAGTCCAAATATAAACGAAGCCATCCTTGACGCAAAGATCTGGTAGTTTGCCAGAAGTTGTTTTAGCTTTATGCCTCAGTTTCTCGTATTCCAACGAGTTGAAATATGGCGACCTAAGATCAACTTCCGGGCCAGGATCTTCGTTTATGGACAGGCTGTCGCAATGAATGCGTGACATCGCATCAAGGACGACATTCAGGCTTCCTTTCCGGTGCTCAATAGTGAAGTCGAAGTCCTGAAGCTTTACACTCCACCGAGCAGGTCTACCGCTGAGGTCCTTTTGAGACATCACTCATTTCAAGCTCACATGATCCGTCACTATCTTAAACTGCATAAGTTCAATGAAGGGCCGGAATTTCTGTACACTTAAAATTGCAGCTGCTCTGTGACGGTATAATTTCTTTGTACTGAGTGCAACTTTTTCGAGACGTAGGCTATTGGCCTCTCGTGGCTATCGTCATCTAGTTGAATCCACACCCCACCAATACCTTTTTGGCTCGTATCGCATTGTATAGCGAACGGCTTGGTGAAATCTGAACTCACTAAAAACGGAACAGAGGTAAGTTTTTGTTTTAGTATCTCCAGAGACGTCTGGGCTTCAGGTGTCCACTTGAGCTGACTCGGGTTCTTCAAGGTGTCAGTTATGGAGGCAGTTAAATCAGCATAGTTCGGGATGAACCGTCTATACCATCCCGCCATACCTATTAGGCGTCGGGCTTGTCGAACAGTTTTAGGTGACGGATAGTCAACTAGGGCTGAGATTTTGTCTGAGTCACTCCTAATTCCTCCTTTCCGACTATAAAACCCAAGTATTTAGTCTCCCCAATGCAAAACTTACTCTTCTCAACATTGATACTGGGGCCAACTTTCTTCAAACAATCCGCTATACGGGATAGCAATGTGAGATGAGAGTCAAAGTCTGATGACAGAATCAGTAAATCGTCTAAGTAGACGAGAACATTTTCACGAAGATCGAAAGGAATGATTTTATCCATGATGCGGCACATCGTTTGTGGAGCGTTGCATAGGCCGACTGGCATCACTGTGCACTGATAAAGAGGGTGACCAGGTACAGTAAAAGCGGTCTTCTCTCTGGAATCAGCGTCTAGTGGGATCTGCCATAATGCGTCTTTTAGATCCAGGCTTGTAATGTAGTTTGCCGGAAGAAGTCGACTCAGAAGCGTATATATCTGCGGCAGCGGATAGGCGTCCTTCTTCGTAACAGAGTTGACTTTCCTGGAGTAAAACAAAGCCGAACCTTTCCAGGCTTCCGCACTAGTACAACTGGAGAGCTCCAAGGACTCTGGCTCTCCTCTATCACACCCAACGATAGCATTCGCTCTAATTCAGCATCCGTCAAACTCTGTACTGCCGGTGATTTCGGATAAAAGTGTTATTCTATCGGAGCTGCGTCATTCGTCTCATTCTAGTGAGTAATCAAAGATGTCTTTTCCAGGCCTAAAGAGGCGAAAGAAGGGAATAGCTGTTTAGTAGCTTCTAGACGCTGTTGATCTAGACTGGAAAGAACATGGCTGTCGGTGCCAGAGGTAGCTACTAATCTTGGTGTCACTTCTGCAACTATACCTAGGACATCGGGAGCGAACCCAAATAGACGCCAGAAGTCTATTCCTAGGTATAGTGCCTGTGTGAGCCCAGGAACCACGTAAAAACGCACGTTTTGAGTCTTACCACGGAAAGTGATATCCAAGTTCACATGACCATGCACAATCGTCATGGCACCATTAGTTACTTGAACATGTGTCCGATACCTTTTCCATTCAACCTCTGCTGCTGCAAGCTTCCCTAGAGCTCCCTGGCCTGGAATACTGACAGTGGCACAACTATCAAGTAATCCAGTCTCAGTTCGCCCGAGTAGTCTTACTCCGGCATACGGTCGATTGTCATCTGGCATCGATACGGAAATATGTGCCAATTTTTTTCTTTCCAGTCTCATCCGTCGACAGTATTCCCGCCAAATAACGGTCGACCTTTTCTTTCTTGGTCTCATATCCAGGTCGGTATACATAATGTCAGTTAACTCCGCCACCGAGGAGAAGATGCGGTCTCTTACTGCATTATATTTCTGCAGACGCCATGAGGTCAAATCTCCTGCTCAGCAACCTTCTCAGCTAAAAGTGCTGCAGGTGTTATCGGGACATCGAAAATTAAGACTCTTCCAAAGAAGTGTCTAATAATGTCATTGGTTCCCCAAAAATGGAAATTTGAGCTTGAAGATCTGCGGAGAAGTCTATCAGGTTCTCCGTCTCTATCAATCGGTCGTTAAGTCTATAAGGTGGTTTGCTGATATTATCAGTGTCACTGAGTGATATCAGTGGACAATTCGTGGATTCGTCGTTAAGGTCTGCTAATGGAGCGGATCTTCTTCCATGTTCAAGGATTGAACTGGAGTGTTCGTTACAGTTGGTGCTCGGGACGTTGACGCTGGTCGAGAAAAGGTGTTGGGATTCCCGACGCGTCTCTCGTTATTCTGTGCACAGCGTCTGCAGTTGAGCTTAAAAGTGTTCTTGCGCCCGCATCCGTAGCAGAAAACTTGCTGTCTCACTTGCAGGCAGTCTTGGTAGAAATGACCATGCTGATCGCAATTCCAGAACACTAATGTTTGTCTGGTCGAAATGGCTGACACGTCGCCTAAACTAGTGTCACTGTTAGTTGCTATTGACAAGTCGCGGTTTAAGGTCTGGAAGTCGTCAATCTCGTTTACTCGTTGGTTCCGGTAAAGGTACCAGCTGTCGCAATTCGTAGCTGCGTGGCTTGAATTCGAGTAACGAGCGATCTTAACTGTCCTATAGTATCGGTGGAATGCAGACATATCTTCTCCTGAATCTCAGGCAGTAGATTAGATTTGACGATTTCCAAGAATTCTTGATCCGGTATGGCGTTTTGCAATTGGTCACGCAGCAACACTAAATGATTGTGGTACATGGCGAATAGTTCACCAAGCTTCCGCTTTCCCGATATCAGCTGCAATCGGATTTTCAAAGCATCTTTGGGCACTCCCCATTCAATCGACAAACCAGTTTTCACAAATTCCCAAGTTGGAAAGGGGTTGTGTCTTAATAGTGACCAGTACCAGTCCTTCGCTGGTCCGGTCAACAACATGAGCGAGCATGTTCCTAATAAGGAGATCAAATTCTCCTTCATCTACGGAAAGCTCGGAGTTATTGCCATTGTATGTCAGGTTCCATCTTCTGATAGGACTGCCTGATCGTCGTTGTCCTACACTCGCCGGGATACGAAGAGATGGAGCTGGTGGAGGTTGCATAAAATTGGTCTAGGCTGACGACTAGGCTGACCAAAAGGTGATGTAGCTCTGTTAAAGGAATGCTTATGTGTGTCGTTGAAATCGTGCAGTGGTATTGGTTCACCCATAGAAGGAAGCGGCCGTGAAAAATCGATTGGTGGCATTGCAGCTGCTATTTATTGCCTAACGCTACTTGTCAATTCAGTCCGTAATGCATTCAAGCTCTTTTCGAGGCCTTCTCGAACTAAGTCCTGCAGATGTATGCGCAGACCTGCCAGCAGGGCTTCAATCGCTGCTGAGTTCTGTCCACTGCCAGAAGGCAGTGGTCTATTTCGTCGCGAGTTGAGATTTGTGAAGGTCATGGAATACAGATCTGGCATTCCAGGTGATAGGGATCTTCGACTAGTTGGTGTAATCGTCGAAGGTGGTACATCTAATGTCGACATGGGAGGCAATGCATCGTGACTGACAGACTTTCCGGGCTTCGTCATCTTCCGGACAGCGCCTGTATACTCAATAAAATCATACTGAGTGTAATGGAATCTGCAGTTCGGGCAGTTTGAATGCTGTCCAATCCACGTTTTAAGACATGCTTTGTGAAACGCATGTCCACAGATCGTCTTCACTGGCTTCCTCTGTCCTGACAAGTCGCCTTCTTGGCAAATGGAGCACGGGTCTGGTAACAGCATCGGTACCGCAGTTACTCGCGGTGGTGTTCGCGCTGTAGCCATTGTATATTCATTCGTAAGTCAGGCTTTCAAAAAAAATTACAAACCAAGGGTTTGGAAGAAATGTCAATAAAAATTAAAAGAATTCAAAAGTTCGGAAGAGATAACAGGCTCTTCAAAAATTGAGACGCAGAGATACCAATTTAAAACAATCGAAAGTTGGGACGTGATATGAAAATTAAAAAAAAAAAATTAAAAAAGTTCGGAGAAGATGCCAAAAAGAATTAAAAAGAATCAAGAGTTCGCGAAGTTAGCAAAATCTCCCCAAATCGAGACAACAGAAATACTGATTTAAAGGAACTCCAGAAGTTCAGAAGAGATAGCCAACCCTTCGAATAAAAATTTTCTTCTAACAGTTCAGGAAAAGTCGAAAAATCCAAAGAGATCACAAAGTCAAATCAAGCGTTTCAAAAACTTAACAAGAACCATACTATTTCTCCCTCACTCTCCAAGAGCCAACTTTACATATAAAAATATCCAGGCCTCTCCCTCTTTCAGGTCAGAAATATTGATGCAAGCAAGCGACGTGAATGTGTGCATGAAAAATATTTTAGTTCTCACAGAAATCTGGGAAGAGTCGGGTTGGAGAAGCTAGAGACTGAAAATGATACTAGGGATTCTTCAGCCAGGCAGTTAGAAATATGCCAACTCCTGATTACTGAAGGTCTCCAGCATCACTTCCATCCTCCAACAACTCTTCACCTGATTATCATGCCTAGGTAACCTTACAACCGGGCAAAGCCATGAATCTTGTCAACTAGTTAGCAGAAAGCCAGAAAGTCGTCTCACAGATTCACGATTCTGTCCAGCCAGTTGGCCAACAGAGACATGTCTACGTGAGTGCTCATTCAAAAAATGTGTGTGAGGCCACCTACCATTTCCATGGCAGACGGCCAGCGGGAAAGATCATTCAAAAAAAATTCAAAAAATTCAAAAAATCCAAAAACTAGACACCTGTTCAGACTCGAGGCTTGACCAAAGTCAAATCTAGAGTCGAACTGCAATTCAAAAACTTTCAAAAATCCCAAATGTTACGTTACTTTACTTTACTCACTCAACTTCCGAAAATCTAAATATCAAAAACTTTAAAAATTCTAACGTTATTCTACCAAAAATTTCCAATACCAAACAATTACACTCAGGTCCGCATGTAACTTCCACTGGATATGAGACTTGAGGTCAGTCACTTAGCAAAGTGCCAGTTGACCATCTCACTCTAAGTCCCAGTCGCCAGTAAAATTTACACTAGACCACCGAAGTCTAACTGAGGTGGCCCCTCGTTGGGCGCCATTTTCGTTATGGAACTATGCTGAGTGATTGGCTTGGACGTGAAGTCCAGACTGCCAGCATAAGCTGACAGATCACTCGACGGACAGTGTTGACTGCAGGGCGGCACGCTAGCTCGCCTCGGCTATTGGCGGAGAGTGTGGGGAGGTTCCACGAAAAACCTGCCGCTGCCGTCTGCCATAATCAAGAAAAATTTCGTGCCAACAAACTAAAAGAAAACGCCGGCACACATTCGGACCTGAAGGGACCCCTTCGTCACTTACCTATATTCACATCGCAGGCGCAGATGCTATGCTTTCCTTGCATGCCCCAGTCACCCGTCTGACTCTGAGGGCAAGATTTTTCAGAATTCCTTGTTGACCTGAAAAGAGAGAGAGTAGCGGACCTAGACGACCTTCATGCCAGATTGCTCCAGGAGAGTGGAGGGAGAATAAAAAGAAACGTTCAGCACTTCATCTTTACGTTATAATTAAGTGGAATTATATAATTTCATTGATGTGCTTCGTACACCACACTATCTTAAGCGAATTAACCCTTTTTTCCTTTTTTCTTTTCTTCCCTACTTTTATCAACTAGACATTTAAAGACTAAGCTTAATTACAAAATCATTAGAAAAGCGAACGGTACATCAGAATGCACTATGCTTAGGAGCGAAGGCCACACAGAGGAGATGTAGATATCAAGTTGCCATAAACAAGAGTGTTTATATATATTTATATAAGTCTATCGTAAAGACAATAGTATATACATATGTATACCGTAGACATAAAATATAAGTCAATAATACTCGCAGTTAAAAATCCACTGCATGATGAAGTGCTCCAGCATCCGGTGAGTATATCCCTTTATCTATTTAGAGGGATGAAAATTTTAAGGTTTAAAGGTTGTGGCTGCTACCCATCTCAGTATGTCCTGCTCTAAACCTCCTTGGATACTAGTAAAACATCAATAACCGACTATTAGATTTTCTTTGGCACTGATTTATATTAATGTAATGTTCTGCGCATTTATCCGATTCTAGTACTCGCATCTGTATCACTATCAATGTCAATTGCAGATATCCTCTTCTCTGTACAACGTATTAATATCAACATACCTACAGGCTACCTTATCATAATAGAACACCGAGATTTCAACATTCTGTTCGAGACTATTAGTAACAAATACCACTATCACTATCAACGGCAAGTGTTTACTTCACTGACATTTGCCGATATGGAATTGTTTTGTTCCAGACTTATCCTAATAGGAGGAAACCAATTGGTCTGTTCTAACTAACGATTCACATTGACAAAAATTTATATAGATATAGAGCAAATATATATATAATTAACTTTCAAAAAATTTAAAATTGTCTTGGTTGAAGATATTCGACAACCTTCCCTATCTCTTTTCCCTTCTCCCCTTTTTATTCAAATCAGCGTCAAATTTTCGAAGAAAATCGAAGCAACCATAAAAAGGGATTTAATAACTTCTCTTAATCTACAAAATGAACTTTACCTCTAGTTGGCAATCAAATGTGCTACAGAGTTATTGAAAAATTCAAAAAAAGGTTATCTTATTTCTAGTAAACACGCCTCCGTTGTGGAGCAATAAAAACGTATAAATAGCCTCACTTCGCACCAAATAATTATGTGGAATTGTGAATCTCATCGATTCCGCAGAATGTATTCCTTCGCTCCTTACTTTGTTGTCGACTTATCCCATGCCGACAAGGGTTCCAGGTGGAAGTACTTGTGGATACCTATTACGGCCCCTTAAGCTGAGGCTCCTAACTTACAAGTATAAAAAAAACTTACTCTGTTAATAAAAATTTAAATTTGTTCATGAAGGTATGTAGATTCATTCCACCTTTCTGCCATAAGTTCCCGGGAATTCTTCAGGATTTGCTACTTGAAACCGCATTTGATCGCACTTCATCTCTGATATCTGCATGATCATTTCCGATTATTTATCGTAATTTTGGTATTATTGTAATTCTTGAGGATGACAATGTGCGTAGCTGCCCCAAAATTTTTCTCACTATCTTACGTGGGCAGTATCCCGATTTTCTTTTTCGCAATCAGGACGAGTCCCCTCCCCAACTGGTCAATTTGATGATTCTGATTCGATTTGCTACTCTCACAATATTCTTTTCTAAAGAAATTTTTATTTAAAATTTTTTTTTGAATATGGGTATTTGTTTGGTCACCAAACAAACTATTTTCATCACCGCCACCACTGTCCAAATAACATATTTTTTGTCACCACAGCCACTGGAGTTTAACTAGATATTGACTAGTTGTCAACAGATGGCGCGCATGGCTTTATTCGGATATTTCGGATAAACGGATATCCACAGCTGTGCTTTCATGAGCTTTTGAGCTTTCGTGCTATAAAAACCCGAGCACGGAGCTGAAGGCCAGTCAGTTTTTCTCTGACCAGCATCCAACAAGGCTAGGATATTGACCTAGACTTAATACCCATCGGAACTGAGCATATTGAGCCAGTTTCAATATAAATTTCCATCCTCCAACTACCCACCAAGATATTGACTTGGTCACATCCCCATCCTCAAGGCTTGAATATTGATCAGGTCTCCTACACTCCCGTGGGGTTCTCATAAATATTGATTTGAGAATCTCACTTTTAGTTAAGTATTTAATCATTAATACGCGATAGTAGAGAAGTTTGCACTCGCTATCCGTAAGATTAGGCATTAACCAAAAATTGTGAGTAATTTGTCTCTTTTTTCTTGTCTAATTTCAGCTCAAAAGGAAATAAACGGACTGAAATATATATAATTTTATTACATATGTGAATTGTATTAATTTAATTATTTTGTTAGCATTAAGGTTGGACTTTGGATTTTTAATAAATAATAATTGAACTTTGCTTGTGTTATTATTCCGGCACCTATTTCTATTTCTTTTTTATGTATTTAACAGTATTTGATGGAAACTTACGTGAGGAATTAAAATTCCGCTGCCGATGCTTTTAGTAAATTCCGGTTTACCTTCCTAATAGCCATGCACTTCCCCCGATAAAGATGATCAGTCAGACAAAATGTCTATCTTCTTCTTCTTTTTCATACGATTTCCTGACGGGAACCCGTCTCAGTCAGCCTTGGGACGTATGGTCGAGTCTCGACAACCGCACGTTGGTCGTGTGCTCGCTAGGTGCTGCTGCTAGCCGTCGGGTAGCATATTGCTGCCTGCAGTATGCTACGACCATAACAATTGGCAACGCTAGTAAGACCCGCGAAACACTTATATGTTGTATTATTAACAGTCGCGGTAAACAGCATACTGGTCGCTGGTAAAAATGATTAGACGCCAATACTTCAAAATATCAGGCGCGAATGATCGATTTTAGAAAACCACGCCAATCTCTAAAGCATCCAATTGCAACAAAGTATCCATTTGTCACGTCTTCAATGCAAAATCAATACAAACAAAAGGGATAGGTAATCGGATGCCTCAGACAAGAGCGCCCAAATAGAAATAATAACAACTCCCCTGAGAATTATTCATAGAAAATGGTATTAAAAGGGTCCAGAAATACAAATTTTAAATATTAAAATATTTTATCAAATTTTCATATGAGCTAATCATTCTTAAAAACATGATTGGCTTATCTATTCAATCAGTGAAGAAAATTGCATCAATAATTTTCTTCACATACCATTTGTTTCTACAAAAAAATTTCCCATGAAAAATTTTGCCTTCAGCAAAATTTGTCAGCAGACATATTTAATTCAAAATATAAAATATAAGGCAAATCGTACCTTCAGTACGTACATACGTATTACGAACGAAAGCTTCCACGATTAAAAATACATTGTCTGCATACAGGCAACAATGTATGCGCGCGCGCTACAATTTGAAGTGACGGGACGGTGGCTGATATTTATAAAAACATCGAATTACATTTTTTCAAACCACCGTCCATCGAAAAATATTCTGGACTTGTTTAATCAAGTCCAGAATAAATGAAAATTTTTCTCAGGGTAGAAATGCAAACTATGCATTTTCTACCCTGAACGACGGCTCTTGATCGCGAGGAAAGTGATCAAGAGTTGAGTTGTGATCTAAATTTCATACGCCGCGGTATCGTGGAAGAGAGTTGATTTTCATTTAGAGGACATACGGGGGAATAGTCAGAAAAAATAGTTACAAGGAGAAGAGAATTAAAAAAGAAGGGAGGTTTCTAATTTCGGGATCGGTTGGTGCTGAATAAAGTGAAATTGAAATCTATATTTGAATAAAGGGGAATAGAATTTTATATTTGAATAAAGTGAAATTGAAATTTATATTTGAATAAAGTGAAATTGAAATTTATATTTGAATAAAGTGAAATTGAAATTTATATTTTAATAAAGTGAACTTGAAATTGATATTTGAATAAAGTTGTACTTGAAATCCATATTTTAAAAAAGGAAAACTGATTAGAACAGAAGGTATTGATTACCACCAAGAAATAGGATGTTCTTGAAATTTATATTTGATTAAAGTGAAACTAACTATAAATAAAGGTTTTGTTAGTACATTCCAATTAAACACAGTGGAACTAAAAAGGATGAAATTTGTACAACCTCCACCGTGTCGGGGAAATTCGCACCCGAGCGAATTTCACCCTATAGGGGGGAAATTCGCACCATCTTTTTTTTTAACTGAAAAAGAACGTACAGTATAAAAACGTCGAAAAACGGATCGTGCGAATTTCCCCCCTATAGGGTGAAATTCGCACCGATGTAAATTTTTTTACAGAAATCACAAATTTATTAAATTTATAACATAGCGTAAAGGAATATTACAAAATATGATTTTAGAGATCCGACGGGAATTCGATACCTTAAAGAATGCTCACATAAACAGAATGTTATCTTGTAAGCAACTATACCTTCACTTCAAGCAGTTCAACTTATAATCGAGAAGATTAACCTGTGTGCGAATTTTACAAGAGCAATTATTATGGTGTGAGTTATGGCTTTGCATTTAAAACAGGGTGCGAATATCACAGGTGCAATTATTAAAAGAACAAATAAGAGCATTACAAATTAAACAGGGTACGAATGTCACAGATGCAATTTTTGGCAGCTCGAGTGAAAGCGGGCTTCTTTTAACAGGGTGCGAATCTTATACAAGTAGTTCATGGAAGTTTGAGTGAAAGCAATTTACTTTCAACAGGGTGCGAATATTGCAGGTAAAATTTTTGGTAGTTCGGGTGATAGCCTTCTATTTGAAATAGGGTGCGAATTTTACAGGTGCAATCTTCGGTAGTTCGAATGAAAGCCTTCTACTTTAAACAGGGTGCGAATCTTATACATGCAATTTTTGGCAGTTGAAGTAATAGCCTTCTGCTTTAAACAGGGCGTGAATGTTACAGGTAAGAATTTTGCCAGTTCGAGTGATAGCATTCTACTATAAATAGGGTGCGAATGTCACAGGTGCAATTTTTGAAAATTCGAGTAATAGCCTTCTACTTTAATCAGGGTGCGAATCTTATACATGCAATTTTTGGCAGTTCAAGTAATAGCATTCTACTTTAAACAGGGTGCGAATATTGCTGGTACAATTTTTTGAAGTTTGAGTGATAGCATTCTATTTTAAATAGGGTGCAACTTTTACAGGTGCAGTTTTTGGAAGTTCGAGTAATAGCTTTCTACTTTAAACAGGGTGCGAATCTTATACATGCAATATTTGGCTGTTCGAGTAATAGCCTTCTACTTTAAATAGGGGGCGAATGTTACAGGTGCAATTTTTGAAAATTCGAGAAAAAGCATTTTAATTTAAACAGGGTGCGAATCTTATACATGCCAGTTTTGGCAGTTCGAGTAATAGCCTTATACTTTAAACAGGGTGCGAATATTGCTGGTACAATTTTTTGAAGTTTGAGTGATAGCATTCTATTTTAAATAAGGTGCGAATTTTACAGGTGCAATTTTTGGAAGTTCGAGTAATAGCCTTCTACTTTAAACAGGGTGCGAATCTTATACATGCAATATTTGGCTGTTCGTGTAATAGCCTTCTACCTTAAATAGGGTGCGAATGTTACAGGTACAATTTTTGAAAATTCGAGTAATAGCCTTCTACTTTAATCAGGGTGCGAATCTTACACATGCAATTTTTGGCAGTTCAAGTAATAGCATTCTACTTTAAACAGGGTGCGAATATTGCTGGTACAATTTTTTGAAGTTTGAGTGATAGCATTCTATTTTAAATAAGGTGCGACTTTTACAGGTGCAGTTTTTGGACTTATTTTAAACAGCGTGCGAATCTTATACATGCAATATTTGGCTGTTCGAGTAATAGCCTTCTACTTTAAATAGGGTGCGAATGTTACAGGTACAATTTTTGAAAATTCGAGTAATAGCCTTCTACTCTAATCAGGGTGCGAATCTTATACATGCAATTTTTGGCAGTTCAAGTAATAGCATTCTACTTTAAACAGGGTGCGAATATTGCTGGTACAATTTTTTGAAGTTTGAGTGATAGCATTCTATTTTAAATAAGGTGCGACTTTTACAGGTGCAATTTTTGGAAGTTCGAGTAATAGCCTTCTACTTTAAACAGGGTGCGAATCTTATACATGCAATATTTGGCTGTTCGAGTAATAGCCTTCTACTTTAAATAGGGTGCGAATGTTACAGGTACAATTTTTTCCAGTTAGAGTGATAGCCTTCTACTACAAATAGGGTGCGAATGTTACAGGTGCAATTTTTGAAAATTCGAGCGAAAGCCTTTTAATTTAAACAGGGTGCGAATCGTATACGTGCAATTTTTGCCAGTTCGAGTAATAGCCTTCTCCTTTAAACAGAACGTGAATGTTACAGATACAATTTTTCAAAATTCGTGTGATAGCCTTTTACTTTAAACAGTGTGCGAATCTTATACATGCAATATTTGGCTGTTCGAGTAATAGCCTTCTACTTTAAATAGGGTGCGAATGTTACAGGTACAATTTTTGCCAGTTAGAGTGATAGCCTTCTACTACAAATATGGTGCGAATGTTATAGGTGGAATTTTTCAAAATTCGAGCGATAGCCTTTTACTTTAAATAGGGTGCGAATCTTATACATGCAATATTTGGCAGTTCGAGTAATAGTCTTCTACTTTAAATAGGGTGCGGATGTTACAGGTGCAATTTTTGAAAATTCGAGTGATAGCCTTTTACTATAAATAGGCTGTGAGTATTACAGGTATTAGTTTGGGTAGTTTGAGTGATAGCCTTCTACTTTTAACAGGGTACGAATCTTATAGATGCAATATTTGGCCGCTTGAGAGATATAGCCTCTATATATCAATTATAATTAAGTGCAAACCTTCTTTCTTAACCTTTGAATATATCCCATTCCAATAGAGAAGATATTTGTTTCCCGAGTTTGATGTAAAAGTAATTTACAATTAAAACATTGCATATACATATATAGGGATAAGAATTTCAAGAACTCAATTTCCTCGATGTTGGTTATTGTTAAAAAGAATGAAATGTCCTCAATGGGCTCTAGTTTGATCCTGCGATATACCTGAAAGGATTTCTGAACATTGAAATGACTGCACTCCATTTGAAAATTGAAAAATTGTGATTTTCAGAGGGTAGAATCTCTAAGCAATCCATTGGCATACTCCAATCTACTAATTTACCGAACAGCCTGTACATGTGCATTTATAGATATATTCAAATTCAAATTCAGAAATATTTTATTAATAACCTCAGCTTAGAACTACGTCATGTTTTGACAGATTTACAAGTTCTCGATTAAATATAGTTTAGTAAATTAACAGAAGAGCATGAGTGAGCACATTGAATTTAATATTAGATTAGAGCTTTATTGTAAAGTATTTATATATACTTAATAGACAAAAATAATTAATTAATAATAATAAAAATAAAATAAAGCTCAAACTAGGCAAAAATGAGACACATTGTTGCCTTTTTAGTTGATAAGATAGCTTTAGGTTTTTATATATAAAATTAAATTAAAATAAAAATTAGATTCAGAATTCCAGACATGATCCAAAGAAGTTATAGGAAAAAAATATAACGTATAAGAAAAAGTTTGGTAAAACTGTATAAGGAATAAAATCTAAATCGGGAACTACTTTTAATGACTGTCAGGTAATTGCTATAAATTTTTGAAGAACGGAATACTAGCTCAACATGCAGAACACAGAACACACTACAAAATGGGACTCAGTCAGTAACTTCCTCGGCTCATGAATTCCTGGGTATTATTCAACGTTGGCTAAGTCTAAATAAATTATCTCAATAAAAGAAAATTAGTTTTGTAATATTTGGAGCCAAAAAGTCTCCACCTAGAATTAAGATCGAACTGCGAAAAAATAGTTCTCATAAAATATATACGCTCAAGTCAGTACATATGTAGTTAAATGCCGTGGTGATGCCTTGGTACCATAATGGACGAAAATTTTAAATAGGACTGACTATCATGGATTTATAGATATATAATTTATGCGAATCGTGTATTTTACCTTAACGCAGTCAATCATTCAATATGAAAAAATAGAATGAAGTGGAGTGCCACTTATGCAGCAAGTCTTATGCCCCTGATAAGCAAACCTACAAGGGAAGATAGTTCAGATGTATATAAAAAAATCTAAATTCTACTCCACTACACAGGCGTTTAAAGAGTTTAAAGTAATGGCAATGCGTCAAATTTATACCTTTGCTAGTCTTAAATTTTTTATTAAAATGTAACAAGATTTCCTCTTCATCAGTCAAGTCACAATACCCGGAGGCAAGCTCTAAGAAAGAAAAAAATTGACAAAAATTTAATGCACACACGCGTTAACTACATTAGACCAAATTTGTACAGTAGACTTCCAAATGATCTTAAGATTATTCTGCATTCATTAAATTAAAAATTAAAATTAAAGGAGTATTTTTTCAGTTTTTTTTAGTGCAAAATTAAGAATTAAAAAAAGAAAATCACTAGTATCAAATCGAGTTATTTTCTGTCTTTTTCACTTATATTTTTATAATGTAGAGTTATTAAAATATATTTTTTTCTGTCACAATATGTATGAACGGCATAATGCATAATCTAAAACAGAGAGATTAATATAATTAGTTTAAATGACATGGACAAAATTATCTGTAGATCATACGATTGCTGACAGAAGTCTATAGGTGAGATTATATATTGCATTTTTTGTATATAAATTTTTTATTTTTATTTAATTTTCACCATGAGTTGACCCATTCTTTGCCAAAATACTTAGAGCTAAGAGCTCGAGTCCGCTTATTAGAATTCTCTCCAAGAAAAACTGCTTCAATTAAATCGTCGATGTCTTGGCCTGGTTCATTTTGTTCACTAATGTCCATTAATCTTGAAGTTGCCTCTTGAACAATTTTATAATAATTTTGATGTGTCATTGATCCGGCAGCTTTTTCCAAAAATTGTTCAATATTAATAGTGCCATTTTGAATATCATTATAAAGGTCATGTAATATGCTTTCTTTATTTTGATATGCAATTTTTTTTTCTGGACAGTGCGTCAATCCCTTTTTTATTAAATTCTAAAGCAATACATCTATATTGTAGATCAATTTGCTGAAATGCTTGCACAATTGATGATTTTGATCCGTGTCGCGGTAATATTGTTGACTTATTAAATGCTGAATGTGCTGATTCTATAAGGTTTGTAGTACGAATTGTTTTCTTATATTTCGAAATTTTTTTAAGTTTTTCAGTACTTGACTCATAATATCTTCTACCAATAGCTGAGAAAAAAGATTCAAATTGCTCATTTTGAAATCGGTTGAATTTAGCCGATATTACATCGAATACCTTTCGCTTAAGTTCTCTAAACGCTTCTGGTATTTGGAAACTTTGAAGCAGCGGTAGAGCTAATATCAATTTTAGTTTTCCATAAAACCACAATTGTTCATCCGTAGAACAATTCCGGACATAATTTGTAAGTTTGTTCTCAGAAAGACATTTAACAACATTTTTATTTATATGAAAAAGGCAGAATGATATATTAACATTTGGGTAGCAATTCCTCAGAACATTTTGAACTGCCCTTTCGTCATCTATAATATATTCGGTCCACTCTGGGTCGCTAATAAAGTTGTCCATCCTATATTGCTCTATTATATCAAATGCATTCTGATACAAATTTTCTGTTTTTCCTTTTAATAGAATATAAATAGCTGGGATAGCCTTTGATCTATTTGCAGGTTCATTTTGGACTTCAACTTCTATTATATACCATAATATATAGCACTGTTTGTAACCAGTAGGTGCAATTTTAAAAGTGCCATCGGACATAACTTTTTTTGAAGAAAAGAAACGTTTGATCATAAATAATGTACCAAGAACTACGGTGCCTGTTTCTTTATCTTCCTTTATTAAAAAGTAATCATTATTTTCCCCCGGAAGAGATTTTGTTATTTGTGTGCCATCTTTTATAATCCAGCCATTCTCATCAATGATTTTTGTTGAATTAAGGGCATTTTTACGTAAATGAGCTTTTTTTAATGCAGACTGAGCTACTTTGAACGTTTTAAAGCCATCTGCAAAATCAGTGGCAGTAATTTTTAATGTTTCTGCCTCAACAGCTAATATTCTGGCATGATTATCATAAACCTGTTTTGCTGTTCCAGTATGCTTACTTCGAAATATAACAGCCTGGTTTTTTTAGATCTAGCCACGGAGGTTCCAATAGGTTCTAATTTACATTGATCGTGGTGCTTTATTTTCCTCCATTCTGAAATTTTCCGTTCAGCATATAAAAATGAGGCTGGACTACGTTCTTCTTCTTCTGACAGGATTTGATGCTTAACTATGCGGCTTCTTTTATCAATTATTTTTCGACATGATTTGCATTCAAATCGTATGCTTCCTTTGTTTTTTCTTTTTACTGTAAACTGACATCCATAACTAATTCCATTAATTGTATCATATTTGACAAATGTTGCTTTGCTCTCACGTTGGGTTGTTAGGTTTACCTCAATCACCTCCAATTCGTTCGATAAATATGAATTTGTAAGAAATATTTCGACGTCATCAGTAATATCCCAACTATCACTATCAAGTATTACCTGCGGCTCCAAGTAAGGTCGTTCTATAGATTCTTCAGCCAGGCTTTGAATTTCCGGAACTGTAGTAGAATTTTGAATTAGCTCTGGGAATTCTGGGGAACCAATCTGATGATTTTCTTCTTGTAAATTATCAGATTCGGAAGCATGTACTTGTTTAGAGGGCCCAACCACATTTTTGGACATATCCTTTAATATTAACGTATACCTTCGGATGCCACCTAAAATAGCTGCGGACACAGCCGTTTCACTTTCACATTCTTGAATATATTTATCAAAAGTTGTCAGCTCTAAATCACTAACTGTATAGTTTTTACTAAGCTCTAATTCACCAATAATTTTATAAAATTCTACTGTAAGTTTTTCAATTCTCTCTGACTTAAACTTTTCCGGAACTCTCATTTTGTCAAGTTTAAAAAATTCACGAATAAATCCACTATTAGTTGCATTAAAAAAGATATTCACACTGCTCTGAGTCACAAGAGTAAATAATAAATATGCATACCAGAAAATATATGACGAGAATTCTCAGAAATAATTCCGAATCTAACATCGCTGCATTTTTGAAACTATGGCAGGCATATGGCGGCAGTGTTCCGAAGCAAATACATTTTACGTTAATGCGGCGATGTTAGATTCGGAATTATTTCTGAGAATTCTCGTCATATATTTTCTGGTATGCATATTTATTATTTACTCTTGTGACTCAGAGCAGTGTGAATATCTTTTTTAATGCAACTAATAGTGGATTTATTCGTGAATTTTTTAAACTTGACAAAATGAGAGTTCCGGAAAAGTTTAAGTCAGAGAGAATTGAAAAACTTACAGTAGAATTTTATAAAATTATTGGTGAATTAGAGCTTAGTAAAAACTATACAGTTAGTGATTTAGAGCTGACAACTTTTGATAAATATATTCAAGAATGTGAAAGTGAAACGGCTGTGTCCGCAGCTATTTTAGGTGGCATCCGAAGGTATACGTTAATATTAAAGGATATGTCCAAAAATGTGGTTGGGCCCTCTAAACAAGTACATGCTTCCGAATCTGATAATTTACAAGAAGAAAATCATCAGATTGGTTCCCCAGAATTCCCAGAGCTAATTCAAAATTCTACTACAGTTCCGGAAATTCAAAGCCTGGCTGAAGAATCTATAGAACGACCTTACTTGGAGCCGCAAGTAATACTTGATAGTGATAGTTGGGATATTACTGATGACGTCGAAATATTTCTTACAAATTCATATTTATCGAACGAATTGGAGGTGATTGAGGTAAACCTAACAACCCAACGTGAGAGCAAAGCAACATTTGTCAAATATGATACAATTAATGGAATTAGTTATGGATGTCAGTTTACAGTAAAAAGAAAAAACAAAGGAAGCATACGATTTGAATGCAAATCATGTCGAAAAATAATTGATAAAAGAAGCCGCATAGTTAAGCATCAAATCCTGTCAGAAGAAGAAGAACGTAGTCCAGCCTCATTTTTATATGCTGAACGGAAAATTTCAGAATGGAGGAAAATAAAGCACCACGATCAATGTAAATTAGAACCTATTGGAACCTCCGTGGCTAGATCTAAGAAAAACCAGGCTGTTATATTTCGAAGTAAGCATACTGGAACAGCAAAACAGGTTTATGATAATCATGCCAGAATATTAGCTGTTGAGGCAGAAACATTAAAAATTACTGCCACTGATTTTGCAGATGGCTTTAAAACGTTCAAAGTAGCTCAGTCTGCATTAAAAAAAGCTCATTTACGTAAAAATGCCCTTAAGGGGGGTTACCACTGAAATCTTAAAAAACATGAAAAGTTAATACAAATTTACTGCAAATCTGTGCGTACTATCATGATAAAAATTGTACATAGTTAGAGAAAATGCATAAACTTAGGTAATGGCGTGTCAAAAATAAAGATTTCGGGGTTTTATATGTATTTAATTAGCTTTAGAAACCTCTGGAATTCATGAAATTTGCAAAATTTAGTACATCAAAACGTAATAATGGTACATTAAATAGATAAATTTGTACTTGAGTATGGAAGATCTTGGGCTGGAAGAGGCAGTGATGGAAAGAAAACCAGACAAAAAATTTTGGTTACTAATATATTTTAGTTTGAAAGTTGCTATTTTCCGAGACAAATAACTACCAAAATTATGATATTATTTCAATGAAAGTTCAATTTGTAACAAAGATCGAAGCTTTTCTGTTTATTTTGAAAAACTCAAATTTTTTAGTGCAATGATAAAGGAAATAAAGTCAATAATGTTAATGATGATAACGGCAAAAATTTCTTTGTTTATTATATTTTGCATACAATTTGGCGTTTTCAATTCATTCTATCATCGTCAGATGGAGTAATGTGCTTTTGGAAGGCTTTGATTTGTTTTGAAAGCTCAGCGGGCTATAGCTGTATGCTTGGAGAGTGTGTGCCGTTATTTGTTGCATTAGGTATATGTATGTGTGTAGATTTCTCGGAATATTTGAATTTTTATCATTGGTAATTTGTTCATTTTTGCTTTTGAGGCGAGAAATTTTTTGCCAATTCTATTATGGTTATAGGTAACGAATTGTGAGTAACTATTATTTAGTCATGGGACGTATTAGTAAAATTCGGGCCAATAATTATGGAATAAAGAATAGAAAACTAAATATTGTTAGGTATGTAAGCCTGTGTGTATGAAAAGGAAATAATCCTATAAATGTACAAATTTGTGAAATGTGAATTTGAATTTGTGAAATGTAAATGATTTTGATGAAATTTTGGAGGAAGGTTGGCTAAATTATAAATAGTTATTTTTTTTTTTTAACGAAAATGCCATGGAGGGGTTTCGATTGGTAGATTTAAGGTACTTTTGGAATGAATTGAAAATCCTAAATGAACATTGCAATGCACAGAGTTACACAATAACCACACCAGTAGGGAAGAAAAGAGCACGAGAATGGCAGATTTGATGGCAGTGTTAACATCGAATCGCAGAAAAGAATTCACTATTTGCTATATTGGTAATCTTTCCCAGTTACAGTAACTCCGACTAGGCTAATCTGGTTGGATTGCGTTTCTTGAAACATGAAAAATTTTATGCGAACAAAATTGAGGAATTAGATAGAGATAAAATTGTATATATGTACATATATACTAAAATTAGATTAGAAAATCTACCAGACATAGCTCAACCTGAAAATTGTGTTGTTGGTAAATTCAAATCTAATTCTCTAAAGTAGTTCTTTAGATATCTAGTTAATAAAATGGCAATCTGACAAAGTGTGAACATTGCAAAAATTATTTGGTAGGTATATTACAACTCAGAATTCTTGGAAGAGTTTTATTTGATGACCGACTTCAGTCAAATAAAATTGCCCAAGCAATAAATAGTGCCAGACAAATTATACGAAAAAGTGTCTGATCAACAGCACAGAGAGCCTACATTTCGTTCGCTCCTTGCCTGCTCCTCAACAAAATTCTAAGAAAAATCCGACAGCCAAATTTAAAATCTCGCCATGCCTATGCAATTCTACCCACTGACTTATAAGTCAGTGATTCTACTTTACTGCTGTGCAGATGCCCGACATGCTTTGGAGTACAATACAGACGAATATCAGAGCATCATATAGCTTTGCATGTACATATAGTGATTTGTTTCAATTTTAAAATTGCATACTTTTGTGCGTTTATGATCACTATGCTTTTGGGAAATGAAATCGTGAGCTTTTTTTTGGTGTTAACCCCCCTTAATTCAACAAAAATCATTGATGAGAATGGCTGGATTATAAAAGATGGCACACAAATAACAAAATCTCTTCCGGAGGAAAATAATGATTACTTTTTAATAAAAGAAGACCAAGAAACAGGCACCGTAGTTCTTGGTACATTATTTATGATCAAACGTTTCTTTTCTTCAAAAAAAGTTATGTCCGATGGCACTTTTAAAATTGCACCTACTGGTTACAAACAGTGCTATATATTATGGTATATAATAGAAGTTGAAGTCCAAAATGAACCTGCAAATAGATCAAAGGCTATCCCAGCTATGTATATTCTATTAAAAGGAAAAACAGAAAATTTGTATCAGAATGCATTTGATATAATAGAGCAATATAGGATGGACAACTTTATTAGCGACCCAGAGTGGACCGAATATATTATAGATGACGAAAGGGCAGTTCAAAATGTTCTGAGGAATTGCTACCCAAATGTTAATATATCATTCTGCCTTTTTCATATAAATAAAAATGTTGTTAAATGTCTTTCTGAGAACAAACTTACAAATTATGTCCGGAATTGTTCTACGGATGAACAATTGTGGTTTTATGGAAAACTAAAATTGATATTAGCTCTACCGCTGCTTCAAAGTTTCCAAATACCAGAAGCGTTTAGAGAACTTAAGCGAAAGGTATTCGATGTAATATCGGCTAAATTCAACCGTTTTCAAAATGAGCGATTTGAATCTTTTTTCTCAGCTATTGGTAGAAGATATTATGAGTCAAGTACTGAAAAACTTAAAAAAATTTCGAAATATAAGAAAACAATTCGTACTACAAACCTTATAGAATCAGCACATTCAGCATTTAATAAGTCAACAATATTACCGCGACACGGATCAAAATCATCAATTGTGCAAGCATTTCAGCAAATTGATCTACAATATAGATGTATTGCTTTAGAATTTAATAAAAAAGGGATTGACGCACTGTCCAGAAAAAAAATTGCATATCAAAATAAAGAAAGCATATTACATGACCTTTATAATGATATTCAAAATGGCACTATTAATATTGAACAATTTTTGGAAAAAGCTGCCGGATCAATGACACATAAAAATTATTATAAAATTGTTCAAGAGGCAACTTCAAGATTAATGGACATTAGTGAACAAAATGAACCAGGCCAAGACATCGACGATTTAATTGAAGCAGTTTTTCTTGGAGAGAATTCTAATAAGCGGACTCGAGCTCTTAGCTCTAAGTATTTTGGCAAAGAATGGGTCAACTCATGGTGAAAATTAAATAAAAATAAAAAATTTATATACAAAAAATGCAATATATAATCTCACCTATAGACTTCTGTCAGCAATCGTATGATCTACAGATAATTTTGTCCATGTCATTTAAACTAATTATATTAATCTCTCTGTTTTAGATTATGCATTATGCCGTTCATACATATTGTGACAGAAAAAAATATATTTTAATAACTCTACATTATAAAAATATAAGTGAAAAAGACAGAAAATAACTCGATTTGATACTAGTGATTTTCTTTTTTTAATTCTTAATTTTGCACTAAAAAAAACTGAAAAAATACTCCTTTAATTTTAATTTTTAATTTAATGAATGCAGAATAATCTTAAGATCATTTGGAAGTCTACTGTACAAATTTGGTCTAATGTAGTTAACGCGTGTGTGCATTAAATTTTTGTCAATTTTTTTCTTTCTTAGAGCTTGCCTCCGGGTATTGTGACTTGACTGATGAAGAGGAAATCTTGTTACATTTTAATAAAAAATTTAAGACTAGCAAAGGTATAAATTTGACGCATTGTCATTACTTTAAACTCTTTAAACGCCTGTGTAGTGGAGTAGAATTTAGATTTTTTTATATACATCTGAACTATCTTCCCTTGTAGGTTTGCTTATCAGGGGCATAAGACTTGCTGCATAAGTGGCACTCCACTTCATGCTATTTTTTCATATTGAATGATTGACTGCGTTAAGGTAAAATACACGATTCGCATAAATTATATATCTATAAATCCATGATAGTCAGTCCTATTTAAAATTTTCGTCCATTATGGCACCAAGGCATCACCACGGCATTTAACTACATATGTACTGACTTGAGCGTATATATTTTATGAGAACTATTTTTTCGCAGTTCGATCTTAATTCTAGGTGGAGACTTTTTGGCTCCAAATATTACAAAACTAATTTTCTTTTATTGAGATAATTTATTTAGACGTAGCCAACGTTGAATAATACCCAGGAATTCATGAGCCGAGGAAGTTACTGACTGAGTCCCATTTTGTAGTGTGTTCTGTGTTCTGCATATTGAGCTAGTATTCCGTTCTTCAAAAATTTATAGCAATTACCTGACAGTCATTAAAAGTAGTTCCCGATTTAGATTTTATTCCTTATACAGCTTTACCAAACTTTTTCTTATACGTTATATTTTTTTCCTATAACTTCTTTGGATCATGTCTGGAATTCTGAATCTAATTTTTATTTTAATTTAATTTGATATATAAAAACCTAAAGCTATCTTATCAACTAAAAAGGCAACAATGTGTCTCATTTTTGCCTAGTTTGAGCTTTATTTTATTTTTATTATTATTAATTAATTATTTTTGTCTATTAAGTATATATAAATACTTTACAATAAAGCTCTAATCTAATATTAAATTCAATGTGCTCACTCATGCTCTTCTGTTAATTTACTAAACTATATTTAATCGAGAACTTGTAAATCTGTCAAAACATGACGTAGTTCTAAGCTGAGGTTATTAATAAAATATTTCTGAATTTGAATTTGAATATATCTATAAATGCACATGTACAGGCTGTTCGGTAAATTAGTAGATTGGAGTATGCCAATGGATTGCTTAGAGATTCTACCCTCTGAAAATCACAATTTTTCAATTTTCAAATGGAGTGCAGTCATTTCAATGTTCAGAAATCCTTTCAGGTATATCGCAGGATCAAACTAGAGCCCATTGAGGACATTTCATTCTTTTTAACAATAACCAACATCGAGGAAATTGAGTTCTTGAAATTCTTATCCCTATATATGTATATGCAATGTTTTAATTGTAAATTACTTTTACATCAAACTCGGGAAACAAATATCTTCTCTATTGGAATGGGATATATTCAAAGGTTAAGAAAGAAGGTTTGCACTTAATTATAATTGATATATAGAGGCTATATCTCTCAAGCGGCCAAATATCGCATCTATAAGATTCGTACCCTGTTAAAAGTAGAAGGCTATCACTCAAACTACCCAAACTAATACCTGTAATACTCACAGCCTATTTATAGTAAAAGGCTATCACTCGAATTTTCAAAAATTGCACCTGTAACATCCGCACCCTATTTAAAGTAGAAGACTATTACTCGAACTGCCAAATATTGCATGTATAAGATTCGCACCCTATTTAAAGTAAAAGGCTATCGCTCGAATTTTGAAAAATTCCACCTATAACATTCGCACCATATTTGTAGTAGAAGGCTATCACTCTAACTGGCAAAAATTGTACCTGTAACATTCGCACCCTATTTAAAGTAGAAGGCTATTACTCGAACAGCCAAATATTGCATGTATAAGATTCGCACCCTGTTTAAAGTAAAAGGCTATCACACGAATTTTGAAAAATTGTACCTGTAACATTCACGTGCTGTTTAAAGGAGAAGGCTATTACTCGAACTGGCAAAAATTGCACGTATACGATTCGCACCCTGTTTAAATTAAAAGGCTTTCGCTCGAATTTTCAAAAATTGCACCTGTAACATTCGCACCCTATTTGTAGTAGAAGACTATCACTCTAACTGGAAAAAATTGTACCTGTAACATTCGCACCCTATTTAAAGTAGAAGGCTATTACTCGAACAGCCAAATATTGCATGTATAAGATTCGCACCCTGTTTAAAGTAGAAAGATATTACTCGAACTTCCAAAAATTGCACCTTTAAAAGTCGCACCTTATTTAAAATAGAATGCTATCACTCAAACTTCAAAAAATTGTACCAGCAATATTCGCACCCTGTTTAAAGTAGAAGGCTATTACTTGAACTTCCAAAAATTGCATGTATAAGATTCGTACCCTGATTAAAGTAGAAGGCTATTACTCGAATTTTCAAAAATTGCACCTGTAACATTCGCAGCCTATTTGCAGTAGAAGGCTATCACTCTAACTGGCAAAAATTGTACCTGTAACATTCGCACCCTATTTAAAGTAGAAGGCTATTACTCGAACAGCCAATTATTGCATGTATAAGATTCGCACCCTGTTTAAAGTAGAAGGCTATTACTCGAACTTCCCAAAATTGCACCTGTAAAAGTCGCACCTTATTTAAAATAGAATGCTATCACTCAAACTTCAAAAAATTGTACCAGCAATATTCGCACCCTGTTTAAAGTAGAAATCTATTACTCGAACTGCCAAAACTGGCATGTATAAGATTCGCACCCTGTTTAAATTAAAATGCTTTCTCTCGAATTTTCAATAATTGCACCTGTAACATTCGCCCCCTATTTAAAGTAGAAGACTATTACTCGAACAGCCAAATATTGCATGTATAAGATTCGCACCCTGTTTAAAGTAGAAAGCTATTACTCGAACTTCCAAAAACTGCACCTGTAAAAGTCGCACCTTATTTAAAATAGAATGCTATCACACAAACTTCAAAAAATTGTACCAGCAATATTCGCACCCTGTTTAAAGTAGAATGCTATTACTTGAACTGCCAAAAATTGCATGTATAAGATGCGCACGCTGATTAGAGTAGAAGGCTATTACTCGAATTTTCAAAAATTCTACCTGTAACATTCGCACCCTATTTAATGTAGAACGCTATTACTCGAACAGCCAAATATTGCATGTATAAGATTCGCACCCTGTTTAAAGTAGAAGGCTATTACTCGAACTTCCAAAAATTGCACCTGTAAAAGTCGCACCTTATTTAAAATAGAATGCTATCACTCAAACTTCAAAAAATTGTACCAGCAATATTCGCACCCTGTTTAAAGTAGAAGGCTATTACTCGAACTGCCAAAACTGGCATGTATAAGATTCGCACCCTGTTTAAATTAAAATGCTTACTCTCGAATTTTCAAAAATTGCACCTGTAACATTCGCCCCCTATTTAAAGTAGAAGGCTATTACTCGAACAGCCAAATATTGCATGTATAAGATTCGCACCCTGTTTAAAGTAGAAAGCTATTACTCGAACTTCCAAAAACTGCACCTGTAAAAGTCGCACCTTATTTAAAATAGAATGCTATCACTCAAACTTCAAAAACTTGTACCAGCAATATTCGCACCCTGTTTAAAGTAGAATGCTATTACTTGAACTGCCAAAAATTGCATGTGTAAGATTCGCATCCTGATTAAAGTAGAAGGCTATTACTCGAATTTTCAAAAATTGTACCTGTAACATTCGCACCCTATTTAAAGTAGAAGGCTATTACTCGAACAGCCAAATATTGCATGTATAAGATTCGCACCCTGTTTAAAGTAGAAGGCTATTACTCGAACTTCCAAAAATTGCACCTGTAAAAGTCGCACCTTATTTAAAATAGAATGCTATCACTCAAACTTCAAAAAATTGTACCAGCAATATTCGCACCCTGTTTAAAGTAGAAGGCTATTACTTGAACTTCCAAAAATTGCATGTATAAGATTCGCACCCTGATTAAAGTAGAAGGCTATTACTCGAATTTTCAAAAATTGCACCTGTAACATTCGCACCCTATTTGTAGTAGAAGGCTATCACTCTAACTGGCAAAAATTGTACCTATAACATTCGCACCCTGTTTAAAGTAGAAGGCTATTACTCGAACAGCCAAATATTGCATGTATAAGATTCGCACCCTGTTTAAAGTAGAAGGCTATTAAAAATAGAATGCTATCACTCAAACTTCAAAAAATTGTACCAGCAATATTCGCACCCTGTTTAAAGTAGAAATCTATTACTCGAACTGCCAAAACTGGCATGTATAAGATTCGCACCCTGTTTAAATTAAAATGCTTTCTCTCGAATTTTCAAAAATTGCACCTGTAACATTCGCCCCCTATTTAAAGTAGAAGGCTATTACTCGAACAGCCAAATATTGCATGTATAAGATTCGCACCCTGTTTAAAGTAGAAAGCTATTACTCAAACTTCCAGAAACTGCACCTGTAACAGTTGCACCCTATTTAAAATAGAATGCTATCACTCAAACTTCAAAAAATTGTACCAGCAATATTCGCACCCTGTTTAAAGTAGAATGCTATTACTTGAACTGCCAAAAATTGCATGTATAAGATTCGCACCCTGATTAAAGTAGAAGGCTATTACTCGAATTTTCAAAAATTGCACCTGTAATATTCGCACCCTATTTATAGTAGAATGCTATCACTCGAACTGACAAAAATCTTACCTGTAACATTCACGCCCTGTTTAAAGCAGAAGGCTATTACTTCAACTGCCAAAAATTGCATGTATAAGATTCGCACCCTGTTTAAAGTAAAAGGCTATTACTCGAACTGCCAAAAATTGCACCTGTAACATTCGCACCCTATTTGTAGTAGAAGGCTATCACTCTAACTGGCAAAAATTGTACCTGTAACATTCGCACCCTATTTAAAGTAGAAGGCTATTACTCGAACAGCCAAATATTGCATGTATAAGATTCGCACCCTGTTTAAAGTAGAAGGCTATTACTCGAACTTCCGAAAATTGCACCTGTAAAAGTCGCACCTTATTTAAAATAGAATGCTATCACTCAAACTACAAAAAATTGTACCAGCAATATTCGCACCCTGTTTAAAGTAGAAGGCTATTACTCGAACTGCCAAAACTGGCATGTATAAGATTCTCACCCTGTTTAAATTAAAATGCTTTCTCTCGAATTTTCAAAAATTGCACCTGTAACATTCGCCCCTATTTAAAGTAGAAGGCTATTACTCGAACAGCCAAATATTGCATGTATAAGATTCGCACCCTGTTTAAAGTAGAAAGCTATTACTCGAACTTCCAAAAACTGCACCTGTAAATGTTGTACCTTATTTAAAATAGAATGCTATCCCTCAAACTTCAAAAAATTGTACCAGCAATATTCGCACCCTGTTTAAAGTAGAATGCTATTACTTGAACTGCCAAAAATTGCATGTATAAGATTCGCACCCTGATTAAAGTAGAAGGCTATTACTCGAATTTTCAAAAATTGCACCTGTAATATTCGCACCCTATTTATAGTAGAATGCTATCACTCGAACTGGCAAAAATCTTACCTGTAACATTCGCACCCTATTTAAAGTAGAAGGCTATTACTCGAACAGCCAAATATTGCATGTATAAGATTCGCACCCTGTTTAAGGTAGAAGGCTATTACTCGAACTTCCAAAAATTGCACCTGTAAAAGTCGCACCTTATTTAAAATAGAATGCTATCACTCAAACTACAAAAAATTGTACCAGCAATATTCGCACCCTGTTTAAAGTAGAAGGCTATTACTCGAACAGCCAATTATTGCATGTATAAGATTCGCACCCTGTTTAAATTAAAATGCTTTCTCTCGAATTTTCAAAAATTGCACCTGTAACATTCGCCCCCTATTTAAAGTAGAAGGCTATTGCTCGAACAGCCAAATATTGCATGTATAAGATTCGCACCCTGTTTAAAGTAGAAAGCTATTACTCGAACTTCCAAAAACTGCACCTGTAAAAGTTGTACCTTATTTAAAATAGAATGCTATCACTCAAACTTCAAAAAATTGTACCAGCAATATTCGCACCCTGTTTAAAGTAGAATGCTATTACTTGAACTGCCAAAAATTGCATGTATAAGATTCGCACCCTGATTAAAGTAGAAGGCTATTACTCGAATTTTCAAAAATTGCACCTGTAACATTCGCACCCTATTTATAGTAGAATGCTATCACTCGAACTGGCAAAAATCTTACCTGTAACATTCCCGCCCTGTTTAAAGCAGAAGGCTATTACTTCAACTGCCAAAAATTGCATGTATGAGATTCGCACCCTGTTTAAAGTAAAAGGCTATTACTCGAACTGCCAAAAATTGCACCTGTAACATTCGCACCCTATTTGTAGTAGAAGGCTATCACTCTAATTGGCAAAAATTGTACCTGTAACATTCGCACGTTATTTAAAGTAGAAGGCTATTACTCAAACAGCCAAATATTGCATGTATAAAATTCGCACCCTGTTTAAAGTAGAAGGCTATTAAAAATAGAATGCTATCACTCAAACTTCAAAAAATTGTACCATCAATATTCGCACCCTGTTTAAAGTAGAAATCTATTACTCGAACTGCCAAAACTGGCATGTATAAGATTCGCACCCTGTTTAAATTAAAATGCTTTCTCTCGAATTTTCAAAAATTGCACCTGTAACATTCGCCCTCTATTTAAAGTAGAAGGCTATTACTCGAACAGCCAAATATTGCATGTATAAGATTCGCACCCTGTTTAAAGTAGAAAGCTATTACTCGAACTTCCAAAAACTGCACCTGTAAAAGTTGCACCCTATTTAAAATAGAATGCTATCACTCAAACTTCAAAAAATTGTACCAGCAATATTCGCACCCTGTTTAAAGTAGAAGGCTATTACTTGAACTGCCAAAAATTGCATGTATAAGATTCGCACCATGATTAAATTAGAAGGCTATTACTCGAATTTTCAAAAATTGCACCTGTAACATTCGCACCCTATTTATAGTAAAATGCTATCACTCGAACTGGCAAAAATCTTACCTGTAACATGCATGCCCTGTTTAAAGCAGAAGGCTATTACTTCAACTGCCAAAAATTGCATGTATAAGATTCGCACCCTGTTTAAAGTAAAAGGCTATTACTCCAACTGCCAAAAATTGCACCTGTAACATTCGCACCCTATTTGTAGTAGAAGGCTATCACTCTAACTGGCAAAAATTATACCTGTAACATTCGCACCCTATTTAAAGTAGAAGGCTATTACTCGAACAGCCAAATATTGCATGTATAAGATTCGCACCCTGTTTAAAGTAGAAGGCTATTACTCGAACTTCCAAAAATTGCACCTGTAAAAGTCGCACCTTATTTAAAATAGAATGCTATCACTCAAACTACAAAAAATTGTACCAGCAATATTCGCACCCTGTTTAAAGTAGAAGGCTATTACTCGAACTGCCAAAACTGGCATGTATAAGAATCGCACCCTGTTTAAATTAAAATGCTTTCTCTCGAATTTTCAAAAATTGCACCTGTAACATTCGCCCCCTATTTAAAGTAGAAGGCTATTACTCGAACAGCCAAATATTGCATGTATAAGATTCGCACCCTGTTTAAAGTAGAAAGCTATTACTCGAACTTCCAAAAACTGCACCTGTAAAAGTTGCACCCTATTTAAAATAGAATGCTATCACTCAAACTTCAAAAAATTGTACCAGCAATATTCGCACCCTGTTTAAATTAGAATGCTATTACTTGAACTGCCAAAAATTGCATGTATAAGATTCGCACCCTGTTTAAAGTAGAAGGCTTTCATTCGAACTACCGAAAATTGCACCTGTAAAATTCGCACCCTATTTCAAATAGAAGGCTATCACTCGAACTACCAAAAATTTTACCTGCAATATTCGCACCCTGTTGAAAGTAAATTGCTTTCACTCAAACTTCCATGAACTACTTGTATAATATTCGCACCCTGTTAAAGGAAGCCCGCTTTCACTCGAACTTCCAAAAATTGCATCTGTGACATTCGTACCCTGTTTAATTTGTAATGTTCTTATTTGTTCTTTTAATAATTGCACCTGTGATATACGCACCCTGTTTTAAATGCAAAGCCATAACTCACACCATAATAATTGCTCTTGTAAAACTCGCACACACGTTAATCTTGTCGATTATAAGTTGAACTGCTTGAAGTGAAGGTATAGTTGCTTACAAGATAACATTCTGTTTATGTGAGCATTTTTTAAGGTATAGAATTCCCGTCGGATCTCTAAAATCATATTTTGTAATATTCCTTTACGCTATGTTATAAATTTAATAAATTTGTGATTTCTGTAAAAAAATTTACATCGGTGCGTTTTTCCCCCTATAGGGGGGAAATTCGCACGATCATTTTTTCGATGTTTTTATACTGTACGTGCTTTTTCAATTAAAAAAAATGACAGTGCGAATTTCACTTTTACTAGGCGTGCAGGGGAAATTCGCACTATGGGGTGCGAATTTCCCCCCAGTCACCTCCACCTACCGACGTTGAAGTCGAATCACCATACAAAAATAAAAATATATATATAAAAATGGTTACGCGGTTATATAAGAATTTGAGTGGTTATATAAGAGTTTTATAATATTACCAATTGGTGACGTTGTTATGTTAGAGTTTTTTTAAGATTACTAATGGTTCTCGTGGAGGTAAGTCACTAAAGGTTTTATAAGTTGGTGATGGAAATATTTCAATCACCGGTCTTATAACTTAGAGTAACCAGGTATGTAAGAAAGTTTTATAATTGTTTTCATCACCACGTTATATAACTTATTTGTAATAAGTGTTTATTGCGGAATCCGTGGTTACCCTTATATAACTAAAATTTTGAACTTTCGGTAATACATACATATATCCTGTTGAACACACCTGAAATAAATAACAAAATATAAGAAGAAATCTATTAATTATTTGTTACTTCCCTTAGAGTCACCTGATTCCTCCAGTTTCAGCTGCAGGTATATCCACCACCACATGAACGTATCTGAAATGAAAAAGATAAACAGATATTAATTTAAAACAACTGATATAACAAAGTAGCATATAAAAAAACTATGGAAATAGGCAAATTACATGCAGACTGCCAAGAAACCAATTTCTTGGCAGTACAACAACAAAAACATGCAAATTCAATTATTGCAATTTCTGGGCAAAATTCATATGCTCTGCATAATAAACATTTGCAAAACATGCAAATATGTTTAAATATGCAAAACATAAAGAATTGCAACCCGCACATATATTATAATTAATAAAATGCAACAATTTATGAAATTGTTGACATTTCAAAAATCACTTTGCCAACATGAACAATTTTGCATAATTTGGATATTTCTTGCAAATTGTTCATGCTGGAACTCACAATAATTAATAAAGAACACTTAGAAAGTAATAAAATGCACTTACCTGGACAATTAATCCTTTAATTGCGACGAAAATACGAAAAAACTACATAAACAAACCCGACACTTTCGAATTAAAACACCGCGATCGCGACTGTCAAATTGACTTGCGAGAAAGTCAATTAGACGAAGTTGGCTACGCGCTACCTGTTGGTAATGCTTAAAACCCGCGAAAGTTACCAGGTAAGCAAATATTCGCGAAAAAAGGAAAATTAAATTCCCATAATAAGTGGGAAAGAGAAAGATGCGAAAACGAGATGCAAGAAAAATGAGAAATATTTGCGTTCCACATTGGAAATTGTCATAATATGGCAGGAAGTCGCCATCTTGATAAATTTCAGACAAATTAAAATATTTAATAAAATAAACTACGAAAATTCATGGATAATTTAAAATAAATTAGTTGAAGGAAATTGGCACATTTTGACATAAGTATATAAGTCAAGCAAAGTCAAAGTGTGTCAAAATGGCCGCTTAGAGCCTATAAAAAGGGGGCAATTTCTAAGATCTTTCTCAGTTTTTCGACAGCGATCTTCGAGTATAATTCAAGGCAATATCATTCTAACCAAGTTTTTCTCAGCGATCATCAGTGTAGTTAAAACAATTTTTTTTCTCAGTTTCAAATCGATCATATATGCAAGTTCTAGCATACGATCAAGTGTTAATAAATATTTTTCAATTTCAGCAATAAGCATAAGATAAAAAGTGCCATAGTTAAGGTACATTGTCAGACATGCTGAAAATTTATGTGCAGTTGGTGTGGGCAATTAAGAAGAAGTTTTGGTTGGGATTTCTTAAGATAAGTATTGTGTGGATATCAACTAATTTAGTATTTAAGTTTCTTGCATAAAAATTAAATACATGCCAGCTTTCGGCATTTTAATAATACATGCATAGAAACAAATTAGTTAAGTAAGTTAAGAAGCGCAAAGTGAATAAGTGTATAACGCGTAAAATTGAAAGGGCTACAAATTGCATCTAGTCAAATACATGCCAAAATACGGCATACTGACTACACATGCAATCGAACAATTACTAATAAATTAGTGAAATTATTAATTTATAGTGAATTTGTAAATTGAAGTGTTTCACACATAGAATTATTGAATAAACACAGCATTAAACATAAGCACGCATATCTTTTTTTCAAACCGCTACACTGTCCACCTAAATGCCGTAATATAGCTGTAGTTATCGATTGCAGCTACATTACAAAACATATCCACTATAAAAATATCGTAAAATTTTGGTGGCCTTGTAGTAACTAGAGTGACCGTTATAAACACAAATAACTTTTAGTATCGAATTGAGCCATTATAAAACTATTTTCATTTATTTATGACGTTTTAGTAATGAAGGTGACTGTTATAAAAATTTGAAACTTTTAATAACGTCAAATTTTTTCGTATTTGGCCATTTCAATATGGCATTATTTTTCCGAGCCGTTTGGACAATACACAAATTAGGTCTTGTTGGCCTGCCTCTTTAATTTGCACGATTTTATATGACGTTTTGTTTTTTGGTAACTAAACTTACTCACTACACTACCGAGGAGCATACAACAAAAATTATTATGAGACGAACATGACACAGACATTTTGTCATTACTTTACCAAAGATAACACAATATACCGAAAGGGTATATAAGATCACCAACGTCTATTTTTTGTTACTATAAGATATATAGCATTACCAAAGGTTACATATTATGACTAAACGCTATACAATGGTAGTTCCTTTAGTTTATATAATATTTCTAGAAGTTTTATAAGAGTCATTCCGTTTATAAAATGGAGCCAGAGTTTATATAAAAGTAGTTGAAATTTATAATAGTAATTTGTTCATTTAGAAGATATATGGCTTTCATTTTATTTTTATAGGTATATAACATTTCTAAATTATGTAATGTTACTTTTATGAATTGATATCACCTAAGTGAAAATTTTAAATCTTGTCATATTTAATTAAAATTATTATATATTGCTTATTTCTGGTGCGGACTATATTTTTTAGAGGTATCCATAATGATATTCACAGCGAAATTTTAATTGCAGCTGAATTTCACCACGTACATGCCGATAAATTGTAATTCTATAATGTAAAAATATTAAACCCTTACATTATAAAAATGTAGTACCTACAAAAAAATATCGAAATTCTGTATCTAGATAGGTTGGGTAAAGTTTTGCCTTATATTGTTTTATAAAGGTAACTAAAAGTAATTTCCCTAACATTTCAATCACTAAAAGTAATCAGTCTGAAAAAATTCCAAGCGTTGTGGAAACCTTACCATCACCATTATAAACAAAGTTTATAAAGGTAACCAAAGTAAATTAATCGAGCCGCAGGTTATGGATTATATAAGAAGTTATATTAAGGTAACCATATCATTTTTATTTCTCATTTTGTAAAACTTTTAGCTATATTACCTAAATCATGTCACAGTAGCCTTTATATAATCCTCCATTTAAGGTCTATAAGGGGTTTATAGTGGTTACGAAGAGGTTTCGAGTACTAGTCTATATAACCTAAGTTATATAATTTGGTAATGGAATCCTTACGGTTACTACTATATAAAATAAATTGTTTCTTGGACAGCGATGTATAATTTCTGTGGTCTTTTCTCCCGAATTTTAAAATGAGTCCATATTAGTCCACAAAAGTCTACGCCTGCATTTACGAATGGTCTTGCTGGTTGGACTCTATCTGCTGGCAAATTACTCATCAAGTGTGTTAGAAGTTTTGGCTTGAATTTAGCACATTGAACACAATGTTGTACCACATAGCGAGCTAGAGTTTTTCCCTTTAATTACCAGGGTCTACGTGCAATTTTTCTTTGTGTATATCGTTGAGCAGGCATTTCATTAGGTGTTTGGCCTGATATGTTAGATAAGATTCTTCCAGGCGACCTCCGATTCTAATAATGTTGTCCTCATCGATAAATGGAAACTTTTTCGAAGCGCTGTAAATGCGATAAATCTTCTTTGAACCCTACTTGCTGCATTAGTCTCAGCGCTTGACCTTCGTCTAATTCCTCCGCGTTTAAGACAAATGTAGTTGCAGGGTTTCGATTAAGTTTCCTTGTGTCTGATAAATCGAAGAACGTACGCCATGATTCGTTGGACGTTTCGAAAAGAGTTCCTGTGGTTTATATGAATGATAGTTGTTTCAGCTTCTTTGATTTCAGTGGACGACGCCACTATATGTGCTCGTCTTCTTTCGCACCATGCGAGAAAGTTGGTCCATAAAACCAGATAACGGAATTTCCCAATTTCTCGGGAGCCATTCCTGTTGACAAAATGTCTGCGGGATTATCCTTAGATCTGACGTGTCGCCATTGTTCCGAAATTGTTAACTTCTGGGTTACTGCTATTCGATTAGCCTCAAATGTTTGCTATGCCAGAACAATCTCTGAATCTGTCCAGAGATAAATAGGTGCGTTTTTAATGTTCAGATCTCTTTTTAGACGTGCAGCTAGCTCCGGTGCAAGTTTCGCTTTGCACAATTCCAGACGTGGGAGTGTGACTTGCTTGATTAGGGCAATTCTAGATTTCGTATATAACAGTCGTACAGCTACAATATTATCTCTGTCAACGGATCTTATGTATGCTGCCGCTCCGTAGGCCTTTTCTAGGGCATCTGCAAAGATGTGGACTTGAATCGTCTTAGAATTTCTTTGGGAAAGCACATGTCTTAAAAATCTTATGTCATTTAGTGCTTTCAAGCCTTCTCGAAAGTTAAGCCAATAGAAATGTAATTCTTGCGGAAGTGCCGCATCCCAGTCGCATTTCATGGCCCGTAATTTTTGAAGGAATATCTTGGCAACAACGATTACGGAAGCCATGATGACTAAAGGTTCAAAAAAATATGCTATATCTGATAAGGAATTTCGTTTGGTTACTCGAGTGCTTATTTTCCATGTAGTTTTGATGCAGAGGTTATCACTCTTTGCCTTTATGTGATCTTCCTGGTGGCTATAAAAATTCAACTGAAGTTCTTGGTCTTGTCGAGGAATGCTCTTTAAAAGACTGGGGTTATTGGCAGACCGCTTTCTCAATTTAAATCTTTCTATTTGAAGTACAAAACTGGAGCTGCGCTTGAGTTTCAATTGCTGTTGTGAGATTATCGGCTCCAATTAAGACATCGTCCACATAGAAATCTCGTTTGAGTACTTCAGCTTCGATAGAATAATGCTCTGCCTGTTCCTCTGTTAGAACATGCAGCCATCTGGTTGACAGATAAGGAGCACAAGTGTTACCATATGTGACCATTCAAAGTTTATTTGTAAGACCTTAATCGATCATGAGAGTTATTTCTCCACCATATAAGTTGGTACCTTGTATCATCGTCGTGATTTTTTACCTGTCAGTACATCTTTTCAATATCCGCGGTAAATACGACCATAGGCATACGAAATGTTAAGAGAAGTGAAAAGACATCATCCTGAATAGTGGGACCTGCTGCTAAAATTTCGTTCAGGGAAATATCGCTGAATTCTTAGCCGATCCGTCAAAGACCACTAGAAGCTTAGTAGTCGAACTCTCTGGTTTAATTACACAGTGGTGCGGAAGGAAGTTGTAGGGTTTCTTGATTGCATTGAAATTCACTTCCTCTATGTGTCCCAATTCGATATACTCCTCCATGAACTTAACATATTGTTTTTAAGTTCTTTATTTGTATCTAACCTCTAAGGCCACTGTTCAGTCCACCGACGTTTTTTAATTCCCGCGACGAAATATTTTCTTCCTAAAGAAAAAGGGAAATGACACAAAGAATTTAATTCTAAAATAAATAAAAAAAAACGACTTATCTGAACCAAGAACTTCCTCACTTTAGTCCAAGGATGTCTAAGTACTCCAATAAATAGTTTTGACACCTAAAACATATAAAATTATCATTATTTAGAACAAAATTGTACAAAAATATCATCAATTTACCTAAAGGATACATCCCTCCTGTATGTTTACATTTTGTAATGTTTAATCGTGACATTACGTCAAATCATTTGATTTCGCCTCAGTCATCGAATTCAACAAACGTCGCTAGGGAAACACCGAGAGGCGGGAGCTCATAACTAAATGCGGCGGCTATATAAAGCCGACGAGCCGCAGCAGAAAATTATTCTTGGTCCAGAACCCATCTGGTTTAGAGACTAATCTAAGTACAAGAATATTCCCAAAATCATTATAGAAGATTAATCCTATATTTCAGAGACTAATCTGAAAATCCTGTCATTTCCAATATTCCTGCCCACCCCTAGGCAGAAGATTAATTCTGCACAGAAATTAATCTGTAATATTCCTGCCCACACATAAGCAGAAGATTAATTCTGCGCAGAGATTAATCTGCAATATTCCTGCCCACACCTAAGAAGAAAAATAATTCTGCGCTTCTTGTTTCTAATAGCATATTGTTACATAATTCTGATCAGAGATAATCTGAGTGTCTGAATTTGTCTATATGAACATTTTTACTTCCCTTGTGCCCGCACGCACCAACAAAGGTTATTTGTCAATTAATATTAATCGACATTTAATTTGTTGACAATTACTTAATTCTGTTCTTCTTCTTTCTCAGAAATAAAGGAAGCAAGAAGACGTATCATCATTTCTTTTTTAATTTGAATTTTTAATTTGTTTTATTTGAAGTTTTGAATTGTACTAGTTTGTAGGTTAATTTTATATTGAATTATTTTATATTGAACTGATTTGTGATATTAGGTTAAGCAAGTGAATTTGAATTTTTCGAACAAATTTTATATTTGGATTTTTAAACTTAGTTGTCCTTTTACAAACCGGCACTCCCTCCCACGTCCGAGACTAGCTCTCACATTGGTCCTTCAAATCCGGATAACTCAGTCAAATCAAATATAAAATTGAATATGTTGCTTAACACTATCACGTGATTCAAGCCTCTCCATACAAAATTCCAAAAAGTAAAGTGTCCATTTTATCTGATGATGGCGATGAAACCATCGACTCTATGTCAGAGTTTGTTATGTCCCAACTCGAAGTCAAAGATCTAATGATAGACCTATACAAAAGGCATCAAAGAGAAGGAAAAAAGAAAACTGTCAAATCGATAGAAAAACGCATACAAACGTTCACCGAGTATTGGAAAGAATTGCAAGGTCGACACAGGTCTATAAAAAGGAGAGTAACAAAAGAAGATCTCCAGCTAGATTATTTCACGAAAGAGATATTTAGCGAGGTTCAGGAACACTACAATGAAAGGGCAGCAAGCATGGAAGAAGATATCGACAGATTAGCGCCAACGTAATCTGTCAGTAATCCTCCCTACACACAAACAAATTCTGCTAGCACAATGTCATGCAATAGCGAAGGACTTCCTAAAATCGAGCTTCCAACATTCAATGGAGAATATTCGACATGGATCTCATTTCCCGATCTATTTAATTCAGTAATACATAATAACAATAACTTGAGAGACGTTGACCAATTACATTTCTTAAAAACAAATCTAATAGGAGACGCTGAAAAATTGCTCAGGCATTATGAAATATGCGTCGCAAATTATAAACCAGCTTGGCAACTCCTAAAGGAACGCTACTCAAATAAGCGAATCCTAGTCAACGTACAACTAAAAAAAAGTATTGGCTCTCCCAACCACAAATCATAATACTGCTGAAAGTATCAAAAGGCTATTAGATAATATACCTAAGGCACTATTAGCATTACAAAATGTAGGTCTAGAAACAAATAACTGGGATCCTATAATTATATATTTGACAAAAGTTACACCCAGACACACATCAAATATGAGAACAGAGCTTACATAGTAGCACTGATTTACCAGAACAAAACTCATTAACAAAATTCATAGAGTCTCGATTCTGAACTCTGAAAATGATAGGAAATAGAAATACATCTTCGAACATGACACAGAGAAAACCATTCTCACCAAAACCAACTTTTGTATTCTTGAATAGAAGCAAAAGTTCAACACCAGTTCACCCAGCTACAAAAAGGTCCTCTTGCAGCCATTGCAAGGGTGACCATATCATATTTCACTGTCCAGTCTTTAAAAATGTGAACACCCGAAAACGACATGAA